>JAJJMB010009172.1:753888-840641 GCA_023531105.1 Papaver atlanticum | reverse complement strand
CATATTAGAAATATGCTCAAAATTTGATTTCATTGATCAAATAAGGTGTTTTTATTAGAAAGGACGAACTATAGTTGCAGAAAGCTTGTTGTAAGGAAGGTAATGGTCGCTTAAAGTATTAAGCAAAGAAAGTCAAAAACGATAACAGCTTTCTGTAGTTGAATATAAGACTGCTTTTGCGACGGTTCGCTGTGGGTCGAAGTCCTTCGTGTTCTTCACGACTGTTCCGTGTGCGTCTTATGTTCTTCGTGTTCTTCAGCTCCGCACCAGCAGAAAACAGCAGCAGGTAGCTTTCTGTTCGTCTTGATTTCTTACTCCTCAGCCCTTATCAGCCCCCCAAACTCCCGACACCCCTTCTATATGACCCAACCAATCTATTTATATAAAAGAGCGATTAAATCTCTCCAAAATCTTCCAAAATCTCTTCCTTTCTCTTCACGGCAAAGTTGTGGCAATTTCGTGTTTTAGAATTTCCACGCATATCTGGGCTTTCCTTTTGATTCTAAACTCTTCCTTAGATATATATTAAGCTTTGGGAAGAAAATCTTGCCTTTAATCTCTCTAAAATTTCCTAAAATCGATCACACACGTGACTTTCCATATTTTGCTGTTGAGATCAAAACCCGTCGATTGAGCCCATTTTAATCGATTTCAACACACATGTTAGATTCCTAGACCCATAAATTAGAGGTTTAATCGACCTTAAACTCCTTCAAATCACTACCACCAAAACTGCCAGAAAACAACCTTCACGTTTTTGGTTTCCCGCCCAAATTCAGAATTTGAACGTGAAGGGGAAAGGTTACCCCTTATCCAATGGTCGCCCCTTATCCGTTGCTGGAGTATGCATAAAACTCGTCCCTTGGGTTACATTTATCAACTTTTCGAGCCAATTTCGCCGCAAAAGCTTATTTCTCCAAAAAACACCTACAAAGAGATAAAATACCAAAATAGGTACAAAAATGGGTACTAACATTATACACAATAGAGATGAAAATAGACACATAAATGCGTCTATCAAATACCTCAAACTTATTATTTGCTAGTCCCGAGCAAATCAAAACTACAAAATAAAATCCAAACTCACTGTCGCATGCATCGTCGATTGCACTTAGCATGTGCAACAATCCTTTAAACCCCTAGGTGGCCCTAGTGGCCGAGTTATAGTCTTGGGAGGGTGTACTAGAGATATACCCACAAAACCTTTACTCCAGACCCTAGCTATCTACGCAGAACCTTGGAATGCACTAAAGAACCTCCTTGGTTGGCATACTTATTGATTACGAGAGGAAGTACCCTGATGCGAAATTCCAATTGCTGTATACGAGTTTGCACTCAAGCATACTAAAATTCATATATAAGTGACAGAGCTCTACTAAGATAGTCACACTATGGACATCAATATCCGGAATCAAACAAATCACATGAATAGATTAAGAAGATGGATATAGAAATAGATGGTTGCGAATGGACTTCAATGCCAAGATGAACCTATGACCTAGTGGATTGATATACTTGTCTGGACTAATATCAACACAACTGGCATATACAAGGGGACCAGTGGTCGATAATCCTAATTCTAGATCAACTCGTCTGGCATATATAAGGGAACCAGCGGTCGATTTATTGAACACACATTTATTTATTTTTTTTTATTTTTTTTAACGACATGATTAGATCTTTTGGATCCAAGCACATGTTTCTTGTCAGCAGATTACATGGTAATCCTCGTGGATCCTGCATTCCACGCTTGTTTAGGCGACGGAGACAGGGAGAACACACACATATTGCTATCCAAGTGTTAATATTTATTCCGATTGGTCTAATTGGTCTGGTCTCTCTCTCTTTTTTTTTTTTTTTTAGTAGCTCAATCACTCTATTTCAACCCAGCAGACATCAACATAAAAATTTGCAAAAAACAAAAACAGAAGTAATAAGATGATTCCGAGATACGGTGAAACTATCATGTTATTTCTAACACCTGAGCTCTGTGCTTTTATGAATAGACTCTATATAGATGTTTCCATCCACTCAGATTGGTTCCTCAACTCCTAAAACCAAAATGCTTCCATCCACTTAGATTGGTTAGTGCCATCCTTAATAGGCATAAATTTCTAGGCTCGTGAGTTTATTATGCAACTAAAAAGTTTCTACCATACCCCCAAACTTAAAACTAACATTGTCCTCAATGTTCTAAAGATAAAATTAAAAGAATGAACAAGGAGAAACTGTTACCATTTGAAGAAAAAGAGTTAAGGAAAGATATTACCGTGTTGCATGAGAATGGGTTACCTCCCAAGAAGTGCTAAGTTTAAAGTCTTCAGCCATACATTGGAAAGGATTAGTCACCTCGAATCGTATAACAGTAGTCGGAATAACTATGGGTCTTCAAAACCAAATAGAACTGACCAAAGGAAACTGTAATAAACCAACAAAATGAACAAGACTAGCATGCCCTTACCTAGTTTCCCGATTAAGAAATTTATATCTAATTGTGGTTCAGGTTCAGGTTCTATGAAAGGGTCTAAATAAAATATTTTCATTGGATGCATTTCCTCATAAGTGAGATCCAAATTATTAGGTTCTAGAGTCTGTAGAAACTCAAATAAGAACTTAGAAGCACATAATAATAACCTAAATAATTGAGGATCCTCTAAGTCAATCAGGTTTGACTTACATAATTGACCACAGTGAGAGTAGTGGTCATTCTTAAGCAAATGTGTCGATTTTAATTTCCTAAAGCATTTAGGTTTAGTCTCACAACTTAATATTCGACACATTTGGAATATAAACGTTCCTACAGTTGGAAGAAAACTATTTGGTGGGAAAACAAAGTCAATCTGGGTATCATAGCCTGGGAAAACCACATCAACCAGAGGATGGGTTTCTAACTTCTGAGCTTCTTTCTGGACATCATTAGGTTCGGGAAAACGAGTATGAAGGTAATCTTGTAAAATGGTCTAGGTACAGATATCAAGTCCCAAGTGAGGGATCTTTGTAAGAGCTAAAGGTAAGGCACATGGTGAATGATAATCACCCCCAAACTTAGAGATTTTGGTGTCTCTGGATAGACTAGCTATAATTTCCCAAATTTCTAGATCATCAGAATCCTGAAAATAGTCAATTGCTTCTTCTAGGTTATACTCAGGTGATGTATCCTCACTCAAATTTAAAAGATCTATGAGTTCATCTTCTTTATCTAAGACTATTGTTTCTAAGTCGCTAGACTCTAAAACAACATTTTCAGAATAAACCCATTCCTCTAAACCACTATCGGCTTCGTAATCAAAAGGAAAAACTACATCGTCTGAACCGGGGATATCTCTAGACAAATCCTCGTCCTTTTGAATAGGTGAATAATTATTAAAATTATTTGGATTTGAACTAGAAATAACATTATCATTATAAAGCTCAATTGGAGTAACAAATTCCTGAGCACTATGCCTACATATTTCATATTTTTCATCAATACTATCCTCGTCATAATCATCATTGTAATAACATGAAAATGGTCGAACCTCGTCTAAATTAGTGTTTCAAATGCTAGCCTCGTCATCTTGATTATGCAAATAACTATCCTCATTTTCAAGGGTATTATTGGAAACACTGTATTGGAAATTAAGATTATTTCGAGCCAGTCTTTCGTTCATCTCAGCCATCAGCTTGAGGGATTCCTCTATAGAAAGTTTTCTCAATGGTGCAGTTCGTCTATTCATTTCCGACATAAACCTATTTGTTTGCTCAGTTAACTGCTTAAGAGACTCTTTTAAAGATACGGAAGGATCATAAATAGGAACGGAAGGATCATAATAAGGACTAGTTTTCAACAGTTTGATTGTATTGTCCAAAGACGAGGTACTAGCACTATAATGATCCATATTTTCTTGCTCGTATGACCGGTGTGTGTGTGGATAGTAATTGGGCTCACCATGGTATGAACCATAACCTTCAAAAGGGTTGTGTTCCCAACCACTATTTACACTATGGTCTTAATATGAATAATGTCCATTTTGAAACTCAGTCGGATATTCATTGTATTGGCTATTGTACTACAGTTCGACATTCTTAATTGCAAGGGAATTCTACACAATCACAAACAAGGCTGACTCGACCAAATCAAATCTATACAATCTTGCAAACAACAAGCATGATGGCTCCCTTAGATTGTTTCTAGACCAGCTTCTACTCTTCCAAGAGGCAACTGGGTACAATTTTAGCAAACCTCGTAGGACGATCCGAATAAAGTAAGTCGAAGAGAAGTAGGAGAAGCTCAGAGGAGCTTTTATACCCCTACCTCTTTGGCAACGCTTCCTTGGGTTACAAGGCGGCTCTAATCGACTTACAGTAATCTTCCTGAACTTTGAGTTAGGCTAACAAAATACCCAATACAGTCCTTTCAAACGATTTTCCTACAAGCTCGTTACCTTATCGGTCTCGTTCTAATCAAAATTTTAGGCTTGGGATCGCGTTTGGTATCGTTTTCCTAAAGTGGGCAAGAAGAGAACGGTGATGAAATCCGAACTCTTATCTTGTATGGCCTGGCCTTGCCCTTTACTAGGAATATAAATGTCCGTATTCAATTCCTCAGCATATATGCACCTTAAGGAAGACAGTAAACCCGCTGACAGGGGATTCGCGGGTGTTTAAAAGTTTACCTCCCGTACCAGACGGGCGAAGAACCGCTGAAGTCGACTCGGGCCACCAACTCCTATGTCAATGTGCGAACCCGAGGGGCCGAGACAGTATCGTAACCGTCGTCCTTCCCTGCAAACAGTTTATGTTTAACCTTTAACCCTTCCTAAGGGTTTTAAAAATAATAATGTCCAAAATAATGTCCCAAAAATAAAGTTCAAAGTCCAAAAATAAAAAATTACAACAATAAAAAAATAAAACCCTATTTACAATTTCTAAAAATAAAATCTAAAAAAAATAGAATAAAATAACTATATAAAAAAATCTTCTTCTTCACTCCTTCGGACTACTCTTTTCTTTCCTTCTTTGGCGATGCTTTCCTCTTATAACACTTTTTCCTTCCTTTTATCTCCGCTCCAAATAAGAAAAAGAATCAAAAAAATACCAAACGCGTAAAGAAGAACAAAAATAATAAAAATAAATCTAAAAACCCTAAAAACAAGTCCGCGTCGGCGGTGCCAAAAATTGATGTGAATTTTAAGTTGTTGTAAAAAGTGATAAGTAGAGTTCGTTCAACTCGGGCTTGTGAAGGATTTTCGAAAATTAAATAAAGTTGTTTCAACAATAATAAGAAAATACCGAGACTCTGAATTCCACCATTGACCAATTAAGTGATAAATTCTAATCAATATTCATGATATTTTTTCTTGTAAAGTGATTATAATATTTTGCCTTTAATAGATTTTTGAAGTAATAATTGTAAGCACGAAGCATGAAACATCAAAATTAATAAAACCAAGCATGTCCCATCAAAACACTTCACAACTACTCTATAAAAACCAATTTTTCTTTTAAGTTCTATGCAAATAATCATGTAAAATAATTGCAATAAATAATTAAAATAGAACTATACCACTTTTCATGGAACAATGGCTTCCTCCGTCGCCTCGGCTAAGGGGTTTAGCTCCTCATATTAGAAATATGCTCAAAATTTGATTTCATTGATCAAATAAGGTGTTTTTATTAGAAAGGACGAACTATAGTTACAGAAAGCTTGTTGTAAGGAAGGTAATGGTCGCTGAAAGTATTAAGCAAAGACAGTAAAAAACGATAACAACTTTCTGTAGTTGAATATAAGACTGCTTCTGCGACGGTTCTCTGTGGGTCGAAGTTCTTCGTGTTCTTCGCGACTGTTACGTGTGCGTCTTATGTTCTTCGTGTTCTTCAGCTCCGCACCAGCAGAAAACAGCAGCAGGTAGCTTTCTGTTCGTCTTGATTTCTCACTCCTCAGCCCTTATCAGCCCCCCAAACTCTCGACACCCCTTTTATATGACCCAACCAATCTATTTATATAAAAGAGCGATTAAATCTCTCCAAAATCTTCCGAAATCTCTTTCTTTCTCTTCACAGCAAAGTTGCGGCAATTTCTTGTTTTAGAATTTCCACGCATATCTGGGCTTTTCTTTTGATTCTAAACTCTTCCTTAGATATATATTAAGCTTTGGGAAGAAAATCTTGCCTTTAATCTCTCTAAAATTTCCTAAAATCGATCACACACGTGACTTTCCATATTTTGCTGTTGAGATCAAAACCCGTCGATTGAGCCCATTTTAATCGATTTCAACACACATGTTAGATTCCTAGATCCATAAATTAGAGGTTTAATCGACCTTAAACTCCTCCAAATCACTACCACCATAACTGCCAGAAAACAACCTTCACGTTTTTTGTTTCCCGCCCAAATTCAGAATTTGAACGTGAAGGGGAAAGGTTACCCCTTATCTAATGGTCGCCCCTTATCCGTTGCTGGAGTCCGCATAACACTCATCCCTTTGGTTGCATTAATCAACTTTTCGAGCCAATTTCGCCGCAAAAGCTTATTTCTCCAAAAAAACCTACAAAGAGATAAAATACCAAAATAAGTACAAAAATGGGTACTAACATTATACACAATAGAGATGAAAATAGACACATAAATGCGTCTATCATGCGGCGGTTGATGATCTCCGTCGTTTTAATGCTCTGGGAAACGAGGAGAAGAAGGAATGCCAACCCGGTCCGTCCCAATTAGTTCATGTTCTGTTCCGGCCGTGTCCTATTCTCTTATCTGGTTTCGTGTATATACAGCGAGAACCAAAATTTGAGGTACGTAACCAATGTGGGGCTTTACATTGAACATTTGTTGGACTTATTTACCTGTTTTTAGAACATGCCTAGTTCTGTTTTTTTCCCCTTAAGATAAGTCCATATCATATAAACGGTCAATTTAGATTATGATTGTTGATCTTGATCATTAAGAATTTTGATCTTGTTATTTTGTTCTCTTGAATATAATATTAGCTATAGTTGAATGGTGTCTCTTGTTCAATTGATTGTACCAACTCGATTCCAATGTATTTATTTGAATGTTCCGTGGGATGTAATCCACTTGCTCGACTATTAAAGAGTCATTAGTTTCAAAAGATACGTTGCAAATAAAATCACGTGTATTTCAATTTTTTGTGGAAGAACTCACGAAAAGTGATATGAGTCAGAAAATTTCCATTTATTTACTTCATCCATGATACTACCGAACTAGTATATGTTGAAGTATGACAACAAGAGAACTATCTTGAGTAATCTATTCAACCTAAAGTAAGTGGTTTACATGTATAGTGAGATTCTCTTGGCCTGTCGAGATAAAGAAATTTCTCAAATTAAGATAAATATAGCAAAATTGAAAATGAAAAAACCCCTTAAGTAATGAGGGTTAGACATACCGACTCATATAAAGCATGTAAAAAGGGACATATGTATCATGAGACAAAGACGTACTTTTTCCCCCAACAGTAATGACACCAAAGTACAGGTATCAATTGAATATGGGATGAAGCTAAGATGTAATTATAGCTCTCACCAAAGAGTTGGGAATGAATCTTCTTACCGGTATTGGTACAAGCAATGTAATGCGGTTACCAATGTAGGAACCAATTTTCATAGGAAGGTAACACTTTAGACATCAACTTTAATGGCATAAAGAACTTTGCCTGGCCAATTGACTATCTTATTCAGTCGAACTAGATCCAGTGTCTGCACTTATGGAATGAAAACACGAGACATAAATTCTCAAAAGCACTTTAGATATATTGGGTGAAACATTATAGATATTCACTCTAAAGTACTTGAGTTGAATCCCACTTTTGTTACATAATAAGGCCACACCACTTATTAAAATTCTCAAAACCCAAATGTCTAACTGATAGTTGTTTTTCTTCCATTAATTTAAGGAATATACACTAGCTGTTGAACTAATTCCTTATAATGTGACTACTATTATTGGATCATCGAGCGAAGCACTGCTCAAAGGGTGTTCATGCATGAACTATTACCTACCTTTTTGGAAACATACAGTGAGAATGGAGTTGAATGCATCTATAAATTATTTCTAATGAATGTGGAAGGAAGCATATTTTTAGAAAATTAATGTGTCAATCTAGTGAATTACTGAATTTATATTAACCCCAACAATGAACTGATTGGGATTGATTCATAAATACTTTAACATAACCATAAGGCACATTGGTTGTGACACCATATTCCGTTTTGAAAGTACTAACACATGAATTACTTCATTTGAGTGTAAAAGACAATGAACTAATAGAATACGAAGTTACGGCATCTATCACGATCAGTGATTTCTAAAGTTACTAGATTTGCACTGCCTCTCCTCATTATGCTTTAGATTAAGAAACCATGTCACTCATCTTACAAAGTCTTTCTTTAGTAAAACATGATTGACACCATCATGTTTTACTTAGATGCAAATGTTAAATAACTCATTCTTCAAAAAATAAAGTGTTGTTAGTGAACATATATCCATGCAGAATGCGGACCATTCAAGTGATTTATGGCTCTGGTGGATGATTCGACGCATTGAATAAGTTATTGCTCACAACAAACGATGCGTTTAATTTTTGTAAAAATCCTATCACATATTACAAATGCAAAGTGCAAAGGATCACCACCCTTGTTAATGCTAGAGAATTTACATCAAAAGGACTTGATGAATATTGCATGTTTAATAGGATAAATATAGAGCATCTTATACCCAATGGTCCCGCAAAGGCTACCATCAAAGGTTACAGATGGTGTCTAAAGAATAGGTTATGCGTACCAACCTACCTTTTATTGCTTTGGGGATATGCAATATTACACGCATCCTTACTTAATTCGTTTTTGAACCCAATATTAGTCAACCTTTTATGCGTACCAGTTGGTAACTGGATTTAAGCCCTACATTCGTGTTCTTACAAATTTTTTGGTTGCACTATATATGTGCCATTACGACTCCACATCGTACTATGACGGGCCTTCAAAACTGTTAAGTAGTTATGTTGGAAATGAGTTCCAAACAATTATCCGCATTTTAACCATTTTTGCAGGAGATCTCTTACCGCTAGATTTGTGGGTTATCACTTTAATGAGACAGTCTTCCCGTCGTTACGGGGAGATAAGAAAAAGTATTTTCTAAGAATATGACATGAATTTTCGTAGTGTGTTCCCACTGTGTCTCATATTAATTCTTGTACTCCACAAACGTAAATGTGAAGTGATAAAGAATATTCGATTTTCAGAATGTACACTAATGTTGCTAAAGTGATGAGACACACATACCAGCTGCAAACCTACCTGTAAGGTTACAAATCCTAAATAAGGGATATACACCATAGACTAAGGTGTTGCAACTACACTCAGTGGAAGTGTGGTTGAGGCCGTGGCTCCATAAAGGAAGTTGGAGAGACCACTTGGTTCGATCAATCCTCACCTAGAAAGGAAGTAGGTGAGTTAGGCACAACTTATTTATATCATCAGAAACTATCTCATAAGATTATATCTGAATATGTCCATGAATCAAACTGGAGGACGCTCCGAAGTTTTAATGATTCTAGAGAACAATGAAATTTTTATGGATTATGAGAATGCATATGAGATAATGGAAGGATCATGCGTGCACAATGATGATATAATCCATAAATAATTGCTCCAGAAGTAGAGAACAATGAGATCGAACCATACTTTATTTTGATTAATTTCAAATAAATAGCATATTTGGCCTACACAATCCAGGTAGAACTTAGTTCTTTGACAAATATATGGGTATTTGGTGTGGTAGTGCTAACCAATCAAGTGTAAATCCTGTGGGACATATGTGCTTATTTGTCACAAAGTGTAGTAAGAAGAATGGGGTCTTAAAGTATAAAGAATCACCTTGTGGCGCGAGGTTTCTAACAAACCCCTGGATCGTTTACTCTTTTGAATATCATAATGTTCAGTTAATTAACTTGCTCAGTAGTTTCCAAAGAATTTGAAACATAGTAGATGTGGTTATATCTTTAGAGATTTAGACTCAAAGATATTTGAAAAAGCGCATGATGGACTTTTGCTTCCCAATTCGAATGACTCTAAGCCACGGAGTTGTCTTGCAGTTACACTGGAACACTCACTTATTGATTTAAATAATCAGTCGGATGTGGTATACCCGTCTAAGTGACTATTTGATTGGGAAGGGATAAACAAGTAAGGTTTTTTGCCATGCTTATTAAATAAGTTCCTGATTCATAATTATAGCTATATATGTCGACGGTATGGACATGATAAGTACTACTAATGGAATAAGAGATCTTACAAGTTATTTCAAATATGAATTTGAGATGAAAATTCTGGGGAAAGCTCGACCGAATACTGAGCTTGTGGTATATTATTCCACCAGTTTGCATATGTCTAAAGTTGTCAGGCAATTTAAAAAAGTCATGCATCCTGATAGCACTCTCATGATTAGTCGAGGTTCAAATGTATGTAACTGACCATTTCGTCTAAAGGATGATGACGAAGATGTGTTGGGAGATAAAATTCCCATATCTAAGTACAATAGACGCATTGTTGTACTTAGTATAATAATGTACTCGATTAAATTTTACATCCTCAGTGAACTTGTTAGCTAGATATAGCTCAGCGCCAACGCAATGTCATTGGAATGGTATAATGAATGTAATCATGTACTTAAAAGTAACCATTGACATGAGTTTGTTATATCCCTGCAAAGACATTAAAAGGAATGCTAATGAAAGTGCAATTCAAAAGTTGTTGATTATGAAGGAACAATAATCTCTTCTCCATCGAAAGTAATCAGGGGGAGATATGGTGGACTATGTTCTAAGTCATTACCGATATTCAGTTTCGAAAAGTACATGACTAAAGGAACTGCCTGGAACAACTCTGAAGTAATCAGGGGGAGATGCCGACATCAGGAGGAGGATCCAAGGATATGATGTCGACATATTTTACTTTGAAATTGAAGTTGTGTTGTACTCTTTTTCCCTTCGATCGAGAATAGTTTTTACCAAAGGGTTTTGTTACTTGACAAGGTTTTTAGCGAGACAACACTAAGAACATCAAGTATGTTGAACGTTGCAGACATAAAGATCGCGTTGATATTACTGAAAATATCTGAACCAAAGAAATGAAACGCGATAGTCCGTTAAGCAACGTAACTTCTAGAATCAACAACAGGATCTTATAAACATTCAAGTCACCAAAGTAAAGTGTGATAAACTCCTTTTGACTGCATTAGACTAATGAAAATTGTCTGACATCGGGGGGAGCATCTAATGGTGTGTTGAACTATTTTCCTTCACCGAGGTTGCTTTTTCCCACAGGGTTTTAATACTCGGCAAGGTTTTTAATGAGACAACAACAAACACCGGGAATGTAATTTCCAAGCTAAGGCTATTGTCTTTCCCACGAGGATTTTCTGCCTTAGGAGTTGTGAAGCAACTAGTCAACTTCAACGGAGCAAAGTGATCATCTGCAACAGATCACCTTTACTTGCATCTGTCACGTTGTACTCTTTTTCCTTCATCAAGGTTTTATCCCACTTGGTTTTCCTTGTCAAGGTTTTAATGAGGCAATGTATGCACATCCAACTATGTTCTAAGTTTAATTAATAATGTAATCTTTTTCTTTAGTTCAGGTTTTGTCCCTCTAGGTTTTTCCTGACGAAGTTTTAATGAGTCAATTAACTTAGACTTGTCGGTCTTTGAAGATCGTATTGCATGTGATGAACTTATTGTAAATTACGAGACAACATTGAAGTACTACATGTGAAGAGTTGTACCAAGGTTTTATCCCACTGGGTTTTTCCTTATCAAAGTTTTAGTAAGGCAATTGATCTTGGCACAAGTCATCAAGGAGAGAACGACATTTGAAGAAGAACTATGTATAAAGTTTTGTTATTGAACCGCACAAGGGGGAGTGTTACAGGTCCTACATCCCATGGATGTGCGGTCAAAAAGGATAGTCTTTTAGTCTTCCCTTTTCCATGTACATAAAGTATTTATCCATGTAACTATACTAACTATAATCAAATGGAAAATCCTTCTCTTTCTGCCTGTATTATCTTTCTCTATATTTTTCTTTCAAAAAGTTTTAATTTTTTTTTGTAATATATTTAGTTTGTTTATGCAGAGAGGGCGTTGACAGCCAATACATACTGTCCTGCGGGTAACCTTGTGATCATATAAGAACTAGGAAAACTGAAAGAAAAAAACAATATATTTTGCGTTCAATGTTCTAA
This sequence comes from Papaver atlanticum, assembly GCA_023531105.1. Classification (NCBI taxonomy): domain Eukaryota; kingdom Viridiplantae; phylum Streptophyta; class Magnoliopsida; order Ranunculales; family Papaveraceae; genus Papaver; species Papaver atlanticum. The sequence goes on along the minus strand of JAJJMB010009172.1, from coordinate 828,397 downwards.
TTATTATGCAAATAAATCATCCATCTGAAAAAACAAAACTTCATTACATAACCGAATAAGTTTTTGCAACATGAAATAGCCTATTCTCGATCTTCATGAAGAAAAAAAAGTGTAAAAGAGAATACTAGAACGACAATAAAGAATAAACTGCAGAAAGTCTTTCATCGACATAATCCGGGGACAGCAGCTTTCACGTTTACATGGCATTCGGATCTCCAAAAGGTGCTAAATCAGGATGCCGTGGCATAGAAGGCCTCCTTGGGTTCCCTTCGAATCCTGGAATTTCAGGAGGACCAAAGGGGTAAAACTGTGCACCTGGTGGAACCCCTGGAGGACGAAAATCAGGACGTTTATCAGCAGGGAGAAGCCAGCGTGGATCATACAGCAGGGAGCCACCACCAACCTCTTGACGCCCGGGATAGAATCCGCCTCTAGGATCATCAGATATACCTGCAGGAGTAACACGAGGAAAACTTGGAGGGGAGGATGAAGAACTGCTGCTTCCAGTTGGTTTAGGCGCATCTTCTTCAAGCTTACTCACGCTTCCTTCTTCTTTGGCCATTGAAGCTTTTGTTATTTAATACTAAAACTAAGAAAACAATAATTTTGACAAATCAAAATAATACTGTTGGCGTGTTTTCTTTACAGTACTAGTTCTTTCTCGAAAATGATTTATGTCACCCATTTTTTGTGCACCCGATGCAGTGATGCACCCACTCTTAGTTGGCATCCACGTATGCAGCCAAATTTGTCTATCTCTTTTCTCTATCTTTTTAGTTCAGATTTAACTTCTTTTTCTCACACAGAAGATTCAATTAACATGGCAATGGTGAAAACCATGTCAATTAAAATTTTACATATAAGAAGAATACTATAGATTTTTACATATAGATGAAAGTAATTTAACAACACAAACAAACAGGGAAAAAAAAATCAATTTTTCTTGCCCGAAAATTTTCCATTTAGTTTAATGGCAGAACTTCTCAAAAAATAAAAGAAAGAAGAAAAACTATTCCTCCTGTTTGAACTCTACCTTATTACTATCTCAAATATTCATTAGTTATTTGAAGTTATAGATACAATTGAAGTAGACCCTATTTTTCTCAGTCAAGGTTTTCACCCATAAATTCAATTGACAAAACCTATAAATTTTCTTTTTAGTTCAAGCTTTGATCGAGAAACTGAAAGACTAAACTTGATCATATTTTTCTTATCTATATTTTTAATAATTTATTCTTACCCTTAATCCCTCGCATAACTTAATCTCTCTTGGGTTTGTTTTCATGGAAAAATGATAGTTTTCGAACTCGGATCATGATTCATGACTATAGTCTGATGACTTCTTTTTTCCAATTTTCTCCATTACATCTTCCCAAAACTTTCATTAGAGAACTGAGAACTTATGAAAGTGACGGTCAAAACATGAATAAGAAAGTGATGCGAGGGAAATGTGTTCACGTGGATGCCACATAAGAGTGGGTGCACGAAAAATGGGTGCCATAAATCATATTGGTTTCTCTTTATATAGGCTTCACCAATTCCTATTATTACTAAGACTCATATAGAAAGAAGTCAAACTAAACAAGGAAATACGGCAAATCTAAGAAAAAGAAATCCTAAACTATGAAATATATCACAAGTAGAAAACTAAAGTCTTTTCACAGTAATGTGAACGGGACAAATGCATCACAAGTGATCTGACTAGCTAGGTCGGCACCACCACCACATGGTGCAAGTATCACACTCAATGTATAACAATTTCTTTCATATATCACTGTGTGTTTACACTATATAAGTCAAATAATTGAGAATTTCTCAGTGGTCCACTCACTTTTTTTCAACAAACGTAGAAATTAGGCAAGTCCCATAGCATTCTCAAAGACTTTTAACGCACTACGGTTGAAGGATTGAAGCACTATAAAAAAAAAAAAAAAAAAAAAAAAAAAAACCTCGGAATATCATGTCCGAAACTAAAACTCATCTTAAAAAATGTTGTCAGTAGTAAAATTTACTAGTGCTACTTCATTAGTGGTGGTATTACTGCTGGTTTCATTTTACATATTTTATGTTGTTTCGTTTAATTCATCTTCTTCGTTAACTCGCAAAAAACAGATACCAGTATTAGTAGTAGAAGAAGTAGAATCTCTCTTGAGATGGAAATCTACTCTTAATATATCTCACTCTTTTTCTGAATTCCTGGAAGATAAATTCTACTGCAAGTACGACGAGTCCAAGCAAGTGGTACGGAATCACTTGTAACAGCCAGGGAAACATCGCGGAATTGAAACTAAAAGGTCTTGATTTACAAGTTACACTCCGTAGTTTTAATTTTTCATCTTTCGCCAACTTATTTAGTATCAACTTGCGCAACAACACATTCTTCGGACACATTCCTTTTCAGATAGTCCACCTTTCGGAACTGGCTTATCTTGATCTTGCTTACAATAATTTTTCTTACTGGTCCAGTCCCTACTTCAATATGCAGTCTGAGCAACCTAAACACTTTATACCTTAACAACAATCAATTTTCGGGTTCCATTCATCCAGATATAGGAAGGCTAACGTCACTTACCGAGTTTGAACTGGCAACAAACAATTTCACCGGTTCATTACCTGCTTCTTTATGTAATCTGACCAACCTAAACAAATAGTCTATACCTTTTTGAAAACAAGTTTTCTGGCACTATTCCGAAGGAACTCGGAAAGCTAAATGCTCTCGAGTACATTGCATAGATGATATATAGGGAAACGCATTCTCAAAGTTGAATTGGAAGCAATGACACCATCACCAACACCACTGGCTGCAGTACTACTGTCAACGTCATTGTGTTTCAAGGCATCAATTGTAGTATCTCTAAAACCAGCCGAAGGAGGAGAAATACATGTCTTTAATTGCATTCTTTTACACCAAAGAGGCTCATTTGCTTCTTCTACTATTTTCTTGTGCGAAGCCTCCAAATCTTCCACCATTCCACCAAGTACTTACTGTTGGAGAAAAATGAGTTTTTAATAAATGATGTTTTAATATTGGTGTGGTATGATCTAATCCCTAAGGGTCTGAGGATACTTGCTCATTTTTTGTGAGTGAATGAAATGAACTTTAGTTCCAAATTGTGTAAAACTAAGGATGAGCTCTACTATTTAACCAATCTATTATGGAAAAATTGACAAACGTGGGTGGAGCGGGTGGGGCGAAAAATACATGGTCCAACCCATGAAATATGCGCATACACCATGCACCAAGTCTTGTGTCTACTCGAAATTATTTTTGTTAGTTTTTTTCTTTAGGAAATTAATTCAAAAAATATTTTCATAAAGAATTTTATTTATGGGAAAGTTTCTGTATCGTATTTTAATTATTTTACAAGAGACAAAACTCGTCTTAGAAGAAAACCTAAACCTAACTTGATTTGCAAGTAAGTTCTCCTATAAATACAACTCGAAAATCTGTTTTCAAAGCACAGAAGAAGCGAATAAATTATGTCTTCTTTTCTTTATCTTCTCGCTTTGTATCTGTGGGACGTTTACTTCTATCCCTGTTGCTAAGTTCAAGAGTGGGTAGCTTGCGTTGTGCTAGCACGAGCTATATCGGGAAGTCTTATCCTGGACACATCTTCGATGTGAGGGATTTAGCATTGCTCATCTTAAATATACCCGCGAACTAATGTGTTAAGGACAACTTTTTGAACCTGTGATTCTTCCCTCGTCAAGTTGTTTCAGTAGAGTTGTTTGATTTGCTTATTTACATATTATTTTGATACATCTAACGTTGTTGTTCATTGTTGCAAGATCCCAACAATTTCAACACATTAATATTCCTTGTAACAATGGGAAAGAACGATGTAGAAAGACCACAAAATTTTAACGGAAAGGATTTCAAGGGCAATCCAAGATGTTGTTTTATCTGAGCCATCATGAATTAGACACAATACTGGTTCCTTTTGATGAATTGATGAATACTGAAGGTTTGACTGAGGAGGAGCTCGTGTATTACAGGAGGTCTAATCATCTGGCTAAAAATCATATCATGAACTGTATGGAAGATGTGATGTATGATTTTCATATCATGAACTATTTGGAAGATGCGATGTATGATTTTTACAATGCTAAATAGAATTTCACCGCTTATGATTTGTGGATTGCGCTAGAAGCAAAGTACCAAGATGAGACTGCAGGGAGCAAGAAATTTCTGGTGGCGAAGTTTATGGATTTCAAGATGACGAATGATAAACCTGTTGTTGATCAATTCCTTGAACTTCAACAAATCATTAATAAGATTCTTGCTGAAGGTATGGTCATTGATGAAACGTTTCAAGTATCTGAGGTAATTGAGAAGTTACCATCTTCTTGGTCGGAGTACAAGAGAAAGCTAAGACATGACACTGGCGAGATCAACATGGTTGAATTTGGAAAGAAGATTCAAGTGGAAGAATTATTGTGCACCAAAGACAAGAACGTGTCATCTGCGAGGGACGTGACTAACAAAGCTCGTATGTATGAACACAAGTCTTCCAAAGATGGAAAAGGTGAAAATAACAATCGCAACTCGAAACATGGTTCTCACAAGAAAGGTATGTTTCGTAAACCAGAATCTAGCATTACTAAAATTAAGGGTCCTTATTAGGTGTGTGGAAACAATGATCATATGGCAGTTCACTGTAGACAACGTAAGGATAAAAAGAATAATGCTAACTTGGTTGGGAAGAACAAGGACGAGTTAAGTTAATTTGATGACCAATGTGATGGACTGATGGGTAGAATCTAGAGCTACCAAGCATCTATCTGGGACCACGTATTCCGAATAGTGTTCTATCATATTCCATCACAGAAAGGTTAAAAAGAATAGCGTTTGACTTGGTCACTGGTATTTGACTAGAATATTTGCATAGTTGAAATTAAAGTGTAGCTTTTTTTGTGTTTGACTTATGCTAAAAGACAAAAAAAAATTATTCTAAACATCCTATACCTTCTTGATAATCAACTCTCCGGTACCATCCCACAAGAAATCGGAAGGCTGCGGTCTATTACAGAACTTATGCTGTCTACAAATCTCACTGGCCATGTCCCAAATTCTTTATGTAATCTGAGCAACTTAAACACACTTTCCCTTATTGAAAATAAACTTTCAGGTTCGATTCCTCGAGACATCGGTAGGCTAAGTTCTCTTACTATCTTAGAATTGTCCCCAAACGATCTCACCGGTCGAATTCCTACTTCTCAATGCAGATTGTCTGACTTAACAGCTCTGCAAATTTACGAAAATCAGCTTTCCGGTAGCATTCCTGACGAAGTCGGAAACATGAGGTCTCTTACTGACCTTGAGTTGGCCACAAACAATCTAGTTGGTCCAATCCCAACTTCTATATGTAATCTGAGAAATTTAACCGTTTTATATCTCTTTCAAAATCAACTCTCAGGCATCATTCATCCAGAAATCGGAAGGCTAAGTTCTCCTGCAGATTTTGCACTACAGAAAAACAATCTCGTCGGTCCGATCCCTACTTCTTTATGTCATTCCACATTTGGCAAGTTATCTGCCTTGCAATATCTTGACATGTCAGATAACAAGCTCACCACACCGATTTCCAGACAACTAGGAGAGTGTTCCAATTTAATTTCCTTGAATTTGAGTAAAAATGGTTTCAGTGGACACATTCCATCTCAAATTGGAAACTTGGATCTCAGTCAAAATGAGCTTGCAGGGGAGATTCCATCCGATCTAGGAAAATTAAACAAATTGGTAGAGCTAAATCTATACCACAATAAGCTTTCGGATTCAGTTCCGAACTCTTTTAGTGAAATGCTTAGCTTGACCGTTGTTGATATTTCGTATAACGAATTGCGCGGTCCTATTCCAAACATCAAGGCTTTTACGGATGCTTCATTTGATGTTTTGAGAAGCAATCGAGGTTTATGTGGTAATCACTCTGGAGGTCTGAGACCATGTAATTCCTCGGTTACGAATGCAAGACAGGAGGCCAACTCTGACAAACTTGCGTGCGTGAAAATTCTAGTTCCATTGTTCGGTTTATTGTTCATCTTTTTTGTAGTTCTTGCCGTTCTTTTTTGCTTCCGAAAAAAATTTGGTAGAAATGTCGAACATCAAGATGAATCTAAAGCTACGAATACTGGGATAAATCTATTCTCGATATGGAATTATGATGGGAAACTAGTGTTTGAAGATATACTTGATACAACGGAGAATTTTTATACCAAATTTTGATGTGTGAGTTGTCTATAGAAATTTCCCCAACACTATTGTTGGTTGGATGACGTTTCATGTTTTGCGTTCTACTGGAGACAGCAAACTCTTGTTCTCCGGTATCACTTTCAGACATACCCACAGTAGCATCAACCATACTGGTCACAGATGACGCAGCACGGGTTCTAGCCGCTGATCCTAGCGAAGTCATTTTCGGTTCGCTTTTTACAAGAATTAATAATCAAACAAACTACATGAAAACTTTGGGAGCCAATGTGACACCAATAAAAAAAAATCGAAAACTATATCATTGTAGAGAAGGAACATTTGGAGACGTGTCGTTCTGCTCTCCTCGAGCGTTCACGCAGTAAGAAGAGGGCGCTGCTTTAGATTTTATCGTTTCTATACTAATTTGGTTCATTGTGATGTTCGTGCAAGCAACAGTTTTACTACAGTTCAAATTTATAACTAGGCTATTTGTTGAAGATCCTCGAATTCCATTAAACGTCACATCGCTAATTTTAACGGCAGACGGCTGCAATAATGAAAATAATTAATTGTATAATAAAATACTTTATTATGTTCCTCAAAAATCTTCATTAATTAATGATTGAACTTACATATTCAGTGCAGTGATGGCCTCCATTGCAGTAGTATCGATCAATGACAATAGGATTATGTACTCGTTCAAGCTTAATTTGATAAAGTAATATGGTTTTTGCATATCCAGAACCTCCCTGGAAAAACAAAACATTATTTGGTACGCTCATCGCAATCATATAACTATATTTTTGTGTTAGGAGGATTATCTTTTTTCCTTTCAAAAAAGATAGTATTGTTTCATGTACAAATACACATGAAACAAACATATTTTTTTTAAAACGGAGACAGTATGATTTACCTGCCATGTCTTGATCCTCACTCCGTTAAGAGTATCAGTAAAATTACAATTCTGGACTCTTTCTACTTCTAGCTCCATTGGCTCCTAAACTTCCAATGCTGCACAAAAACGTTGATTTCCAACTTATATAATATAAGGAATAAACTGAATTAAGTAAATTATCTTAATACTTTAATGGGCATCATATCCAGATTTGCTCACAAACCTTATGCCGTGTCCAGGGTCACATGCCACATTAGTGATATTGATATCAGAGCATCCGCCATTGATTTTCTGTATATATAAACACATCCCTAAATCAACAGAAACATAAAGATCTTACCATTGATTAAATTCATGAATTGAAACAAGCAAGAATAAGTAATATACCTGACCGAGATCTTGATAAGAAAATTGCGCTGTTACAGAAGTATAAGAATCAACAGTTATGTGTTTGAGAATTGAGTCTTCCCTTCTCTCTCAGATTTGCTATATATGGGATACTCGTAGCATGTTAGATGAGAAGAGGGACTCACCTCCTTTATAGTAATCTCCAATCCTTACCCATTACGAGAATTTAGAGATATATGACAACCACTTGAGATTCGCCGAATAACTTGGAACAACTAAGAGTTTTCTCCAACTAGTTATCTTTATTCCTCATGATATGAATATCCTGTGCGACCAAATCCAGAGTTTTAAAAGACGTTGTGTTTAGTGTTGACCACATATGAGAGTTTTATTCTTACATTCTCCCACTTGGTCAATACCAAACACTTAATTTTTATGAAAACAACACTGGATCCAGTTTTGAAAATGGGTGGCTACCCTTTGTTTGAAAATCAGTCGCATAGGTAACATATATAGATAACACTGTAGTAACCTTCACCTAAGTATAGCAGCACCACTAAGCTGGATCATGAAGACAATGCATTCTATGAGATGCAAGGTCTGTACATGGTCTCAGGTCTAGCGTTACTGAAAATTCAGGCCATCTTTATACTCAAAAGTGGTATTGAGGTGTTGTGAACGTCTAACACAATATTTACTGCAATCCTTTATGTGTCATTCACATTAGTCCATGCTTCATGCAACAAAATGTTCATGTTATCCTAATATTTTACTGCTTCTGCATGTAACAAACTGTTATCATCTATTCAGGACAAAAGCTCATTAACGATGGTGCCTACCCATGTTAAGCTCAAGCACTTAAAGTTTATGCGAAGCTTTCTTAGGCTACTGTATATGATGCATCAATTTATTCAAACAAAGGGTTATCTTCCTGGAATCATTGACTGCAACATAACAAAAAATTCGATTACCTTTACTGAACCAAACAGAAAATACCTCAGTAGTTTGATGACAACAAATGTACCAGCAATGTCTCAAGTTAGCTGAATCTAACTCACTCCCATTGAAAAAAGTATTGAAGGACAAACTTAACTAGGTTTTACTGAAAGAAAAATGAGAATCTAACTCCCACTGAAAAGCAACATCAATTGATTCATTAACACACCTACGGGATACCTACTGTAGTTAAGAAAAATGAGAGTAAAACTCCCACTTAAAAATTCTATCAGGGAATTCTAAAATTCCCATGACGGAAACACGAGGAAAATTTAGTGATACATTGTTGCTGCAATTCTATTCACAAATTTCCTCGACCATCATAATTAGTTTATAGCTATGCCAACTTTAAAAAGAAAACTTTAATCAAGCACATTAACATACGACACACAGAAACGTAAGTCCATCCAAATCTAGAGCTTCAGTTTTGCAATTTCCTTAATCTCCAATTCTATGCTACTCGTATCTCCAAGTGTGGCCACTATGATATGTTCAAAATTAATTGTCTGTGCGCACTACCGTAAGGTACAATCAACTACAGTTCTATGTACATAATGAGTTCATGGGCCAAATTTTCAGAGAGAACGAACATCTACGGTCAAAATTTTGTACTAAATTTAAGGTGGTGTAAATAATTATGTGGGAATTTTATAAATACCCTTCATTTTTGTTGACCTTATAAAAATACACCCGAGGGGTAAAAAATATTTTTTTTGGAGCCAACTTGAGAAAGTTTCTTCCACTTTTTGGAAGAAACTTATATAAAGTTGCGTCCACTTCTGGAAGCTACTTGTGCTAGTTGCATCCACGTCTGAAAGCAACTTGTACTAGCTGCTTCCACTTTTCAGAAGATAGGGATATTTTTAAAAATTGTAATAAAGCTATATTTTAAGGGGCGAATTTTGAGAGGTATTTAAATAATGTTCCCAATAATTATTACTTCAGTTCAGGTTAACATAGAATCCAATCGTTACATAATAACTGGTGCAAAGTTTTCATGATTCTCAGCCAGATGTTCATACAAAAACTGCATATAAGGTCCCTATTACGAACATACACGTGTTGATTGATAACAATCTAATTGCAGTAAAATTCTAGAAATTGTTAGCACTACTGGAAAATTGTAAATTAATTTACATATGAATGGAAAATCTTAGGTTAAGTGCCTTAATGGATTTGGGAGTTGGGTTTATTGTTTGGGCCTTTAGTTAAAGTTAGTTTCACGGAAGTTTCACTTCGAAACTAACATGCGCCTAAACAATAGGAAAACCTTTCACAGGGAAAGGACGAAACACTTCGTGAAACCAAATAGGGATTTCTGATTGGCATCCCTTAAAGAATCTCCATGAAACATCACATAGTTTCAATGAAGGGGTACTTTACATCTATAAATACCCTGCACATTTAGATTAGAATTCAATCAGAAACCTAATTATCATTCTACTGCATTCTGAAATCATCTTTAAAGTTTTGTGTCAAAGAGAGTTCATCACTTTAAGTTTTTTTTTGCCGTTTTTCAAAATTTGGAGTGCTACTACATCGAGAAGTTAGTCGTTGTATCCTGGGAGACAGACATCGATAATCTATAAGTACCAGTGCGGGGTGAATCTGTTTTAAGGCTAGAGGATATAATCCTTGCCTCGACTTTGGTTTATCTAATTGGGTTTGCATCTTTTTTCTCTCTTCTTCTGTGTTTGTTTTATTGCAGTTTATACACAAGATTGCCAACAATCTTAAGACAGATTTTTGTATACTGCAACTTTTGTTTCGTTACTAACCTGTATCTGTGAAGTTTAATAAAGCAGGCAGGTCGTGAAAACGTTGATTTGTGCAATACGTTGTAAAATTAAACAAACTTAAATTGGCTGTACTGCTCAATTGGTTTGGCTATTTTAGTGGTTTGGAAGACTCAATTTAAATCTTGGCTTGAAGTCTCTTATTGGTTTACGTAAAGTCTTTGTTTGATTACAGTACTTTAAGTCTATTGTTTTAAAAAACAATCCTTCACGATCAGAACCACAAATTATGCTTAGCATTTTTTATTGGGGTGGCTCGATTTCGCCTTTCCCTGTCGTTTAGGATTTTTTATTTGGTGTGGCTCGGCTTCACGATGCATGTGCTCTATCGTACGCATCGGGCATATTAATCCCATGATACGAACTGGTTCGATGAGAATTTCTAACCAAATAAAAAAAAAAACGAATGGAATCTTAGCTATCAAAGGGAAACTAAGAACATTTCAACTTTAATAAAGTCTCCAATTTGCCTTTCACAGAAAAATGCTCAACAAATTCTTGCCGACACTAAACCTGTAACCTTACCTCTTCAACTGTCACTCAAACCCATAGTTAAACGATAATATAACCAATATCAAAAAATTGTATCCGTGAAAAATATAACATTTCTAAGGCTGTTGAGCAGCAGCAAAATTTTGTTAAAAAAAAAAGCAATTATAAAAACTATGAAAAGGTGTTGCAGTATATTGGTTAGTAACCACTTATACGCAATCATTATGTACTTGGTTGGCCTCTACAATTCTGTTGCCTTTGTAGGTGAGTCATTTGCAGCGCCGCTGCCTTCGTACACAGGTTTTGTTCATGATGTTGTTGACCTCTATATTTGCTTACGGGTGCTGCGATGTTCTTTCCTGTGATGGATGCAAATGGTGAAGCTTCAATTCCACCTAAAAAGACTTCTATGTAACTTTCATGTAAAATGTTCTTCCTGCGATGTTCTTTCCTGTGATGGATGTAAAATGCTACCCACACTGTGTTGTGGGTGTGTCAGGTATTGTTGGAGAAGGTGAGGAATTAGCAAATGGAAAATTGCAGTTCCTTGCAATGTGTCCAAAAGTCTTGCAATTGTGACACTGCACTTGAGACATGTCACGTTGCACTGAAGCACTTGAGTTTCTCGAAAGATTATTTGAACTTGAACGTGCAGGCACAACAAACACTCCTTATATCCCTGGTGTGATTCTTTTTCTAGTTTCTTCTGCAAATAAGTTCAGACAAAGCAGCTTCCACAGTTGGAAGAGGTCAACAATGAAGGACAGATGCCCTAACATACTCAAACTCATCACGTAAAGCCATTAGAAGTTGAACTAAACGTGTTTCCTCTCTGTATTTCTGCCACAGTTCCAAGTCTACAGTCCATACTGGTTCCATGAGTGCTAATTGATTCCAGACTATAGACATCTCATAATATAAAACAGAAATAGTCTGATCATGTGATTGCTTAATAGATCTATTATCTTGTTCAAGTTTATATCTCTGAGCAAAGTTGATTTGAGTATACCTTTTTGAAAGAAAGCCCCATGCATATTTGGCTACCTCAAAACTGGTGAGTTGCATGCTTATAGAAGGAATAACCGTGTTTCCAATCCAAGTGAGAATCCTGTGATTGTTAATCTCCCATTCTTCTTTTGGATCATTTGTTTGTATTTCTTTTCCTTAGTCACCAGAACTGCTTGCTGTAGGAGCTTTTTCTGTACCATCGACATATTTCCACATACTCTTTCCTTTAAGAAAGCTCCTCATGAGGAATGACAAGTGATTGCAGTTTGTTCCATCAAACCGAACAGTGATAGGTTGAAAATCTTCTCTTGACATGATTACTATGTTTCTGAATGTAGGGTTTATACTTTGAACTAGGTTATGATCAAGAGGCAATGACTAATGTTTTCTCTGGATTGTATTGCAGCGGAAAACTGGTTCTTATATCTTTCCTAGCTTTGATGCTATGTTAAACATGAGCATAGAGATTCTATAGTTGTTGTGAGATTAACTCGCTTTGAAACGTACATGGTTGAGTAATAAACGAGTTAATGAAACGTACATGGTTGAGTAATAATTTTGATCAAACTATATTTCATGAAAAACTATATTTTGATCAAACCATATCTCCAAAAGCTGCAGGAAAATCTAACTCGGGGTTATGTGTCGACGTAATCACCATGTTAAGCCGCTTTTACGTTTACATAGAATAGAATCCGGATCAGAACCCGAAGCTCTCATGATTCCTACACCGGGTTATCATCAACAAGGTCTGGAGACCAGGGTTGATCAAAATCTCCACATTAACTTACTGAATATCTCCACATTCAACTTCTTTACAAGCTCATCAAAATTCCTAAACTGTTAAGCAAAATTTGTCGTCTCTCCTTCACCGTTATAATCATTCACATTGATTTGAAGGCCGAGAGGTTCCTTATCTGGATATTTACTACTCAGAAAATCAATCACTAAGAAATCTCCCATGACCAAACACTTGACTAGTACGGTATACTTGGCACCGGCCTTATCAATTTTTGAGTAAACAAACCCATATGAATCCTCACTCTGATTCCACCCCTCAATTCGCACCTCATCTGAAGGTGGAGAAGTCAGAATGGTGTCTGAATAAGCTGCAGATCCTGTCGCAGTTAGAGAATACCCAGAATTCAAGAACATTGCATGTACTGCGCATTACGAAAATTAGGTTGTGTAGCTCTTATTACAGCCATAACACCTTCTTCATTGGCCATTATTGGTGGTGCTCGAAATTTTCTCTAAATTTGAAATCAAATACTAATGGTGTTGGATGCTTTTTCCGGATAATACAATACTAGAAGTGCTTATATAGGATTCAATGATTCCCAGTAGTATGAGGTCAAAGAAAAAGAAACAATATGTACCCTAGACTAGGAAACAGACTAGAACTAGAAAATAGAAAAGATGTTGGACTAGTCTTTCACATTTACAAAACGTGCTGAATTGTATGTGTTAATGTTGAGTCTGTTAACTACACATTAGGAAGTAATAGTCGTTTTCTAAAGGGGAATGCCACTATGTATTAATGTTTTAGTTTATAACCAGCCATGTTGTAAGTAAAAATGGTAAAAACTTAGATCAATAACGATTTAGTTCTCTGTTTTTCATTAGTTTGTTTTTCTCTCTACCCCTCTCTGGATCCATGAAACTCCAGCAATTTTTCAATTGATAATTATTGTTTTTGGTGTTGACGAGTTTCAAACTCACGCCATTAGTATTATCACCCTAACTTTACCACTGTCTTTGCACAGTTATGTGATCCTTACTTACTAGGTCGGCACAAGATGGTACAAAGTATATATCACGTTCAGTGCGTAACAATATCTTTCAATATCACAGTGTTTAAGTCAAATGATTGAGACTTTTTCAGTAATCCGTTCACTTCTTTTTCAACAAACGTAGAAATTAGGCAAGGCATGTCCTAAAAATAGCCTCAAAGACGTATAAGTAGATGCACTATGAAAACCCCTTGGGATATCGGCGTTAGCACGGAATATTCCTCGGTCAAGCACAACAAGCTCATCTGTGAATTCAACCTTCTGCCCCAATAATGTGACACTATCACACTAATTGTTCACATCAATTATTTTTTCTTCTTTTGTTTTGTTGCTTAATTTTGCACAACTCTGGTATGCCGATTATAAAAATGAACGCCAGTTAGTATAGCTATTGACAATAATCATTTTGATCACATAATTTTGATCATTTTATTTTCTTTCTAAAGTCTCTTATAATCATAATCATGAAGGTAGTTTTCCAAGCCTGGTTGCTTCTTCTCTTTGCAATAGTTTCTTTGTTTGCCATTAATACAACATCTCATATATGAATGGCTAGCTAGCTCATCCTTAATCTTCTTATTTCGGAACTTATTTATTTTGTTTATGCAGAGAGGGTATCAGCAGCCAATACATACTGTCCTGCGGGTAACCTTGAAGGCGTTTGGAAAAGTCTCATCTGTGATCATAATAAGAAATACAAGAACTGCCCGAAATGGTGTCGAAATAAAGGCAGAACCTTCGCTCAGAAATTTCAACGGCAAAATTCTGGTTGGTTTGGGAAACTAAGTGATTGCGTTTGTTGTTGTGCAGAAGCCATGTATACCTCGATCACCACCACCACCACCTCTGCCATTACCTATAGGAGATGGATGCAATCCATTGTCTGAGCATTCTTTTTCGATAATTAAAATAAGTTGCTCAGGTTGCATAGACGTGCAAAAAAATAAATTTGCGTTCAATGTTCTAATTATTATGCAAATAAATCATCCATCTGAAAAATCAAAACTACTTCATTACATAACGGAATAAGTGTTCGTAATATGAAATAACCTATATAGGCGTGCATATATGCTCGATCTTCATGATTTTTATTTTTTTTAAAAGAACGACAATAAAGTGCAGAAAGTCTTTCATCGACATAATCCGGGGTTGTCGCTCAACACCTAGAACAGCAGCTTTCACGTTTACATGGCATTCGGATCTGCGAAAGGTGCTAAATCAGGATGCGGTGGCATAGAAGGCATCCTTGTGTTCCTTTCGAATCCTGGAACTTCAGGAGGACCAAAGGGGTCAAACTGTGCACCTGGTGGAACCCCAGAAGGGCGAAAATCAGGACGTTTATCAGCAGGGAGAAGCCACCGTGGATCATACAGCAGGGAGCCACCACCAACCTCTGGACGCCCAGGATAGAATCCACCTCTAGGATCATCAGATATACCTGCAGGAGTAACACGAGGAGGAGGTGGAGGAAAACTTGGAGGGGAGGATGAAGAACTGCTGCATCCAGTTGGTTTGGGCGTATCATCTTCAAGCTTACTCACACTTCCTTTTCTTTGGCCATTGAAGCTTTTTTTATTTAACGCGGCGGAAGCGTGTAATTAACAAAGAAAAGCAATAGTAAAACTAAGAAAACAATAATTTTGACAAATCAAAATAATAGTGTTGGTGTGTTTTCTTTACAGTACTAGGGTCTTTTTGTATAGGCTTCATTGATTCCAATTATTACTAAGACTCGGAAAAGGAAATCAAAATAAGGCAATTCTAAGAAACAGAAATCCTAAACTAAGAAATATGATTTTTGTTACAGGGAAAGCCAACTATTTTAGGAGGAAAGCTGACTTTGGTCGTAATCTGTTGATTTTTGGTCAATACTGCGGGAATATGACACTATATTCTTGATTTTCTGGGATCAGTACCACATGAATATTCATCCCATATTCCATTATAAAAGAATATTTTCCATGTCTTTTGTGTTTCCTTATGTCTCATGAATGTATTTTAACAAGTTTAAAACTGGTTTACTACTTAGTCGTTTATACAAACGCCTTTTAAACTTTAGTTTTTCTGCAATATCGAAATAATGACCCCAATATAATGAGATCCACCATTGAAACGATGAGCATAGAAAAAGATGCAATCATAAGATCTGATATTGATTGATGGGGGCATTTTTTGATTGAAAGATACTTTGAAGGTTGAAGCATATTGATTGGTGTAAGAAAATTGATTAAAACTTCAATTGATTGCCACCGTCGTCCATTGTAGAAGTTCACAACATTCTTCTAGTAAAAAATAATATGATTAAGTAGCTTATGTCGACCGGGTTTATCTATAGAAAGAGATTTCAGAATTGAGATTAATGGTGATGCTTTATAATCATGCGGTAATCTGGTACGTAAGGGAAGTTACAAAACCAAAGCTTAGTTGGGAGACGGCATTGCGTTTATAAACATTGACGATATTGCATGCATAAATTGACTCAGTGCAATGCAGTGACTTGGTGAAAGTACCGTTGAACCAGCACTTTTATGTTTTATGCAGGTATCTCAGTCTGCATAATAAATTCTTCACTAACTGTACATCGAAACCAAGTTGAGCCATCCAAAGGACAATTTCCTCCTTTGAGAATAATATTGGCATTGTATAGAGTGGATAACTGCAACAAAATATCAGCCCCGCCAACTTCAGCCCTCAAAGAAAGTTTTATCTTAAACTTACCCTTCGTTCTGGAGCGATTTAGCGACAGTAACACACTGAAATATAGCTAACAGCTTTTCCAATGAGAAAGTTCAAGGTCCTTCCATGATCAATTTTTGTTCTGCATTTTCTTTTTTCAGCTTAAATGTCTCGGACACATTTCTTTTGCGCTTTCAGTTTTCACCACCACCGAAGGAATCAAAGAGCGGATCATCATCAGTAGCTGGATTCCATGAAGCTAAGAACGAGGAAATACTAATAAGAATTTCATGTTTTCTCTATTTCCCCCCCATATTGACTCTAAGTCAACTTCCTTTTACTAAAGTCAGCTTTCCCTCATAATTTTTGGCTTTCCCTGTAACAAAAATCAGAAATATATAGATCAGAACTAGAAAACTGAAGGATGTTTAGAGCGTGTTTGGTATAATTTTTAAAAGTAGTTTTGAAATGTTTTAAAAACATACCATTTTTTCTTTGTTTTCATTTTCTAAAAATTGTTTTGTAAAATAAAAACTGTTTTTGAAAACCAAGGAAAAACAATTAAATCAGATCAAATGTAAAGACTCGTCTAAGAGATAGTGAAAGAAAAACTGAAAACAATAATTTGTTGTTTTTCTTGTGAAACTGGAATATAGAGAAAGAGGCACAAAATAGTGGGAAGAAGAAGAGAGAGATTTGTATTAATCTGTGTGTAGAATATAATGTCTAAGACTTTATTTATATAGACAAAAGACTTGGGGTCTAAGATATCTAAACCATAAACTTACACACCCTTACATCTTAGTAAATAAACAATAGTTTATAACCGTTTTCATTCTTTTGTTTTTAAAAACAGAGAACATTTTCTGAAAATGTCCTACCCAACGCGTTTTCTTCTGTCTATTGTTTTCTCCGTTTTTGAAAACCGTATCAAAAATGCTCTTTAACTACCCCTTTGACCTTAACGTAGGGAATAGAATCCGGTTGTGATTTCAAATGTGTAGACCGTTGAGAGATATGTTTGTACATCGAAATCTGGCTTCCTTTTGTTAAAAAAATATCTGCGGCACTGTAGGAAGTCAATGAAAAAGCTCTTCCACTATTGAACAGTGGTTTCCACTTGCGGGTTATTGAAGAAACGACTGAACTTCGGTCGTTTGATCTTACTTGGTCGGCACCACCACCATATGGTGCAATTATCACACTCAATGTATAATAATTTCTTTCGATATCAGTGTGTTTACACTATATAAGTCAAATAATTGAGAATCTTTCAGTGGTCCAATTCATATTTTTTTCCCCACTAACGTAGAAACTGGGGAAGTCCTCAAAGACTTCTGTAAGTTGAGGCACTACACAAAAAAACCTTGGAATACCATATTCATAACTCAAAAGTCATCTCTAAAAAATGTTTTCAGCAGTAAAATTTACTAGTGCTAATTCATTAATGGTGGCACTACTGCTGGTTTCATTTTACATAGTTGATTCATCTTCTTCCAATCATTCTTCGTTAACTCGCAAAAAACAATTACGGGTAGTAGTAGTAGAAGAAGTAGAAGCTCTATTCAATTGGAAATCTAGTCTTAATATATCTCACTCTTTGCTTAATTCTTGGAAGATAAATTCTAGTGCGATTACAACGAGTCCGTGCAAGTGGTACGGAATCACTTGTAACAGCCAGGGAAGCATCACGGATTTGAAACTAAAAGGTTTGGGCATTCAAGGTACACTCCTTAATTTCAACTTTTCATCTTTCGCCAACTTATTTAGTATCAACTTGCGCAACAACACATTCTTCGGATACATACCCTTTCAGATAAGTTACCTTTCGAAACTAGCCTACCTTGATCTTTCTTACAATAATTTTTCTGGATATATCCCACCGGAAATAGGCTCCGCTACAAGTTTGCGGGGACTAGACATTGGTTATAATCAAATTATTGGTTCAGTTCCTACTTCTTTGTGTAATCTGAGCAACCTGACTTATCTACTCTTATATGAAAATCAACTTTCTGGCGAAATTCCACGTGAAATCGGGAAGCTAAAGTCTCTTACTCATCTTGAATGGGATTCAAACCATCTCATCGGTCCAATTCCAATTTCTTTATATAACCTGACCAACTTGGAAACATTATACCTTTCACTCAATCAATTTTCCGGTAGTATTTCTCGAGAAATCGGAAGGCTAAGGTCTCTTACTGACTTCCAGTTAACAGGCAACAATTTCACTGGTCCAATTCCAACTTCTTTATGCAATCTGAGCAACCTAAACACTTTATACCTTACAAACAATCAATTTTCGGGTACCATTCCTGGCGAAATCGGAAGGCTAACGTTTCTTACCGAGTTTGAACTGGCAACAAATAACTTCACCGGTTCATTACCTGCTTCATTATGTAATCTGAGCAATCTAAAAAGTCTAAACCTTTTTGAAAACAAATTTTCTGGCACCATTCCTCGGGAACTCGGAAAGCTAAGGTCTCTTGTAATCATTGCATTGTACACAAACAATCTTGTAGGTCGGATCCCTACTTCCATAGGTAATCTGAGCAAACTAAACATTCTATACCTCAATGACAATCAACTCTTCGGTGCCATTCCGCCAGAAATTGGAAAGCTGAGGTCTCTTACGGAACTTATTCTGTCCACAAACAACCTCAGTGGCCGAATCCCAAACTCTCTATGTTATCTGAGACACTTAAATACACTTTCCCTTATCGAAAATAAACTTTCAGGTTCGATTCCTCGAGACATCGGTAGGCTAAGTTCTCTTACTATCTTAGAATTATCCACAAACAATCTCACCGGTCGAGTTCCTACTTCTCTGTGCAAATTGACTAGCTTAACAAGTCTACGTATTTACGAAAATCAACTTTCTGGTGCCATTCCTGGAAAAATCGGAAACATGAGAGCTCTTAGTGACCTTGAGTTGGCCAGAAATCATCTAGTTGGTCCAATCCCAAGTTCTATATGTAATCTGAGCAACTTAACAATTTTATATCTTTTTCAAAATCAACTCTCTGGTGTCATTCCTCAAGAAATCGGAAGGCTAACGTCTCTTGCAGACTTGGCACTACAGAGAAACAATCTCGTCGGTCCGATCCCTACTTCTTTATGTCATTCTACATTTGGAACCTTATCTTCCTTGAAATATCTCGACATGTCAGATAATAAGCTCATCGGACCGATACCCAGACAACTCGGAGAATGTTCAAATTTGATTTCTTTGAATTTGAGTAGAAATGGTTTCAATGGACACATTCCATCTCAGATTGGAAACTTGGATTCATTACAGTATAAATTGGATCTCAGTCAAAATGAGCTTGCAGGGGAGATACCATCCGATCTCGGAAAATTAAACAAATTGGTAGAGCTAAATCTATCTCACAACAAGCTTTCGGGTTCAGTTCCGAACTCTTTTAGTGAAATGCTTAGCTTGACCGTTGTTGATATTTCGTATAACGAATTGCGCGGTCCTATTCCAAACATCAAGGCTTTTACGGATGCTTCATTTGATGCATTGAGGAGCAATCGAGGTTTATGTGGTAATCACTCTGGTGGTCTGAGACCATGTAATTCCTCGGTTACGAATGCAAGACAGGAGGCCAACTCTGACAAACTTGCAGGCGTGAAAATTCTAGTTCCATTGTTCGGTTTATTGTTCATTTTTTTTGTAGTTCTTGCCGTTCTTTTTCTGTTCCGAAAAAGATTAGGTAGAAATGTCGAACATCAAGATGAATCTAAAGCTACGAATACTGGGATAAATCTATTCTCAATATGGAATTATGATGGGAAACTAGTGTTTGAAGATATACTTGATGCCACAGAGAATTTTGATGCCAAATATTGCATCGGGACGGGAGGGTATGGGAGTGTTTACAAGGCAGAGTTATCGACAGGTCAGGTTGTTGCTGTGAAGAAACTTCACTCGTCAGGTGAAGATTCTGAAATAGTCGATCTCAAGGCATTTGAAAGCGAAGTGCAGGCCTTGACAGAAACTCGTCACCGGAACATCGTGAAACTCTTTGGTTACTGTTCTAATCTAGAACGAGGAATTTCATTCTTGGTGTACGAGTTTATAGAAAGGGGAAGCTTGAAAAATATTTTATTTGACGGAGAACGAGCAGCGGAGTTTGATTGGGCAAAGAGAATAAAATTCATAAAGGGAATGGCTGATGCACTTTCTTACATGCACCATGACTGCACACCAGCCATAGTTCACAGGGACGTATCCAGCAACAATGTTTTGTTGGATTCAGATTACGACGCACGTATCTCTGATTTCGGTACTGCGAGGATTTTGAAGCCTGATTCATCCAATTGGACTTCACTTGCTGGAACATACGGATATGTCGCTCCAGGTACATCTTAGCAAATTTTGTTTGTCTAATATTTTTCTTGCTCCCTATTATTAACCACTAGGATATTGCCACAGAACTTGCCTATACGATGAAAGTAACGGATAAGTGCGATGTTTATAGCTTTGGCGTGGTCATGTTAGAAGTACTAATGGGGAGGCATCCATCCGATGTCATTGCATTACTCCCTCCTGCCCACCTACTGTCGTCTTCGGCTTCTAGTACTGTGGGACAAGATATCTTGGACAATTGCATTGAAGCACCAGGAGATTTGGTGAAAAAGCAATTAATGTATTTTGTGCAGGTTGGATTTTCATGCTTACGTAGTGATCCTCGTACTCGGCCAACTATGCAAGAAGTATCGGTACAACTATCATTGTCAGCTCAGAGTATGCCGTCTTTTGGGAAGCCCTTTGAGACTATTACATTGGGTGAACTACTGATAGATTCACAAGAATGATATACGTGTAACCAAGCTATTTCTTGCAAATTTCGGCCGTATTTTCATATATTTTCAGATATTTATTCTAGAAAATAATATATACGCTGCAAATATATAAAGTTCACATGAAAAGAAAGACAAAAATATTTTAATTTTTTCAACATAGTAACAAAATTTTGGTACAACCAATTTTACATTAATCAGGTTCTAATTAAGGAACATGTTGTCATACCACATACCTTTCATAACATTTATCGCTTAAATTGTAATATTCATGAAATCTTTTGACTTAAATTCCTGGAACTATAAAACACCATCAAGGAAAAAGCGTTAAAAAATATCGAGCTTTCAAGGCTGCTTCTTCCTTCCAATATAATCATCATGTTTAGTCTCAGGATTTCTGGTCTTCTTCTTCACACTTTCTTGTTTTTGTGCACATTCAGTTGATGGGTCTATTTTGGGTATTCTTGCACACACAAAGTTTGTCACAGTGCAAAATGATATAGATCCGAAATTTTAAGTAGCTTTAAAAATTCATTGCTGGTCAGCTGATGATGATTTGGGTGAGCATATGCTATATTATGGAGGAAACTTCCAATGGAAATTTAAGGTTAACCGGAGCAAGACAACTAAATTTGAATGCGACTCAAGTTGGTATGCTGCTGATGGACCTAAACTTGGAGACTGATACCGCCGCAGACAACAGTTTAGCGCTTACGAAGCACTCAGAGATTGGGAAAAACATTGCAAAGATAATTGTGTCTGGAGCATTCGTCAAGATGGCGGATATTATGGTGATGGTAAAAGTAAAGAAGGCGAGAAGTATTCGTTTCACAGGATGTTTTCTTACATATAGAAAATGTGAATACTTGGTGTTTATTTGGTTATTAGTTAATATTTAAATCTTAGGTGTTATTAGTTATGGGCCTTATGGCATTGCTTCATTTTTTTGATGTATTTGACTCTTAAGTTTGGAGTTCATAAGTTTCAAACCTTAAGTTCTGGATTCAAAATTTCTACCGTTTAGAAGGATGAATTCTCCAAACCGTATAGCTTACTTATGGTGGGGTCGATAAATTTTCCACACCGTATGTTGCTTAGGATTCAGATTTGGGGGTTTTCAAAAAACAAAACAAATCCAACTTTCTACGTACTTCATGCGATTAAAAGCAAAAAAAATTGTTATTGGAGTTGAATTAGCGGTATACCTCACCCTGTTGAGCATTTAGTTCTTGATATTAATCTTCTTTTGGTTCTTCATAATATTGCTCATATTATTCATGTATAGGTTGAGCTTTTGGTTGGGTTAGATATTCTTGATTATCTATAGTTGTTTGATTTGATAGATGAGGATTCACCTAACTCACTAATCTTACTATTACTACTCAATTGGACAGAGAAAACCTAAATTTCTAGGTTTTTCTCAAACGTTTTCTTCCTCCTTCACTCTTAAAAAAAAAAAAAAGTTTTGATTCACGCTAACTATAAATCAAATAATTAGTCTAATCTAATTATTAATATTATTTAGTTTAATTAATTTTATAATTCATAGAATTTTAGCCATTACAGAAAATAGTTGGATAAGTGGATTTGTTGATTACTATTTGGAATCAAGATTTTGTCATCTTATGAGCACTTAAAACCCAATACTTGGAGCCCCTACAGTAGGTTTCAAGAATATACAAATGAACGAGAAGAATATCATGGTTTAACGTCCAGTTAACCACTCATGCCTAGATAATTTGTTTCAAAATTTTTACCAACAAAACGTGGAAAAATAGCCACGTGTTTAATAAACTGTGTTAAACACAAATGTTACCTGTCCGATGTTTATTCTTTCATCATGTTGTATTTCACATCTTCAAACTCCCTAAATGTATATTCGTAGGTTTTCTTTAGTCTATCACATCTAAAGACTTAAAGGCCTAAACAAATAAAGCTCTCACGTTTAACGGTGAGGAGAAGCTAGTGAAGATGACCAAATTCCTCTTGGAAAAACTTCCCACGGTTGGTTGGTTCTATTTTGTGAGGTTTAGAATCATTTAATAATAGTATCAGACAAAACAAGAGTAGATGGAAATGCATGTTCCAATATCAGGTGAAAGATTTGATCTGCATAACCTAAATTACATGATGGCAACCCAAATTCATTATCTGGCTGCAAACAACTGAATGGTTCAATCAGCCATCGTAGGAAATTGGAGAAACTATTACACTTTTCATTTGCTGTCGGCAGTGGTAGATTATTACACTTTTCATTTGCTGTCGGCATTGGTAGATTTCTATTGAGCATGCTGGCTAGAGGAAATTTATGATTTACCATACTGGCGTTGTTTTGAAAATAAAATACAATACCGAGATAAAATCCCAGCATACTCCACTATTTAAACAACAATGCCAGGAGTGGTAAAAGTCTAATCCTTTAATCCATGACTAATACAATGCCGCAATTAACTGTAACTGAAAATTTTCAGTTACAATTTTTTATACTAAACCTAAACGAGTTCTGTTAAAACAATAATTATCGATCATTAGGTTTCTTTCGAGGAGGCAAGTTTATGTAATCGATATAATAATCGCCAAAGAAATTTTTGAAGCAACAATATAATCATGTTGAAATCGATGATGAAGGAAAAAATATTGTTTTCAAAGATAGCCGGCAAGGGGAAAAAAAAAGAAGTTGAAAGGGAATGGGGTATGAGAAGAATAGACTTGGGTTTTTAGATTTAGTTTTTATTTTTTTTAAAGGATAGTTTAATATTTTCGTCCCTACAAAACACCCCTTAGCACGACTTTAAGGATGTGAATAATATTTCATAACTCCCAATTATTTTGCATATCTCCCAATCACGCGTTCTCTGTAAAGTTTCAGTCGTCCTACCTACTTCTACGTGCAAATTCCCTAATTTAAGGTACTAGTAAGGTCCGGAATCAGGATCTATCAAAGTATTGATATCCAAATTGACGAGAAACTTTTAGATGGTGGCGATTTTAGATGGCGTATGGGGGACCAACTAAAACTGCCATTTGTTATTAAATTGTATACCTAATTAGTCTTCTAATTTTTAGAGCAGTGGTGTTTTGGGAAATATAATATGTCGTTTTTTTTTTGAAGAAGAAATTTCTTCATCTTCATGGATTTTATAACGTATACAACGGGAAAAAAAAGTTCAAAAATGTCACTTGTTAATCAGATCTAAATAAAACCTACGACAAAAATTTGGGTTCGGTTCGAATTTTGTTTATTAATTTTTCTTTATGATTTTGGGTCTTGTTTGATTTAGGGAAAGATATATATATATATATATATATAACTTAGAATTAAACGATTATATTTTTCTGGTCATGATTTTGGATCTTGATCTTAAAGATAAAAAACATAAATTCCTAGGGTTTCTACGCAGTTAAAAACAATTACTTACGATTATGATTGATCTTGGAAATTCTGGAATAAAGAGTTTAGACCAACTTCTGGAAGTCGTGGAAGAAAAAAAGTACCGTCAATTTTTTCATCTTGATTTGTTCTTTAGATTCAGTTTTCTAAGTAGATAAAAGAAGAATTGTATTAGGATTGAAGTCTAGAATTTAAGTTCCATGTTCATAAACTCTATAATGACACAGAATGCACACGAAGACATGGGTGCTTTCTGATTAATGTACTTATTGATTGCCTGCAAGTTTTATATGGCGAAAATTCACCGAGAGAAGGATGATTAATGGGTGGTAAATTCCTAAAAAACCCTTGTTTAAAAAATTAATTAGCTAAAATCAGGTAATTAAGAATTACAAATGACAGTTCTCTATTGGTCCCCAAACCCCTTCGAAAATCGCCCCATCAAAAAAATTCTCCTAATTGACAGGGACAATATGTATATTCAAATAAGATGTTAATGCTACAGGGACATGGATGTGCGGTCCATCTAGTTACCTAGAGGATACCTTTACATGTATATAAAGGAAATTGTATCTATGTAACCCTATTATCCTGATCAATAGAAACTTCTCTTTGCCTCTTTACTTTCTCCATATTTTCCGCTGCAATACGTTATCAAGCACGACTCTACTAACTGACGTTTTTTTTTTTTTCTCTTTCAAGATTGGTTATGGATAACTTTTTGAAGATTAGAGTGGTTCTGATCCTATTTGTTTACCATCATTGATGCGTTACCATGTATTTATTTTAAACGAATATATTTGGTTTTCAAAGTATATATTAGGGTTCCACAAACGTATGATTATAAAACATAGGTATTTCACCATTAGATTTTCATGAAATTCTAATTTGATTAACACGATTAGGTATTACGTACTCTTTTAAAATTTCAATCACATCGGAATATGATGCAATCTCCAAAACCTGATTTTAATAAAACTGTGTAGTTCAGAAAAACCCTAATTTTTAACAGCGTCGAAAAACCTAAGTTTTGAGTATTTCAACCGTTGGGTTATGCTATATTTTTGGTATGTTTTGTATGTTGTTTTTGTGGAGGTAGTATGTAAATTTCATAAAGATCCAAACATGGAAAGTACTCCAAAGTACGTGATATTTTCAGCTATGTTCACAAAAACGTGAATTGGAACAGTCATACTGTGTGATGTATATCTTTTTATCTAGCCGTTGGATTACCTTGAAATTTTGTTATTTTAATAGAAATATTTTGATGAATCGTATGTAAAATTTTCATCATCATCGGATATGGTTACAGTTGTTTTCGGGTCACTAAAGATGGATAATGAAATTCCCAATCTTAAGGTTAACAATAAATTTGGGCCTATATGCGAATAGTTTCAAGTTTATTATCGATGGGCCTGAGTACTTCATATATAATGGACCATATATGTGAACTTTTGTAAACCATGACCTAGTCAACCCAATGGACCGAGCCTTGGCCAATCCATTGACCGGGTTTTGATTAAACCAACTCGATTAAAAATTTGATCTTTTGGACTCAGAAGTACTTGAGCGTCATTAAAGTGTCTCTGATACAAAAGTCAATTGTGTCTAGAAGGGCTTTACTTCCATCATGAAAACCTTCAACCAGTGACGATGCATTGTTCAAAAGATGAAGACATTACTTCTACGTCTTAAGGCGACATATTTATTTCAGACGAAGAAATGCTCCGAAGGAAGTTTTTTTTAATATTCATGAAATTTTCCTCCAAAAATTTGAATGTTCATTGGAATTTAATACACTTGTATTATTGGCTCAAATAGTAACAATACAAAGTAAATGAATTTACTGAGCATGAGACAAAGATGTAATTCTAACTCATTTGAATGAGAGTTTGGCACTTGGTATAAACATTTACTGAGTATGGTACAAGCGATGGAATGCATGTATCATATATTAGCATCCAACTACAAGATATATAGAGAGTTTAAATGACAACAAATTAACTATATGTTAAAAGAAGGTTACATTTTGATAAGTTTATTAATTATCTTTATTCAACTGAATTTTGTATGATTTGATCCTAGACCATTGATTGTATGGTAGTATAATAAACATTAATATATATATAAAATAAAGAACTTTTTTTTTGCGAAGAACTGAATTCATTGTCTGTACTTATGGAATAAAAAGTATATCATTTCCATGAGACTGAAATACTCTAAAGCACTTGAGATATACTCAAAGTACTTGAATTAAAAGGATCATTCGTACATTATGATGAAAAGTATACCATCTTCATGATATGTAACATTCTAAAGTAAATGAGATAAATTTTCTTTTGTTACTTAATAAAACCACACCACATATTACACGAAGCTCTTAAGGAAATATATTAAACTGTTTGTTGAATTGTTTTCTTATATAAAAAGCCACTAACCCGGTGCATACGCACCGGAAGTATGTAGTGCATTGTATTTAAAATTCGTATGAACTGAACCTACTACTTATTAATTTGAACTACGGTCTTTGGGATCGCATCTTTATTTGGTATTCTTGCTGGTGAACTTTTATCATCGTTTGAAGGAGATTTTGCTTTATTTTTGAGATGTAGGAACTAAAAAACGTGTGCGCATGAGGAAGCCCTTGCTTTTGAAATTCAATGAAATAAATTGTTGAAAGTTGAAACAGCTAAATAAGTGTAGGACGTCATCCACATGGCATGCTTTATTTTAAGTTAGATAATGCAGTTTACCCACCTGTCCGAACTTTTCCGATTGATTTTGCTTACCGCAAGGCATTCATTAGTTGATTTAAGTTAATCTTGAATACCCTCAACTCCTTGAGACAGTATCAGGTCGGTCTTTCGTTCTTTGTCCAATTGTCAAAATTAGAGATTGTTTTATCTAGGGCCTAATCTGGTTTATGAAGAAATTCGGAGAGTCCCCTGAATCTGCATATGGCTATTTGCATCTTGATAGTGTTGTAACGTATATCTCAGTGCTTCAGTAAATAAAGATGGTAACACAACCCATTTTTCTAACAGACGCAGATGATGCGTCACTTGACATGACTGCATTTTTCAAACCTTAAGCTCTGAATTTGGTTTGGCTTTTTATAGGAAATCTCAATTTGGACTCTTCAACGAAACATGGTTGGAACAGACGACCTTCATGAATTATAAGGACGCTTTCGTTTGGTCGTTGTTGTGCCCTATATGCATAATATGATACTCCTGCATTATTGTAACCTTTTGACCTTTTCCCTCTGCTGGTGGCGACGTGTCTGTATGGGATATTTCAGATATATCCATTTTCATCTTCAGCATAAGGAAACAAAAACTGCCAGGTATAATTGCATTGCCACAAAACTTAGATGAAATTTAGCAATCCTCGTTAACATATATCTTTTCGTCGGCAGTAGGCTATTATATCTCGGCAGCGTATTCTTGCTACTTCCACTCCCTATAATTAAAGCAGATGCTTCTGATACTGTTGATGAGTTGTATTGGCACCCTTTTTTTTCTGGATGCAATGAGTATTGTATCTAAAGGGCACCCTTTCAAATTTGATGGCGATCGATTTGCTATTATGCACCATTCTGCAAGAATGTAGTATTTTGTTAAGAGTCATAAGACCGTTGATGAAATCTTTATCCAACTGTTTTCATGTTCAATATGGTTGTGAACTGAACATATCGGATCTTTGCCAGCGCCTGGTAGGGTTCTTTTTTTTCTTTTTGCCATTTTCTTGCAGCATGTGTCAATCTTAAGATGTATTAGGAATAGGATATGCAAGTAACATGATGCTAACCATTCATATCGGAACTTAAGGTGCTTTTTTTTCTTTTGCCATTCTAAAAATGCTTGTTATATATGGATATTTGTGACGATTGGATCAATGGATAGTCTTGAGTAACCCCGTTTATGGGGATGTTTTCTTTTGGTCGGTGCCCGTTCAAACTTTATGACATGGCATTGACATTTTGACATGGCTTGTTTTGTTTCTTCTGGAAACGTAATGACTTTTTTAATTGCCTTATGGAACTGTAGTGACTCTTGGAGTTGTAAATCAGTCTGCATTGACATGGTGATGACTTGGAAAGATTCGATGACATGGATTCAGTGGTCACACATACCCTGGGGTGTCTAGTTTTCTTTTAAAACATAAAAGTGTGGGAATACCAAAGTTTTTGTTGGAAAGGTTACTAACCAAGTTTTAAAATTTCAGTTCAAACTGATTTCTTTCAAAAGCGTTTGACCGTTAAATGTTTTGATTTGGAGAGGTGCAATGATGTGCCTCTAACACAATAAATTTGTTTTCGGTGGTGCAACAACGTCGTCGGCTTGGATAGAATTTACATATCTTATAAAAGGTCAGTTTTTGAATATGTTTGTGAAAGGACATGGAAGACTAAATTTTTCTCAACAGTTCTGTCTTTTAAGATATTGATGACGTAGCGATGACTTGTCAAGAAGTGATTAAATGGCTTCACCACAAATCAAAATGATTGTGAAGACGCCATGTGGCTTCTTGGGGTCTCTTATTATAAGAAAAGATACCATGTGATGATTGGATCATTACAGGTAATAGGTGAGCGAAGAAATGCTCAATCTTTGTTGCCTAATGGGTATAAAAATTAAAAGTTACATGAGCTCTGTAAGAATTAAGAGCTAATCGCACTTTTTCAAGTTCTTACGAAATCTGTGCGAACTGTTATCGTACGAAAATTCATTGTAAGAATGGGAATGCATTTATAAATTTCCCTTAACGAATGTGAAAGGAATCACATTTAAGAGAAAATAATGAGTCAATTTGGTGAAATGTAAATCACTAGTATTTGAATTATGGAATCCATATTGACCCCGACAATGAAATGTTTGAATTAATTCATGCAGACTTTGACATGACCATAAAGGCACTTTTGTTGTGGCATGATTTTTTGTTTTGAAATGACTCACACAATCATCACTTCATTTGACGGGACGATACAATGGGAAAAAGATTGACATAATGTGAAGTGCCGCATATCTCGTAATAAGTGTTTCCTAATGTGCCAGATGCACTACCCCTTTCCCATTAAGCTTTTAAAGTAAGAAAGCATATCGTTTAATTTACAAAGTAAAACAGGAATGAGACCATCCTAAGATGCAAATGGTAGAAAACCCATTTTTACAAATAAAACAAGGTGATGTTTAGAAACATATCCATGCAAAATGCGGATCATTAAAGTACTGATGGATCTGGTGGATGTTTTGACACTTTGGACTAGTTATAGTTCCAAAAAAGGTTTGCGTTGGGAAAACTACTAGCGTATATTATACATTAAGGGCTCACCACCCCCTGTAAATACTAGAGAGTGTGCATCAAAAGGACTTGATGAATATTGCATGTTTAATAGGATCAACATACAACATCTTATACCCAATGGTCTCGCAAAGGCTAGCATCAAAGGTTACAAATGGTGTCTAAGGAATAGGTTATGCGTACCAACCTACCTTTTATTGCATTGGGGATATGCAATATTACACGCATCTTTACTTAATTAGTTTTAGAACCCAATATTAGTCAACCTTTTCTGCGTACCAGTTAGTAACTGGACATAAGCCTGACATTCGTGTTCTTACACATTTTCGGTTGCACTATATCCGTGCCATTACGAGTCCACATTGTACTATGATGGGTCACGAAAACGATTAAGTAGTTATGTTGGATATTTACTCCCAACAATTATCCATGTTTATTTAAAACCTTTGGCAGGAGATCTCTTACCGCTATATTTTCGGGTTGTCATTCTAATGAGATAGTCTTCCCGTCGTTAGAGGGAGATAATAAAAAGTATTTTCTAAGGGAACGACGAGAATTTTCGTGGTGTGTTCCCATTATGTCTCATATTAATTCTTGTACTCCACAAATGTAAATGTGAAGTGACAAAGAATAATCGATTTTCATAATGTACACTGATGTCGCTAAAGTGATGAGATCACACATACCAGCTGCAAACATACTTGCAAGGTTACAAATCCTCAATAAGGGATATACACCATAGACTAAGGTGTTGCAACTACACTTAGTGGAAGTATGGTTGAGGCCGTGGCTCCATAAAGGAAGTTGGAGAGACCACTTGGTTTGATCAATCCTAACCTAGAAAGGATGTAGTTGAGTAAGGCACAACTTATTTGTATCATTAGAAATCATCTCATAAGATTGTCTCTTAATATGTCCATGAATCAAACTGGAGGACGCTCCGAAGTTTAATGATTCCAGAGAACAAATGGCATCCCAAGTGGATTATGAGAACGCGCACGAGTCAATGGAAATATCATGCGAGCATATTGATGATTAATTTCATATACACTTGCTTAAGGAAATAGAGAAAGATGAGATCGAACCAAGCTCTTTGTTGCTTAATGTCAATGAAGAGCATATTTAGCCTATATAATCCAGGTAGAACTTGGTTCTTTGACAAATATATAGGTATTTTGTGTGGTAGTGCTAACCAACCAAGTGTAAATCCTATTGGACGTACATGATTAATTTGTCACAAAGCATAATGAGAAGAAAGCAGTCTTAAAGTAAAAAGACTCGCCTTGTGGAGCGAGGTATCTCACAAAGCCATGGAATTGTTTAATATGTTGTAATGAACGTGATAGCGTTCTGTTACATAGATAGCTTGGTAGTTTCAAAAGGAATTGAAATGCAGCATTTTTATGTGGTTACTACGTATCTCTACAAGGATTAAGGGATAAAGATCTTTACAAAAATGCATAACAGCCTTTTTGTTAAACAAATCAAAGTGGAACGCTCATTTAATGATTTAAATAATCTGGCGGATTTGGTATACCCGTCTAAGTGACTATTTGATTTGGAGGGGATAGACAAGTAAGTTATTTTTCCTTGCGTATTCACAAAAAAGTTTCTGATTTGGAATTGTAGCTATCTATGTCGATGATACGGACATGATGGGTACTCTTGATGTAATGAGAGACCTTAAAAGCTATTCGGAATCCAAATTTGAGATGAGAAATCTGGGGAAAGCTCGATCAAAAATTGAGCTTGTGGTATATTATTCCACCAGTTTGAATAGGTCTAAAGTTGTCAGGAAATTTAACAAAGACATGTATCCTGATAGCACTCCCATGATTAGTCGAGGTTCAAATGTAAGTAAGTGACCATTTCATCTAAAAGAATATGACGAAGATTTGTTGGGAGATGAAATTCCCATATTTAAGTATTATAGACACGCATTGTTGTACTACTTAGTATAATAACGTATTCGATCAAATTTTTCATCCTCAGGGAACTTGTTAGCTAGATATAGCTCCGCGCCAACGCAACGTCATTGAAATGTTATAGTGAATGTAATCATGTACTTTAAAGTAACCATTGACATAAGTTTGTTTTATCCCTACAAAGACAAAAAAGGGGGGGGGGGGGGGTGAGATATGGTTGACTATTTTCTAAATCATTACCAATATTCAGTTTCGAAAAGTACATGACTAAAGGAACTTTCTGGAATAACTTTGAAAGTAATCATAGGGAGATGCCGACATCAGGGGGAGGATCCAAGGATATGATGTCGACATATTTTACTTCAAAAGTGAAGCTGTGTTGTACTCTTTTTCCCTTCTTCCCAAAGGTTTTTGTTACTCGACAAGGTTTTTAGCTAGACAACACTAAAAACATCAAGTATGTTGAACGTTGAAGGCATAAAGACCACGCTGATATTACTGAAAATATCTGAATCAAAAAAATGAAACGCGATAGTCTGTAAAGCAACGTAACTTCCAGAATCAACAACAGGGTCTTATAAACATTCAAGTCACCAAAGTAAAGTGTGATAAACTCCTTTTGACTGCATTAGACTAATGAAAATTGTCTGACATCAGGGGGAGCATCTAATGGTGTGTTGAACTATTTTCCTTCACCGAGGTTGCTTTTTCCCACATGGTATTGTTACTCGGCAAGGTTTTTAATGAGACAACAACAAACACCGGGAATGTAATTTCTCAGCTAAGGCTATTTGCCTTTCCCACGAGGATTTTCTGCTTTAGTAGTTGTGAAGCAACTAGTCATCTTCAACGGAGCAAAGTGATCATCGGCAACGGATTACCTTTACTTGCATCTGTCACGTTGTAATCTTTTCCCTTTGTCAAGGTTTTAATGAGGATACATATTCGAGTCCAACTATGGTCTAAGTTTGCTTAATATTGTACTCTTTTTCTTTAGTTCAGGTTTTGTCCCTTTGGGTTTTTCCTGACGAAGTTTTAACGAGGCAATGAACTTAGACTCGGCGATCTTTGAAGATCGTATTGCATGTGATGAACTACATGTAAAGTACGAGACAACATGTGAAGTAATACATGTGAAGAGTTGTACCAAGGTTTTATCCCACTGGGTTTTTCCTTGTCAAAGTTTTAATGAGGAAATTGATTTCGGCACAAGTCATCAAGGAGAGAACGACATTTGAAGAACTACATTCAAAGCACGTTATGTGAAGCACTATGTATAAAGTTTTGTTATTGAACCGCACAAGGGGGAGTGTTACTGTGGCTACGGTCCATGAATGTGCGGTCCATCTAGTTACCTAGAGTTTACCTTTACATGTATATAAAGGAACTTGTATCCATGTAACCCTATTATCTCCATCAATAGAAACTTCTCTTTGCCTCTTTACTTTCTCCATAATTTCCACTGCAATAGTTAATGCCTTTTTTAGCGGGAAGAACTATGTTGAAGTTGCTAATACTCTTGTCATATTTTGATCTTTTCTCATGCATGTATGTACCACCTGCCAATGAATTCCCCCGTCAAATAACTAAACTCACGGTGTTACAATCTCAGTCTGAAAAGAAATAATGTTAGGTTTTGTTGGACCTGACACTAACTGTTTTGAAAAAAATAAAATCCAAATAGATAGGATTATAAACTTTGCCCCTCTTTGTGTCAGATCCGCCGTAAGAACAACCTGCGAAACTATTGTCAAAATTTCTCCCATATGCGTAGAAGTAAATATTATGTAGTTAATACTCCAAGTATCCAGGGGGATGGTGATCATGTTCGTGTGAGTTAATTTTTGGTCATTAATAATTTCAGAACTAATCAATGAAAACGAAGCTACCGATCCGATCCCATGTGAAAACGAATCTCATGCTGAACATTTAAGTATTTAACATGTTTTTCTAAAAAAGATTTACTACAACTGAATCCCAGATTCCCGGATAATTAATTGAACGTGTTCCAGCTGGTCATAGTCATAGTCATTAATTAATTGGTGTTGAAACATAATCGGTATAGTCATAGTCATTCTCTTATCTGCTACGTACCATTGATTCCCAGAGAATAATTTTAGTTTCGATCACCATTTCCAATATAGTTTTTGGACCTGACTAAAAATTTAATCCAAAATAAATACTAAACTAGAACACCGCTGCCACGGTGGGGAGGGCCGAGCGAAGAAAAACGAAACAAATAATAATTTCCGCCGGTAGGCATATACTACCTTCGTTTCAGGAAAAGCCATATTTTCATAGTTTCATTTTGCATAATAATAGGCCAAATTGATAAATTGATCACTTTTCCTGAAACAGAGGGAAATTGAAAAGGTGAAAGTATCTATTTTGCTGAAACGGAGTTAAAGTATCACTTTTCCTGAAACGAAAAATTAGTCGATGCATAAACCAAAATACGGCTGCATAATATGTTATGCATCCTTTGTGGTGGTTTGCATAATGGCTATGCATTGAATTTTCGAAAACTATGCATAAAGTGAAAGTATCATTTTTCTTGATATACATCGTTTTATTAGTTGCAACGAAAATTAGTTACATGCATAAACCAAAATATGGCTACATAAAGTATTATGTATCCTTTGTGTTGGTTTGCATAATGGATATATATTTAATTTTCTAAAATTGTGCTTAAAATGGTAAATACCTCCAAATTTTTCGTAAAAAGTCTAAATTTGATATTGTTGTTTATATTCTTTGCGTAGATTATTTTATTACCTTTGCAACGAGATAAACTTTATAAAATTCCAAGGCACGGATTTTTAAATATGTTATATTAAAGTTTGGTTGCCAATTATACCTCTAAAGAATAGGATACATAAGGAGTTATAGTAATTAGACTAAAATGGAGAGATTTTTGTATTATCAAATGCACACTATCAAAATCTTTTTATCAAATTATAAATTTATGTGAGATCTCAATTTACAAAAAAAGTGACCATAAAAGGGACTCCCTCCCTTCTGGCCCTCCGGTCGGTCGCCCAATAAACCAATAAATACTCCATTTATGGATCAAGAAAACGAATCCAAGATAAATAAAGAGATACTCCATTTTTGTGCCTAGAATCGTGCAGTAAGGATACGATGCCCAGGATTCAGCCGTAAGATTAGTTTTTGCTTCCCACTGAATCCAAGAGAATTGCAGCAGGTCTAGGATTTAGTTTTGCTGCTCCAGCTTTGTTCAATTTTAACTAATCAATCAAAAAGAATCAACATTGCCAAGAATCGTGCAGAAAAGATATGCCTGCAATTCAAAAAGCAAATTTCACGCCGAACTTTACAGATTTGTTTAATCTACACTAGGATCTTTAGACACTCCAAGAATCGTGCAGGATGAATAATAATAGTACCGAGTGGCGGTTTTGTGCAGCAGGTTATCCACCTACAGTTTCTGGCAAACAATATAGTTAAACACGGAGAGCTATTTGTTGCCATTAATTGCAAGAACGGTCAATAATGGAATCCAGATCTACATTCACTTAAAATATTATGTACGATGCTAATTGGTATGTTACAGAGCTAAGTGTTACCTAAGTTAGTTTCTTTTTCCTATAAATAGACAAGTATTTGATCACATAAACCCACCACTAAATTAGTTTCTGAACCCTTATCAGAAAGATGGTTTGTAAGAGTTCCCAAGTTTTGCTGCTTTTGATCTTTGCGATACTTGCGTTGTATGCGTACACAGGTAAATACTCGAACGCTCAATGACTCATATGAATGTATGTGTAGCTAGCCAGCTCAACTCATCCTACTTAATCATAATATAATGGATCGGACCAGTCTTATTTTCTCGTAATTCTGTTTTGTTCATGCAGAGAGTGTATCGGCAGCTAATGAATACTGTGCCGCGGATGGTGAATTTTTTCGGTATGTGTCTGGAAAAAATTGTGGTGATGTATACGAATACAAAAACTGCGAGCAATGGTGTCTAGATCGTAAAAAATGGTTCGATAAACACTATATAATAAAAGGAAAAAATCTTATAGGTGGGTTCGTAGGAAGTTTTTATGCAGGTGATACTTGTGTTTGTTGTTGTAAAGATGCCATACATGGAAAAGATCCACCACCATCACCACCACGTGGTAAATAATCACTCTATATCTCGCATGGATGGCTAGCCAGCTAGAGCTAACTGATCCTAATTAATCTTCCTTATAATAGGATCAATCTTATTCTTTCGTTTTTTTTTTTTTTTGGATGGCAGCCAATAAATATTGTCCTGCCAATAACATCGAAGTCTATGAGAGATCTTTGTGGATTGTAGGCTGTGATAAAGCTGATGTGTACGACAATTGCGCGGATTGGTGTATAAAAAATTTCAGAACCTACGCTAAAAGATTTGAAGTCGACGGTAATTGCGTTTGTTGTTGTGCGGATGTTAAACCTCCACCACCATGTCTTCCATCATCACCTGCTCCTCCACCACCACCAGCTCTTCCTCCACCACCAGCATGCCAAGGTAACAACGGGTAACCCAGAAATAATTAGGAATGCACCGATTGTTTCTTTTGTTTTCTTTAAAAAAAATTTTATTAGCACAGCTCTAGCAAGCCCATTGTAAAAATGAATCATAAAAATAAATCCACCACTATATTAGTTTCTAAAGTCTTATCATAACCATAATCATGAAGATGGTTTCCCAGTCGAGTTCCCAAGTTTGGTATCTTTTTCTCTTTGGAACTGTACTTGCTATGTGTGGTGATCTGGGTAAATTCTTAACGTTTCATATGTATGGATTGCTAGCAAGCTCATTTTTAATATACATCTTAATTAGTTACTTTGGTAATTTCATTTTGTGTATGCAGAGTGTGTATGTGCTCTAAACAATAGGTACTGTCCTGCGAATAATATAGAACGCGTTTGGCCGAACATGATCTGTGGTGATGGTGCTAGTGCTGACTTCGACCACTGCCAGAGTTGGTGTGCAGTTCGAGGCAGAAGCTACACTACAAATAAATACAAACTAAAAGATGGTCGAGTTGATTGTGTTTGTTGTTGTGGAGATGCCCTGCGACCACCACCTCTACCATCCCAAGGTAACGGGTAACTCTGAAATAATTGGGAATGCACCGATTTCGTATGCTTATCAAAAGAAAAGGAATCACTTTTCTTTCTTTTGTTTTATCCTTTAATTGTTTTTAGTTTCACAGCTCTAGCATGCCCATTCATGAAGATGGTTTCTAAGAGTTCCTAAGTTTGGCTGCTTCTTTTTAAAAAATTTGCTTTCTGTGCCTCCTGTACAGGTTAATTCTCAAAATCTCATGGTTCCGAAAGTACCGTCAAAAACTTGCACGACAGAAAACAGATATTAGGGGTTCCATTTCAAGATGGTCGACTTGATTGTGTTTGTTGTTGTGGAGATGCCATACCTCCACCACCACCAGCTCTTCCATCATCTACAAAATCGTAGTAGCTACATATCACGTTGTCATAAGCTAGCTGAAGCCAATGTGATCTATGTGATATCGGGTCATCTTTATTATGGTTTTTAGTAGCAATAAGCAGCATCGTACTTTATATTTTGTTTGTTTTAGCAATTCGTGTTTTTATCGTGAAAACGCTGGTGTTTCGTAACTAGGCATTTTATATGCCTTAATAGTATTTGTTTGTGATGTACCTGTTCTTGTATCGTAACTAAAAAATAATAATGGTGTTAGTACTTAGTAGTAAGATCTGGTCTTAGTCTTATTTTACAATCACTCTTCTTCTTTCTTTAACTCGCAAATAAACAGTTATAAGCAGTAGTAAAAGAAGACGAAGTGGAATCTCTCTTGAATTGGAATTTCACCTTTAACAGTAGCTAGCTTTCACTTTTGTGTATCATCCGGATCTCCGATATTGGAGTTGGTATGGTACATGTTCGTTCGCATGGTGTTATCTGACGGAGAACTTCAGGATCTGTAATCAGTTAACCAATGCACACGGCTCATTCGCCGCAAGTGAACAAGACATTTTATACAGAATTAAGGTGGATTTTTCGTATCTTACTTAACTATAGAAGACAACTTGAGTCTGATAAAATCTACTCACCGTTGTTTGCAAAAAGGTAAGAGTGTTCGACTTACCAAACAAATGAAGTGCATTACATATTACCAAACTCTCTATCGATTTCGTAGCTTTTGCTCAGAATCCAGTCGGTATCGTCGTCCTGATCCTGATCGGTTATTTCAAGGACAACCGGGATAGTAGAGTATTTGTTCATCTCCACGAGCATCGTACCCCTAAAATCGGAAAACACGGCCTCAAATCTGTCACCTATGTTCTCCAACAAATTAACACCTGCAGCATTGATCTCCTCCGGAGAATAACCTATTAGGTTCTGCACAAGACTGTGGTGGATGCTAACATTGGTACAGAGGCGGCTCCCATCAAAAACAGGAATGGTCAGCTCATACTCCGTCCTATTCTCAAACTTAAAACTGTTTACGCCAGTAATTATACACCTGATTTTTCTCCGGATGAACGGTACGCCATCCATCTTCTTCACCTCCCAATCTGACAAGAAATCATCCAAGTATCTAAGAGGAATCTCTTCATCATCTCCAGTTAGTCTGTGTGAGTTGTCTACAGCAATTTCCCCAGAAGCATTGTAGGATGGATTACGCTCTATGTTTGGTCTTCTACCGGAGCCAGCAAACTCTTCTTCCGCAATATCAGTTTCAGACGCCATAGCCACATTAGCATCAAACACATTGGTGATAGTAGTACCTCTAGAAGCCAAAGTTTCTCATTCTTTTACGCCAAAGAGGCTCATTTGCTTCTTCTACTAATTTCATGTGTGCATCTTCCAAATCTTCCACCATTCCGCCAAGAACTTCCAAGCTTTCACGCACAAGCACTAGAAACCCATCTCGAACATGTACGTTGCGAACGATGACCTTCAAACCAGCAGGAGCTAAAACATGAAGATCTTCGATAGGTCTGTCCTCAAAACCAAATACACGTTGAACACCATCCGTCATGGATAACTTAAGACACCTCTTAATCCCTGCAGGTACTTCCTTATGCCTTTCCTGTGGATGAGCATTTAAATTAACTATCTCATCAACTTGAAGAACAAAAGGACCTGGAAGGTTAACTTTATGCAAAGTCTGAATATTTTCAGGAAGCACACCACCACCACCACCACCACAAGACGTATTCATATTAGAAAAGAGAAACTTTTGCATGATGTGTTTCCCTTTGTCAGGGACATTCAAGTTACAAAAACCAGGCATTGAGTTATTCAACTCTTCTAGACATGAATTCAACCATTGTTTTCTCAGTTTCAATCCAAGATTTACTAGAAAACTATCAATGTCTTCTGCCGTACTCATTGGGATTATTATTATGATTTGGTTAGGGTTTATTAAATAAACCCGAAATTGTTTAAATATTTATTATGGTGTCAAAGATATATATATATATATATATACATGTATCACCGGGGCCTAGAAACGGGCTCAACCTTGACTAATTCAGGGTTTCAAGCTTGGTTTTGCCAAATTCAATCAAATTCTAATTAGGAAAACTGATTAGACTCCAATTGGTGAGACTCATCAAGGGAACGGCTGATAAACTTGCTTACATGCATCCTTACTGCACACCAGCCATAGTTCACAGAGACATATCTAGCAACAATGTTTTATTGGATTCAGATTACGTATTTCTGATTTCGGTTCTGCGAGGGTTTTGAAGCTAGGTTCATCCAATTGGACTTCACTTGTTGGAACATATGGATATGTTTCTCCAGGAACATAATAGCAAATTTTGTTTCTCTTTGCTATCAAATTTTTTCTCTGGTTCCCCATTATAACCACGTTGAGGATCGCATTACTCCTTCCGTCGTCAGGCTTCTAGTACAGAGGGAAGAAACGTAAGGTTGAATGACATCTTGGACAAGTGCATTGAAGCACCAGGGGATTTCCATGCTTATGTGGCGACCCTCGTACTCGGCCAACTATGCAAGAAATGGTACAACTAAATAATGAACAAAAATTGAATTAATAATGAAACAAAATACATGAAAACTTTCAGAGCCAATGTGGCACCAATAAAAAAATAAAATAAAATTTGTAGACAAGGAACATTTGGAGACGTATCCTTCTCCTTTCCTAGAGCGTTCATGCAGTAAGAAGAGGTCCTGTCTTTAGATTTTATCGTTTATATACTAATTTGGCTCATTGTGATGTTCGTGCAAGCAACAGTTTTACTACGGTTCAAATTTATAACTAGGATATTTGTGGAAGATCCTCGAATTCCATTAAACGTCACATCGCTAATTTTAACGGCAGACGGCTGCAATAACAAACATAACAAATTAGTGTACGTTTTTGTATAATACTCCCTCCGTCCCACTACTAAGTGACCTAGTTTATAACTAAATTTATTTATAAAGTATGTCACTTATTAGTGGGACGGAGGTAGTATAAAATACTTTATTACGTTCCTTATAAATCTTTATCAATTATTAACTGAACTTACATATTCAGTGCAGTGATGGCCTCCATTGCAGTAGTATTGATCAATGACAATAGGGTTATGTACTCGTTCAAGCATAATTTTATCAAATAATATGGTTTTTGCATATCCAGAGCCTCCCTGGAAAAACAAAACATTATTTGGCGCATCTATAGCGATCATATAATTATATATTCGTTTGGAAAATTATCTTCTTCCTTTTCACAAAGATAGCCTTGTTTCGTGTACAAATATACACATGAAACAAACATATTTTAGTATGATTTACCTACCATGTCTTGATCCTCACTCCGTTACGAGTATCAGTAAAATTACAATTCTGGACATGCACTCTTTCTACTTCTTCAGTAGCTCCATTGGCTCCTAAACTTCCAACGCTGCACAAAAATGTTGATTTTTTACTTATATAAACTGAATTAAGTAAATAAGTAATTAGGCATTCTAGTCATAACTTGTAGTAGATTTTCATGGGCATTTGCTCACATACCTTATGCCATGTCCAGGGCCACATGCCACATTAGTGATATTGATATCAGAGCATCCGCCATTGATTGCCACACAATCATCACCTACAAATATGCAACAGATAAATGGACATACATAACTTTATTTGCTTAAACACAATAGTAATTCATTAAGAAAAAAAGAAAGAATCATCAACAAGATAAAAATTACCAGTTCCAATGTTAGAATGTTCGATTCGAACATTTGTTGAATGGCTAATGTCAATGCCATCAGTATTAGGACTGTCCCCAGGAGCTTTTATGGTGATACCAGAGATAGTTACGTTTCCACAATCAGTTAAAGTGATGTGGTTTCTCTGGCTATTCAAATGTGTCAACCCTTCTATATGAAGTCCGTTGCATCCAGTCATTTTTAATGCCTGCATCAGGGATATGAATAATTAAACTATTAAATAATTTGATCTTTGTAGCCATCGTTCGTGTTTTTTCAAGATGTTTTTTTCGGTATTGATTTTGTTTTTGCTTACCGTTGGTCTATCGCAGCCCTGAAAATGAAAAAAAGTAAACTTGTCAGCTAGAGAAGATTAAGCAAAAAAACAAAAAAAAATCGATTAATCAAAATAAATGGAGCATAAGACGAAAATTTTACATTAGCGTTGTCGAGAAAACAGCCCCCCTGCACCCACCAATCTGAACCTTGACCATCAATTACACTTAACCCAGACCCAGTAATCACCAGACCATTTACTTCACTGAATTGAATCCAATAATCCATCGGTCCATCCCAAGAACTCTTAGTAGGTGCAAGAATTCTCTCCAAAACCTGTAGTTACCATCAAAGAATGTGAACACGAATGTTTTTCTTGAATACCACTTGGCACTTACCATTACCTATGGTTAAGATTCTAAGATCGAGTAATTAGTTCTTCTACCTGCACATGAGGATTTGCGGATTTGCAAGGGCCTTTGAAGCTTATGCGATACAACAAAAACGTCATCCCTTCTGGTATGACCATGGTTGGAGAATCCATGGTTGCCTCACACGTTTTTTGCCATGCGTCTAGGAATGCCTGTATATATTAACGGCGATAAGATTGATATATGTATGTTTATAGAAAAAAACATATTAATGCATGTGTATATTTGCTTACTTGGGTATCATTAACTTTGGCATTTCAAACGGCACCGGAATCCATGACATTGATTTGAAGACAGTATCTTCCTTAGATAGCTTCGTGAAGTCAGATCTACTACCGAGGATCCCTTTTCCTTGCACTATCTTCCCCTTAAAGGCCTTGACAAAATAAGCTCCCACGTTAAACGGTGATGAAACCCACTCTTCTTATTGGCTGAAATAGGACTTTTTTAATGCATAAGCTATGGTGAGGACACTTGGCGAAACTCTATTGGTCCAAACATTAAAATTTCAGTTACACTTTGTTTACACCAAGTATTTAACTGACCGTTTATAACACCGTTAAACAAAAAAGGGTACACATTACTTCCGTGGAAGTGTAAGGCTTATATGTTGGTTACGCTTGGTTTACACCGTAAAATTAATTGAACGTTACTAACGCCAGTTAGGTGAACAAAACATCGGTGATAACGTCAGATTCACAGATTTCCTTCACAGCTCTTTTATCCAGAAAAAGAAAGCAGGAAGTTGATTGAAAATTCCTCACGTTAACCTTTCAATTCTTTCACATAATTATCTAAAATAGGAAAGACAACATATTTTACAGGTATTATTCACTGTTATCAATACAATTTCTTCTTCACCGCAGAAATACTGAGAACATAATCTTAATTTTGATAAGAATTGCATATATGTTTTATCCTATTTTAGATATTTGAATCATCTTAATAGATATGGCGACAACCAGGTTAATTGATTACAATTTTTAAATTTGATTTTATTATCTCTGATGGAATTCTTTTGTCGGTTTCGTTCTTCGTTACTTAGTATGGGGATTGTTCGACTTAGTACCAGGTTATTTTCTGCTGGTGCTTTAAGTTCTTAGATCAATTAGAAAAATTCAAAGTTTTTTTTTTTTTTGTCGTGGTATACGAAGATAATTGCTCTGGTGATAATTCATAGTAGTCCTTAAGAGAAAAAAACAAAAAACGATTTCTTGATTAATATTTTCGTTATTGCCTTTTTGCAGGTAGAACCATGGTTTTCTCCCATTGGTATTGCTTCTCTTGCTCAACCTATTGTAGGTATGGGATATGTTAGATGCAGCTTGATTAATGTTAATTGTTTGGCTTTTAATGTTTTGTTGCGATAGAATTATTGCTTTGTGGTGAAATGGGTCTAACTGTAGAGATAATGAAGAGTTTATGTGAGTTTTGTGCATTGAAAATTGATGGTAGAAGTTCTGTGGTTTTGGTGTTTTCTGATCATAACGTTTTATGTACTTTAATTCACTATCCTAATTAGAAGTTTTATATATCTGTAGCCAAACCGTTTATATCTTTTATAGTTTCTTCTTCCAAGTCGATTGGTGGTAACAGTGGTAAGGGTGAATCAGATGTTAGTACCTTTGTTTAGTTTATTGATGTGTAATTTACTCATTTTTTTTGGTATTATGCCTCTCTGTTTAAAGATGCCAAGGATATGGCTACTTTACGCCTCCCAATTTGATAATTGTGTCAACATCCAACCAAGCAAAGCCTTGGCGAGCACTAAGCTG
Source organism: Papaver atlanticum (assembly GCA_023531105.1). Lineage (NCBI taxonomy): Eukaryota > Viridiplantae > Streptophyta > Magnoliopsida > Ranunculales > Papaveraceae > Papaver > Papaver atlanticum. Next base: position 785,103 of record JAJJMB010009172.1, on the reverse strand, counting down.
GAGTTGAAAGGTGTTTCCAGTACCTCAAGTTTAGCAAAGCCCCTAACTCGAGTACCTTTGAAGTTGTAAGAAAAATAATTCCAGTGAACAAACAATAGAGACAAAAGGAATGATGGAATCCACCCATGTGAATACAGATGCTTCGTGCCAAGAGGCTATCCAAAACATAGGACAGAAATAAGAAGTTGAAGGTAAATTTTAGACTTCCACTGTTTTACATTTAAGAAAAAAATAAATTCATGTTCCTTTTTGAAGAAAAGAGGTTCAAGTAGATTAATATTTTATTTAGCATGTGCAAATTTTTTTTAAGTAGTAGATTATAAATTTTGAATAACGTTTCTTAGTTGCATCAAGTTTCTGATCACCACAACCCTGTTAAAGTTTTGTATGTTCAATATGTATGGAAAATTGACTTCTTTCTATTTGTACGTTAATATTTTGGCATACACCTATTAGAGTCAACACTTATTTCTGTTGCCGATGGCTAATGTTGCATCATGGCATCACTTTCAACTAATATTACAAACTTTTGTACAAAGATTTTGTAATCCTTTTGTTTTCTTTTTAAATCTCAATGGAACAAAGTTATGAAGCTTCCGATTACGCCTATTGAATTTTACCAATTGGATTATTACCTATATAAAGGTGTTTACTCTCATCTCTTTTGTTGTCTACTTCCGAGTTTTGTATATTTTTATTAGAGTGACAGGATATATAGTATGACATTAGTGTGCTCTTTATGCAGTTTGCATTTTATTGTGCATGCAGTGGAGTTTGTGGGTGTCTGTAGTGATGAGTTGGAGAAAAAACCACAGGATGGTGTTAGTATTGACGTAGATTTAGATTTTGTTGATTTCATGTATTGTTTTTTGAAAAATCTTTTTTTTTTTGAAGCAAACAAAAATAGCACGCTACACCTTTAATTACATATCAACTTTTTTTTTTTTTTTTTTTTTTTAAAAGAGATTACATATCAACTTGTGATGCTTATTTAACCTTTAAAGTTTACTCCCTCCGTCTCCTATATACATATAAGCGGAATTAACCAATTCTCTTAGAATAAGAAAAAACATGGATTTCATAAATATCCATTACTTTTCTTATATTACCCTTAATATCATTCCCAAGATAAGGAACATAAACTTAATTGTTATAATACTTAATTGTTATCTTTGAAATAAATATCCGCCTATCTAAGGAGACAACCAAAATTCAAAACTCCGCCTTTATATAGGGGATGGAGGGAGTATTGTTCATCATTAGTATCTGTTCCACAACGTCTGCCACATCAAGTGGACATGTCTTAAATTTTGTGAGCACAGGTACATTGATTTTAATTGCTCACCCACAATTGTGTTGTGGGTACATTTCTGACATGTAACAGCACGGGTTAACCCCTAGATGCATGATAGGGTACAGTGAAGGATTTATATAGAAGGCCTGAATTTGGTCGGGAATGAGAAACATACAGAACTCTGCCACATTTATGTCCCGACGAGTTGACTCAGCGATTCAGATGGATAGGTTTTTCTATCCTAAATCAGATTTCAGAGAAAAATTTAGGTTCACGACATACTTAATTAAAATTTAGCCCTAAATCACCCAGAATATACTCGAGGTATTTAACACTGTTGTATTTTTAGGTTTGAGACGGAAGCAGGGTTCCAAGCATAGATTGGTTAAAAACATACTGTGGGTAACTTTTAAATTTCTTGGGGGCTATTGATTTTTTATTTTTTTTAAAAGCACACATGAAAAAAAATGGATTTTGGGTGATTTTTATAGATTTGTGGGTGGTTGGAGCACCCCCAAGCCACCCCCACTTCCGTCCCAGAGATGTGAACATGGCTAAGTGCATATAAATAAATTGAATATATCTATCTAAAGATTTAGAGGCAAAGACAAATAAAACTCTCACGTTGAACGATGAAGGAACTCTCACTTTCTATTGGCGACATAAATCTTTTGTGGATTTTGTGTGTTTCGTTGAGGACACTTGACAATATATGGTTGATTTAAAAATGACAATCTTAAAAAGAAAACTTAACTTACCGAGTTCGGAATTTCATGGAAGTCCAAATTCAATTGGGAAATCGAGTACCTACCATATTAGGTTTTTTTTCCAAATTAATCATAAAGGGAAAGGAAAAAGACCACATAGTTAACACATATTTCTGCAAATGGATCCTGGTATTAACGATACCAGCTGACAGCGCATAGGGAAATGGATCCTGCAAAGTTGAAATGTCAGCAATGGCGCTAGCAGCACCAACATCACTGGCGGAATCGGGTTCCCAAGCAGTAGCTCCAGAAGCCAAAAGAGGCCAAGCAACCCCTCCTATTTGCATTCTTTTACGCCGGAGTTCCTCATTTATTTCCTCCACTAATATTTTGTGTGCAACTTTCAAATCTTCCACCAGCCTTTGGGCACAAGCATTAGAAGCCCATTGAGAACATTTTCTTTTGAATGATGTTTTGGGGACTACCCAAAAAAGGTGGGGGACTACTTTGTTATATGAATGTCCACCCTAAATTTTAAGAGGTGTCCTAAAAGATTAGGGAAGACTAATCTGCCCTTATCCTAATTAAGGTTATAACTAATCCTAATAACCCACTAATTTAACCACTACCCACTAATCTAACCCCCTAAATTAAAACCTAAAATTAGTTTCAAAACCCTTTTTTTTTCTTTTTTTCTTCTTCTTCTTCTTCTCCTCTTCTTCGTATACATCAACGTTAATCATCGATTCGAAAAACTTTCATCGTCGATTAATCAATTTTTATAAACAATACGTTCTACGCAGACACCAAGAATTCCAGGATTGAGTCCGGGTCTGGCTAATATAGCGAATCTCCCAAATCAATTTGAAGTTGATAAACAACTTCAAGCAAAGTTGGGAGACGAAGTCAAGCATCCAACATCAACCAAGAAGTCCGATTCGATTAAAATGAAAATCCGCAGGTAATTTCCTTCATAACCATTCCTTTGAATCGTTTTTTGTTGAAGAAATTGATTAGAAATAATCAAAAACCATTGAAAATGGTCGTTACAGTATAGATTTCGGCTAGGAGAAATTTTGTAAACCCTAGATTTTGGTAACCGAACTTTCAATATGAAGAATAGTTCGAACAATTAGGAATTTTTAGGTAACCGAACTATGTAGTTCGGTAAGCTCGCAAAAAAAAAAAACGTAACCGAACTCCTTCTTTATATGAAAAATTTGAGTTCGGTTTAGTCGATAAATTTATATAGGTAACCAAACTTTGATAAAATATAGTTCGGTTACTTCGCAGTTTCTATGTGGTAACCGAACTTTGATCTGTCAACACCAAACTTGTAGTTCGGTGACTTCGCAACTTATACCAGATAACCGAACTTTAGTCTGTTAACATTTTATGTTTGATGTAATCCCATGTTCAATTTTATTTGATAAGACAATATCTGTTTAGCTAATAATGTGACGAGTTTCAAGCGAAGGTTAAAGAATGTGTGTTATGGAGAGCTATTGAGTACGCACATGTGGATTTTGACGTTGTTGCCGTATCCGCATTTCTCGAGAGGTATTATCCCGAGACATATACAATGCATCTTCCATTTGGCGAGATGGGAATTACTCCCGATGATTGCTCGAGAATCACCGGCTTACCAGTGGAAGGTAAATGTCTTCGAGAAGGCTACAACCCCTCGATGCATTATGAAGCTCTTGAAGAATTGTCTCTAAAATGTCTAGGATGGGATGCAAGAAAGGCTCTATGTGAGTTTAGACGTTCTGTGAGGTCCCCTAAACGTGGCGATGAGTATAATCCAAGAGAGGTAAATGGAGCATTGAAGAAGATGGTGAAGAAATACAAGTTGGTAAGGTTGAAGGAAGCATTTGGAGGGACAAGAAAGAAGGTGGAGAAAGGAAAGTTGGTGATAGACCAGGAGACCCTTAGGCATCATGTCACCGCTTATTGGTTATATCAGCTAGGAACCGTCATTTTCCCCGACACTTCTGGAAATAGGGTGGATGCACATTATCTACATCTTTTGGAGAATCTCGATGAGATTAACAAATACTCTTGGGCCACTGGGGTACTTGCTTTTGTTCTAGGAGAGATGAGCAAAGGGTCGAGGATTAAGACAACTCAAATTGTAGGTTACTTAACTCTTATTCAGGTGACCTTTTACATTGTTAGTTAGCAAATTTTTCGCCTAAATTTTCTGCTTCCAAATCAATTTTCATGTATGTGGTTAGTATTTTCGTATTTTCGCATAGATTTGGATTTATGACCACTTTCCTTCATTGGGATTGGCTAGGTAAAAGACACCTTATCCCTATGACGAACCTACAGCAGGAAAATGGTTGTTTTTTGACGTACAAAAGAAGTCTAAAGTAGAGCAGTTGACTTCATTGAGGGAGAAATTGGATAAACTTACAGTGAACGATGTGGTATTTCACCCATACGCCGTACCCGATAATGTCCATGTAGATGAAGAAGATCTGAATGGTTTCTCTACCGTCTCGGCTTACTATGGACCAATTTGGTATCCTAATGGCTATGCAATATATAATCCAAGGAGAATACTAAGACAACTTTGTTGTGTCCAAATGGATCCCGACGTGGTGTATGAAAATTTCAATTTGGTGGTTCAAGGAACAAAGAACACCGAGAAATATTTTGTTCCAAAACATGAACCAACTCCTACGGTAGGACATTGGAATGCACTTCGTAACTACTACTTACCTTTAGGTGATTGTGTACCTTGTGGTGGAGATGTAAATGCATGTGATGAATATTATATGGAGTTTTAGCAAGAAATTAGTCATCCTTTTGTGATAAATAGAGAACAACAAGCTAAGACTGATAAGGCGAAGGCGAAGGGAAAGGAGAGGGAGGCTAAGAGAGCTCAGAAGGAGATGCCTATTTTTGGAGAAGAAGCAAAAATGTTATGGGATAATGTGGTAAGAAAATCTCTTCTCTTATACTTCTTTTTTGTTTGAAAGTATTGAAAATATATTTACTTATGCTTTAAATTGGAATCAGGTGAAGAAGGGTACGATATTGTTGAAGAAATGGATGGCTAAAATACGTAGTGGAGAGCCGATGTCGACTAAGGAACAAACCTACTACTATGGCGAGTGGGAGGGTCTTATAACTAGAAGAATGATGGAGCCAAGTAGGTCTAAGAAATTGAATAGGGATTGACAACAAGGAGAATGTTCAAGTCGCGCCTTGGAGGAAACCGGTCGAGTAGATGAATCCCCAAGTGATGAGGAAGTTCAACCTAAAACTCGTGGTAAACAAGGAAGTGGTAAAAGGGTTCGTCGTGGTGGTCCTTAGTGATTTCGTATGGTTTTAGTTTCAAAAAACATCTTAGTTATGGATTTCGTATGGTTTAATTTCGTATGTTTGTGTGTTTTAAACAATTAGTTTAGGATTTCATAGTTTGGTATGTATAACAACTTTTATATTTGTTTTAGAACCTTGTTTGTGTTTTTAATTTTAATTGGGTTTGTGTTTTCAATTTTATATGGATGAAATTTTCAATACAGAATGTTTTTCGGCAACCTGAAATTTTAACACAGATAACCGAACTTAAAGTTTGGTAACCTGTGACTAATTAATGGTCACCGAACTGTTTTTCGGCGAACAGCTAAATCCTACCACGTTGCCGAAGACAGAGTTCGGTTACCTAGCAACATTTTCACTGGTTGCCGAACTCTTTTCTGAAGACTCAAATAAAACAGCTAAATCCTGCCAGTTTGTGACTGAGACTTCAGGTAAAAAGTTCGGTTACCTCAATTTTTACCTTGTAACCGAACTAGAAAGTTCGGTTAGCAAAGTATAATATCACTGGTTGCCGAACCTATCTCTGGAGACTCAAAATTTTGCTTTTGAACAAATTGGAAAAGTCATTCTCTTGATGCAGAAATCACAGAACTACACTCTTAGGTTTGTTTTAGAGTGGTTTGTGTATCATATATATGTTCAGTTTGTGACTGAGCCTTCAAATAAAAATTCAGTTACCTCATTATTTACCATGTAACCGAATTTTGTAGTTCGGTTGGCTCGGAAATATTTATTTTCTAACCGAACTTTGAATTTTAAAATTACAATGTTCTATATCTGACACAAAATAGGTGTTCGGCAACCTGAAATATTTGCGCAGGTCTCAATAATCATGTGTGCTTACCGAACTATTATCTGTCAACTCAATAAAATACTAACATTAACTCGATAATGAATACCACACTTCAAAAAACATAGTATTAGATTGATAAGCATACTTAGTTCCATTACATGTGTCATTTAATCATCCTCAAGTGAAATTTGACCTTCATGTACAATTTCGTCCGATTTCTTCAAAGCTTTCCACATCTCCATGTTATGCTCATACATAATACACCAACCCAACATTATATCGGAGTTAAATGCAGGCCAATAAGAGTTTCCGGATATTGGAGGCAGTGGACAATCGGGATTTAAACGAAGGCCTATAAATTGGTTGTTGTTAGTCAATGCCATCACACATCTCCTTCGTTTGAATTGCTCGAAACATACGGTTGTTTTCGGGGTGAAGGTGAAACTAGCATACTTTGAGAAATAATGAACCACACAATTAAATGCCTCGGCGATTAAGTGTCCACATATCGGTATGCTCATCCAATAATCCGTTGTGATCGTAAGTCCCCTATGAAGACGACGTTGATACTTAACAAATTGCTCATTGAGACCACCCACCCCATCGCACAACATTGTCTTGTAAAATGCCGGATTCTCCTTTAGTTTGGACAACAACCTTTGCCTTATATGAGTGATTGCACACCCATTATTTAGCTTGGCACCTTCGATGAAAGGCCCAAGTTGTTGATTGACAACATGAAAACCACAATTACCATCCGGAGGAACGTCGTCGGTGGATATAACGTATTCTCTAATGTATAGAGGTAGCTCATTCAAATAGTCTTTATTTGGAGCCTCAAGCTTCATGTATAGGGAAGATGGTTGGATAGAGCATATTGGAGACTTAAGCTTCACGTCGCCGGAACATGGTTGGCTTGGTTGTGATGGACACATCGTACCTTTTTTCTTCAAATTTCGCTCACTTGTTTCGCCTTTCTCCTCAATACTCCTACCCCGTTTCTTGGTTTGCTCTAAGTACATTTCCGCGGTATACTCATGGGCCGAAGGATTTCTAGTAAATGGGGTTTGCTCACTTTTCTTCTTACGTAACACCTTTGCATATTCTCTTAGTTGTTTTTTAGTTTCTTTTTTGAATGGCCTACCTTTGTGTTTGCCTTTTGACGGTTCATAAACATTCTCCGAAGTTTGTGGATATATGATTTTCCTCATGTCATCCCAAAATATTTGTTTTTTGAGCTTGTTCATGCCACGATACATCTCTAGTACGGTTCTACCCATTTCGTTATCACCAAACTCCTCTCCGGCTTCTTCTCCCTTTGGAGGAGGGAAGAAACTTAGATGCTTCCAATATTGATCAATGTCGCTTAAAAGGATTATGTCATGCTCGTAGTTGATTATCATATGGCGACACGGGAGTCCCATAGACTTCTTTATGTTACATACACACACCTCATCCCTCTTGGTTTCCCACTTATTAATCAACTCGACTTCTATAATCAACAACTTCATACATTGGCAATATACGTTGTAATGGATTCCCTTGAACAATGGGTGGTCGGCATATTTTCCGGTCGTTTTGAATATCCGGCTTTTTTGGAACTTCTCTTTAATTCTATCAATGTCGCGCTTGAAGTAATTTTCCATAGCATTCCACACGGTTACGAAATTATCAACACATCCAAAGAGATTCTTCTTCAACCGATGGTGAGCCGACTCTACTAAACTTTTCGCTTGATTTCCCAAGTGTTTATATTGGTTGGTATAGGCATTAACAAACCTATATTTGTGTGGTTCCAACCATTGGCGAAGAACATACGATACAACACCGGGAGAATCGGGAGTATCCCAATGGGCGATAAACTCCGCAAGATTTAGATGATACTCTTCCTCGGTAAGAGACCAACACAATGATTCCCATTCACCGTTGAAAGCAACCCATTTAGCGTAATTTAGATCGTATTGTTTTTCAACTTCCTCTTTTGCATCCGCTCGTTCATGTTCCGGTAGCATCTTAATCTCTTCATATCCTTTTTTCTTGGGTGGACAAATTATTGGCTTGCACCTATTTATCAAATTACACCATATATGGAACGTACAAAGCATATTGTGTGCTAATGGAAACACTACCTCTATTGCATTCATCAATGCGACTTCATTGTCGGTGACTATAACCCCGGGAATATCATCACCTCGGAAGATTGCCTTAACTTGTTGTAGTGCCCAAATGTAACTAGGTTCTTGCTCGTCCCTTAAGAAACAAAACGCCACGGTAAACGGTGACTGCGTCGAAGTACGCCCAACAATATTCAACAATGGCATCTTGTACTTGTTCGTCTTATAAGTACAATCCATTATGAGAACTTCATGAAAGCATTGAGCCAATTGAACACTCGTTGGATGCGCAATGAAGAGTTGTGTTATCTCTCCGTCAGAATCCACATCCTTTTGAACCGCGTAGTCTTTCTCATTGGCCAAAAAAAAACAATTGTTGCATCACTTGTCTATCTCTCCATTCCTTCTTTCTAATTGTCACAATTGCATTACAAATGGTGGACAAAGATGAGTGGTTATCCTTGTTATCCTCCTTTAGTATTTGGAGCATTTGAATCGGTGAAACACCCATTTTCCTTATTTTAGCTACCTTGTCCATCTCTTCAGGAGTTAGCTTGGACGCCATTAAATGTCCTTCAAGATGCTCCGGACGTGGGTGGTTATGACAACCTTCCATAACCTTGTAGAGAACCCATCCACCCAATTCTTCTTTTTAATTAAATGCAAGCTTGAATGGGCATTTAATCTTCTTTGAGAAAGTTTTGTTCTTCCTATTTGTCTTTCCTTTAAAAACATAACCCTTCCTCTTGTGGCTTTTATCGGGATCACCGCTTCTCTCACAAACCATTTCAAAGCGGTTTTTGCTCTCTCTCCCATTCAATACTAATATGCACATGTTTTTTAGTGCATGTTGTCTAGCCCAACTCTTTGCCTCTAAAGGACTTTTGAATACCAAGTCATTCATGTAGTGATGTGACGTATCATCGTACAAAATATCAACAGGGGTAGGTTGATTTTCCATTGGTTCTATTAGATCAGATGCAACCTACGAGTAATAGCACAACGTCAATACCAACTAAAAATAAGAAATACTTAAATTTTCGGCAATGTAAAAATAAAAACGATCCTGCCGAACAAAAAGTTCGGTTATGAAAAAAAAATTGCGATCTTGCCGAACTTGTTCTTTGGAATTTTCTATGGTATAGTTCGGCAACATAATTACTAAACTCGACTAAACCGAACTGCAAAGTTCGGTTAGCTATTCAATGAACGTGATTTGCGAGCTTGCCGAACATAAACATCGGTAACAAAGGGACTAAACTCGACTAAACCGAACTATTAACTGTATACTCTATAAAATTAGTTCGCCAACGTTTTATGGAAAAAGATAACCGCACTCTCAAAAACCTCCATTAAAACAGAGTTCGGTTACCTGCGTATGCTGAAATGAGTAACCGAACTGCACATACAGGAGAGTTCGGCTACCAGTTTTGCAGAATTGCTAACCGAACTTCTTTCACCTAGCCGAAATTTCTTCCTGAAATTTTCGATTTGGCCAATTTTTTGCACAATTCAAGCTACATTAACTAAATTTGAGACATACCTGAGTACCCATAACTTCATCTTCTGGTTGTGGCGGATAAAATTCATCATTTGGGTCGTTAGGTTGAGTTTGGGGTAAATAGCTTTCATCATCTAACAAGTAACTCATATCCGGATCATTAGAAATATTGACAAATATATTAAGAGATGAAGGAGGTTTTGATTCTGAGGAGGAGGTATCATCACATGAATCACTCATATCGTATTTACTAAACTCAAAATAAGATTTTGAGGGTTCTTCCCTCATTTTCTTCATCTTTTTCTTCTTCTTCTTCTTCTCCTCATTCTAACAAAACTATCCTATTAATAACTCACTAATCACTAACTAATTAGTAATTAATCATTACACTAACACTAACTAATTTAATAACCAAGGGTAAATTTGGTATTAAAAAAATTTTAGATAAGGGGTGACCCAAAACTACTTCAAATGTCCTACCAAAAATGAAAGAGTAGTCCCCCACCTATTTTGAGTAGTCCCCAAAACATCATTCTTTATTTTCTTGCCAATTTCGACAGTATTTTCAAATATTTTTTCTAGAAAAAAGAATATATACAAGTTAACATCAAAAGAAAGAGATTTTGGGCCTACCCAGCGAAGTAAGGGAGGACCTTTATATGGCCATTTTTTTTGTAAATTGTAAGTGATCAATTGACACAAAAAGATTGGATTTGGTGTCCCAAACCTTTTTCAATCAACAATGAAATGTCAAAAGAGCCCCTCCGTATTTACATTTCTCACTGAAACTACTATAAATAAAACACTAAAAGAAGGGTATTCGCGTAAATTTATCGCTCAGAAAAAATGACACGGAGGTTGAATTTTTTTAAATGTTGAGGGGCAGTTTAGTAAAACCCGAATATTGTGCTCAATGGAAGAAAAATATAGTTTATTCTTTTCTTGGTGTTTTCTATTTGTCTTCTAGGACAGTAGAACTAATTGGTAAGTAGATGATTTCATTACCTAGTCCTATTGATCATTAGGAGGTTTCGTTTGATAGTTAAATATATGGGTCACTGAAGGGATAATCACAATATCATTTTGAGATGATAACCTTTGTAAACAAAATTGAAATGATTGGCTAACATATATAAGATGCATTTTTATTACAAATACTGCTTTGGTTTTCACTATGGATGGAGTTTTGTTGTCTTCAGTTTATGTTTTTCAATTCCATCATTAATTCTTATATTTAAAGTTGTTCTTATTGAAAGAGTAGCTGCTGTCTGAACTTAACAATGGTGAAGTTCTATTAACCGTCAGATCTAGATTGTTTTTACCATCTTGGCACAGTAGGGCTTAGATTAGGCGTAATAAGAGGAAGTTATTGTCAAGTCAAAGAGTAATGGGAAGCTCAGAGCCTATCGAAAGTTATACTGACGACATTTCATTATTCAACCGAGCAACAGTACCTCTCTGCTAGATTAACTTTCTCACCATTAATTTTTTTTAGTAAATGCCTAAGAAAATATTGTTGTTCATGACATATTTTAGTTCGTTTTGGTTTTGTTTGATTTGTAGATGGATTCGCAAGGTAAGGTTCCGGGTTTCCATCCACGTCGAAGTCCAAAAATTATTGAAAGGCAATCCTATCATCCACGTCGAAGTCCGAGAATTATCGAAAGGCAATCCCAACAACAAAGAGATATTTAATTACAGGGGCGCCGTGCTGCATATATAAGGTAATTGGATTGCAGTATTGCTATTGTAGTCTAGAACTGACGGGTTGGAGCTGATGTTGTTTAAGGTGGAATGGCATGATGTGGAGTAGAGATGGCTGTGAGTCTGGTTTTGGTGTTGCAGCTGAAGATGGTGGTCGGGATTATTGTTTCATCTGAAGTTTAGAGATGGGAGGCGCAGTTTTTCTGAGAGAAGAGAGACGTACAAAATCTCTATGTGATTGAGATGGAGATTAAGTAGATGGTGGATATGTAGGTGTCAAGTGAAGCTTCTGAAGTTGATGAAATTTGGGATCGAGAAATTGTTGATGATGTTGAGAAGATAATCAGGAGAAGATAATTTGTTGCTTCTGTAATTGACCTGAGAAGGATTTATTGAAGTTCTGTGGTGAAATAGATAGATGGGTTTAGGGTAGTGGAGATTATGAAGCCGAAAACAGATAGGAAACTAGGGTTTGAAGAATTCTTGAAGATTTGGTTTCGATTCAGAGAAGATTAATAAACAAACTAGGGTTTTCTGTTAATTTGGTTTGTTTCGAATTTGAAATGGGAAATGGTGATACTGTGAATGGATCCTGGTGGTGATTTAGGTCAGGAAAAGAATTAAGAGAAGTGGTGTTGCTGATGTAAACAGAAGTGAGGATGGAGTTTGAGGTGTTGCAGGTGGTGGTTTGTTGCTCAAGATTGATTAGAAGATTGGGTATGAATGGATGCAGGTACTAGAATTAACTGGCATGGGATGGTGTTATTGGTGTTGCAGAAAGTGGAGTTGATGCTGCTGAATTGTGCGGAAAGATGGAGCTGATGTCATGTGCAATATGTTGGAACATGTAATTTGTAATAGTATAGAATGGTATAGAGAAGAGTAAAAAAGAAGTACTCCAGAATGTACTAGAGTTTCCAATGTTGGTTGGGACTAAAATTTGTTATGTCCGAAGGAATGTTCTAGATTAGAAGAATCTAGAGAACACTAGTGTATACGGTTGTTAAAAGAGTGTATGTAAGGGATCAGTTGTAAAAGAGTATTCTAGATAGGAGAATTCTAGAAGAATATGGAAAGAACCAATGACGGTTTATGTAAGCCTATAAATAGGCAAGTCCAGTGTCATTTGTAAAGCAAGCAAACAAGAATCATTTCAATAGAAGAGAAAGTTTAAGAAACCAAGACTTGCTTCACAACCTTCTTCACTAGAGTTCTAGGAGCTCTATACGAGCAACGCCACCATGCTCGTATATCTCCACTAATGTTATTCAAATTTAAAATCATAAGAATTTCCAACATGGTATCAGAGCTTCAAAACATTTCAATTTCTAACATGGTATCGGAGCTTCAAAATATTTCAATTTTCAACATGGTATCAGAGCGGGTTCAATCCAAATGAGCATTAAAGTTTCCGCTACAAGCTGAAGATGATAATTCCGCACAAATGAAGTATAAAAAGATGAGAAGATGCAAGGTATGTCTCAACTATCCAAGTTCATATTTACAACCCCCACTAGAAACTATTTATCACCCAAATACGAAAAGAAAAAGAAAAGAAAAAAACAAACCATAAATGTAGCAGCTCCTGAATTCAGGAAGTTAGAGTTGAACCATTCCTTAGAAATGAAAATGTCTCCATATGACATAAAAAGAGAAGTAGAAAGACCAAGTGAGTCAGTGTTAGAGCAAGTCAAAAGTGTGACTGCCTTAATTTAAAGAGTGATAGCCCAAAAGCTACACCAAAATTTCCTGTAAAAATTTCTGTTCAAGTGAAATCTCCTCCTTCCGTTAAAAATATAGAAAAATAAAAAATAGAAATAGAATTTTCCATCCTCGCAAAGAGATGCACATAAGAGTGCATTTTCTTAAGAAACGTTCGAGGGAAGAGAGCATCAAAGAATGCCTCCTCAAATAGCAAAAATGGCAAAAAAGAGCCATCTTATACAAATTTTCTACTCACAAAATTGAGTGGGGAACCTCTTAACCTACGATGGTCAATTTTCGTGAATGGCGAGGAATAAAAACAGAACGCAAAGCCTCTGAGTTTAAGACGGTCAAGTTCGGTCGAAATCTTAAAGGAGAAGGAGAGTACTGGCACAAGACAGAGCCTCTGAATCTACAACGATCAGGCTACGAAAACACCAAGTCACTTAAGAAGATCTAATACTTGAGATATGGAGACAATATTAGATGACAAGAGCTATCGGATGAAGAATCGCCAACACGTACGAGCGTAAGCAGCTAAGAGCAAATGGAGATTGGGTGAAGATTATAATCGAAGACCATTACAAATTAAGAGGGGGTGTTGGAACATGTAATTTGTAATAGTAAATCTAGGAAAATTAAACAAATTGGTAGAGGTAAATCTATACCACAATAAGCTTTCGGGTTCAGTTCCGAATTCTTTTAGTGAAATGCTTAGCTTGACCGTTGTTGATATTTCGTATAACGAATTGCGCGGTCCTATTCCAAACATCAAGGCGTTTACGGATGCTTCATTAGATGTTTTCAGAAGCAATCGAAGTTTATGTGGTAATCACTCTGGAGGTCTGAGACCATGTAATTCCTCGGTTACGAATGCAAGACAGGAGGCCAACTCTGACAAACTTGCGGGCGTGAAAATTCTAGTTTTATTGTTCGGTTTATTTGTTCATTTTCTTTGTAGTTCTTGCCGTTCTTTTTTGCTTCCGGAAAAAATTAGGTAGAAATATCGAACATCAAGATGAATCTAAAGCTACGAATACTGGGATAAATCTATTCTCGATATGGAATTATGATGGGAAACTAGTGTTTGAAGTATACTTGATGCAACAGAGAATTTTGATACCAAATACTGCATCGGGACGGGAGGGTATGGGAGTGTTTACAAGGCAGAGTTATCGACAGGTCAGGTTGTTGCTGTGAAGAAACTTCACTCGTCAGGTGAAGATTCTGTAATAGTCGATCTCAAGGCATTTGAAAGCGAAGTGCAGGCCTTGACAGAAACTCGTCACCGGAACATCGTGAAACTCTTTGGTTACTGTTCTAATCTAGAACGAGGAATTTCATTCTTGGTGTACGAGTTTATAGAAAGGGGAAGCTTGAAAAATATTTTATTTGACGGAGAACGAGCAGCGGAGTTTGATTGGGCAAAGAGAATAAAATTCATAAAGGGAATGGCTGATGCACTTTCTTACATGCACCATGACTGCACACCAGCCATAGTTCACAGGGACATATCCAGCAACAATGTTTTGTTGGATTCAGATTACGACGCACCTATCTCTGATTTCGGTACTGCGAGGATTTTGAAGCCAGATTCATCCAATTGGACTTCACTTGCTGGAACATATGGATATGTCGCTCCAGGTACATCTTAGCCAAAATTTTGTTTGTCTAATATTTTTCTTGCTCCCTGTTACGTAGTGATCCTCGTACTCGGCCAACTATGCAAGAAGTATCGGCACAACTATCATTGTCAGCTCAGAGTATGCCGTCTTTTGGGAAGCCCTTTGAGACTATTACATTGGGTGAACTACTGATAGATTCACAAGAATGATATACGTGTAACCAAGCTATTTCTTGCAAATTTCGGCCGTATTTTCATATATTTTCAGATATTTATTCTAGAAAATAATATATACGCTGCAAATATATAAAGTTCACATGAAAAGAAAGACAATTTTTTTTTAATTTTTTCAACATAGTAACAAAATTTTGGTACAACCAATTTTACATTAATCAGGTTCTAATTAAGGAACATGTTGTCATACCACATACCTTTCATAACATTTATCGCTTAAATTGTAATATTCATGAAATCTTTTGACTTAAATTCCTGGCACTATAAAACACCATCAAGGCAAAAGCGTTAAAAAATATCGAGCTTTCAAGGCTGCTTCTTCCTTCCAATATAATCATCATGTTTAGTCTCAGGATTTCTGGTCTTCTTCTTCACACTTTCTTGTTTTTGTGCACATTCAGTTGATGGGTCTATTTTGGGTATTCTTGCACACACAAAGTTTGTCACAGTGCAAAATGATATAGATCCGAAATTTTAAGTAGCTTTAAAAATTCATTGCTGGTCAGCTGATGATGATTTGGGTGAGCATATGCTATATTATGGAGGAAACTTCCAATGGAAATTTAAGGTTAACCGGAGCAAGACAACTAAATTTGAATGCGACTCAAGTTGGTATGCTGCTGATGGACCTAAACTTGGAGACGGATACCGCCGCAGATAATAGTTTAGCGCTTACGAAGCACTCAGAGATTGGGAAAAACATTGCAAAGATAATTGTGTATGGAGCATTCGTCAAGATGGTGGATATTATGGTGATGGTAAAAGTAAAGAAGGCGAGAAGTATTCGTTTCACAGGATGTTTTCTTACATATAGAAAATGTGAATACTTGGTGTTTATTTGGTTATTAGTTAATATTTAAATCTTAGGTGTTATTAGTTATGGGCCTTATGGCATTGCTTCATTTTTTTGATGTATTTGACTCTTATATGAATCAAATATTTATCGCAAGTAAAAGCATTAATAACATTTAATGCATTCATGCACCTACGGTGATGTTCCATAATGTAGGTTGACCTACGGTTTGGAGTTCATATGTTTTAAAACCTTAAGTTCTGGATTCAAAATTTCTACTGTTAAGGATGAATTCTCCAAACCGTATAGCTTACTTATGGTGGGGTCGATAAATTTTCCACACCGTAGGTTGCTTAGGATTCAGATTTGGGGGTTTTCAAAAAACAAACAAAAATCCAACTTTCTACGTACTTCATGCGATTAAAAGAAAAAAAAATTGTTATTGGAGTTGAATTAGCGGTATACCTCACCCTGTTGAGCATTTAGTTCTTGATATTAATCTTCTTTTGGTTCTTCATAATATTGCTCATATTATTCATGTATAGGTTGAGCTTTTGGTTGGGTTAGATATTCTTGATTATCTATAGTTATTTGATTTGATAGATGAGGATTCACCTAACTCACTAATCTTACTATTACTACTCAATTGGACTGACAAAACCTAAATTTCTAGGTTTTTCTCAAACGTTTTCTTCCTCCTTCACTCTTAAAAAAAAAAAAAGTTTTGATTCACGCTAACTATAAATCAAATAATTAGTCTAATCTAATTATTAATATTATTTAGTTTAATTAATTTTATAATTCATAGAATTTTAGCCATTACAGAAAATAGTTGGATAAGGGGATTTGTTGATTACTATTTGGAATCCAGATTTTGTCATCTTATGAGCACTTAAAACCCAATACTTGGAGCCCCTACAGTAGGTTTCAAGAATATACAAATGAACGAGAAGAATATCATGGTTTAACGTCCAGTTAACCACTCATGCCTAGATAATTTGTTTCTAAATTTTTACCAACAAAACGTGGAAAAATAGCCACGTGTTTAATAAACTGTGTTAAACACAAATGTTACCTGTCCGATGTTTATTCTTTCGTCATGTTGGATTTCACATCTTCAAACTCCCTAAATGTATATTCGTAGGTTTTCTTTAGTCTATCACATCTAAAGACTTAAAGGCCTAAACAAATAAAGCTCTCACGTTTAACGGTGAGGAGAAGCTAGTGAAGATGACCAAATTCCTCTTGGAAAAACTTCTCATGGTTGGTTGGTTCTATTTTGTGAGGTTTAGAATCATTTAATAATAGTATCAGACAAAACAAGAGTAGATGGAAATGCATGTTCCAATATCAGGTGAAAGATTTGATCTGCATAACCTAAATTACATGATGGCAACCCAAATTCATTATCTGTCTGCAAACAACTGAATGGTTCAATCAGCCATCGTAGGAAATTGGAGAAACTATTACACTTTTCATTTGCTGTCGGCATTGGTAGATTATTACACTTTTCATTTGCTGTTGGCATTGGTAGATTTCTATTGAGCATGCTGGCTAGAGGAAATTTATGATTTACCATACTGGCGTTGTTTTGAAAATAAAATACAATACCGAGATAGAATCCCAGCATACTCCACTATTTAAACAACAATGCCGGGAGTGGTAAAAGTCTAATCCTTTAATCCATGACTAATACAATGCCGCAATTAACTGTAACTGAAAATTTTCAATTACAATTTTTGATACTAAACCTAAACGAGTTCGGTTAAAACAACAATTATCGATCATTAGGTTTCTTTCGAGGAGGCAAGTTTATGTAATCGATATAATAATCGCCAAAGAAATTTTTGAAGCAACAATATAATCATGTTGAAATCGATGATGAAGGAAAAAATATTGTTTTCAAAGATAGCCGGCAAGGGGAAAAAAAAAGAAGTTGAAAGGGAATGGGGTATGAGAAGAATAGACTTGGGTTTTTTAGATTTAGTTTTTAATTTTTTTAAAGGATAGTTTAATATTTTTGTCCCTACAAAACACCCCTTAGCATGACTTTAAGGATGTGAATAATATTTCATAACTCCCAATTATTTTGCATATCTCCCAATCACGCGTTCTCTGTAAAGTTTCAGTCGTCCTACCTACTCCTACGTGCAAATTCCCTAATTTAAGGTACTAGTCAGGTCCGGAATCAGGATCTATCAAAGTATTGATATCCTAATTGACGAGAAAATGTTAGATGGTGACGATTTTAGATGGCGTATGGGGGACCAACTAAAACTGCCATTAGTTATTAAATTTTATACCTAATTAGTCTTCTAATTTTTAGAGCAGTGGTGTTTTGGGAAATATAATAGGTCGTTTTTTTTTTAAAGAAACGAAGGAAGAAGAAATTTCTTCATCTTCATGGATT
Organism: Papaver atlanticum; assembly: GCA_023531105.1. Classification (NCBI taxonomy): domain Eukaryota; kingdom Viridiplantae; phylum Streptophyta; class Magnoliopsida; order Ranunculales; family Papaveraceae; genus Papaver; species Papaver atlanticum. The sequence goes on along the minus strand of JAJJMB010009172.1, from coordinate 766,892 downwards.
TTATAACATATACAACGGGAAAAAAAAGTTCAAAAATGTCACTTGTTAGTCAGATCTAAATAAAACCTACGACAAAAATTTGGGTTCGGTTCGGATTTTGTTTATTAATTTTTCTTTATGATTTTGGGTCTTGTTTGATTTAGGGAAAGATATATATATATATATAACTTAGAATTAAACAATTAGATTTTTCTGCTCATGATTTTGGATCTTGATCTTAAAGATCAAAAACATAAATTCCTAGGGTTTCTACGCAGTTAAAAAAAATTACTTACGATTATGATTGATCTTGGAAATTCTGGAATGAAGAGTTTAGACCAACTTCTGGAAGTCATGGAAGAAAAAAAGTACCGTCAATTTTTTCATCTTGATTTGTTCTTTAGATTCAGTTTTCTAAGTAGATAAAAGAAGAATTTTATTAGGATTGAAGTCTAGAATTTAAGTTCCATGTTCATAAACTCTATAATGACACAGAATGCACACGAAACATGGGCGCTTTCTGATTAATGTACTTATTGATTGCCTGCAAGTTTTATATGGTGAAAATTCACCGAGAGAAGGATGATTAATGGGTGGTAAATTCCTAAAAACCCTTGCCTAAAAAGTTAATTAGCTAAAATCAGGTAATTAAGATTTACAAATGACAGTTCTCTATTGGTCCCCCAAACCCCTTCGAAAATCGCCCCATCAAAAAAAATCTCCTAATTGACAAGGACAGTATATTCAAATAAGATGTTAATGTTACAGGACCATGGATGTGCGGTCCATCTAGTTACCTAGAGTATACCTTTACATGTATATAAAGGAAATTGTATCTATGTAACCCTATTATCCTAATCAATAGAAACTTCTCTTTTCCTCCTTACTTTCTCCAAATTTTCCACTGCAAAACGTTATCAAGCACGACTCTAACAATTGACATTTTTTTTTTTTGTGCCCGTTCAAGATTGGGTATGGATAACTTCTTGAAAATTAGCGTGGTTCTGGTCCTATTTGTTTACCATCATGGATGCGTTACCATGTATTTATTTTAAACGAATATATTTTGTTTTCATAGTATATATTAGGGTTCCACAAAGTATGATTATAAAACATAGGTATTTCACCGTTAGATTTTCATGAAATTTTAATTTGTTCAACCCAATTAGGTATTACTTACAGGTTTAAATCTTCAATCACATCGGAATATGATGCAATCTCCAAAACCTGATTTTAATAAAACTGTGTAGTTCAGAGAAAACCTAATTTTTAACAGCTTCGAAAAACCTAAGTTTTGAGTATTTCAACCGTTGGATTATGCTATATTTTTGGTATGTTTTGTATATTGTTTTTATAGAGGTAGTATATAAATTTCATAAAGATCCAAAATGGAAAGTACTCCAAAGTATGTGATATTTTCAGCTGTGTTTACAGAAACGTGAATTGGAACAGTCATATTGTGTGATGTATATCTTTTTATCTAGCCGTTTGGATTACCTTGAAATTTTGTTATTTTAGGAGAAATATTTTGATGTATCGTATGTAAAATTTCCATCATCATCGGATATGGTACAGTTGTTTTTGGGTCACTAAAGTTGGATAATGAAATTCTCAATCTTAAGGTTAACAATAAATTTGGGCCTATATGCGAATAGTTTAAAGTTTATTATCGATGGGCCCGAGTACTTCATATATAATGAACCATATATGTGAACTTTTGTAAACCATGACCTAGTCAACCCAATGGACCGGGACTTGACCAATCCATTGACCGGGTTTTGATTAAACCAACTCGATTAAAAATTTGATCTTTTGGACTCATAAGTACTTGAGCGTCATTAAAGAGCCTCTGATACAGAAGTCAATTGTGTCTAGAAGGGCTTTACTTCCATCATGAAAACCTTCAACCAGTGACGATGCATTGTTCAAAAGATGAAGGCATTATTTCTACGTCTTAAGGCGACATATTGATTTTAGACGATGAAATGCTCCGAAGGAAGTTTTTTTAAACATTCATGAAATTTTCCTCCGAAAATTTGAATGTTCATTGGAATTTAATACACTTGTATTATTGGCTCAAGTAGTAACAATACAAAGTAAATGAATTTACTGAGCATGAGACAGAGATGTAATTCTAACTCATTTGAATGAGAGTTGGGCACTTGGTATAAACATTTACTGAGTATGGTACAAGCGATGGTGCATGTATCATATAATAGCATCTAACTACAAGATATATAGAGAGTTTAAATGACAACAAACTAACTATATGTTAAAAGAAGGTTACATTTTGATAAGTTTATTAATTATCTTTATTCAACTGAATTTTGTATGATTTGATCCTAGACCATTGATTGTATGGTAGCATAATAAACATTAAAATATATATATATATATATAAAATAAAGAACTTTTTTTTGCGAAAAACTGAATTCATTGTCTATACTTATGGAATGAAAAGTATATCATTTCCATGAGACTGAAATACTCTAAAGCACTTGAGATATACTAAAAAGTACTTGAGTTAAAAGGATCATTCGTACATTATGATGAAAAGTATACCATCTTCATGAACTGTAACATTCTAAAGTAAATGAGATAAATTTTCTTTTGTTACTTAATAAAGCCACACCACATAGTACACGAAGCTCTTAAGAAAATATATTAAATTGTTTGTTGAATTGTTTTCTTATATAAAAAGCCACTAACCCGGTGCATACGCACCGGAAGTATGTAGTGCATTGTATTTAAAATTTGTATGAACTGAACCTACTACTTATTAATTTGAACTACGGTCTTTGGGCTCGCATCTTTATTTGGTATTCCTGCTGGTGAACTTTTATCATCGTTTGAAGGAGATTTTGCTTTATTTTTGAGATGTAGGAACAAAAAAACGTGTGCCCATGAGGAAGCCCTTGCTTTTGAAATTCAATGAAATAAATTGTTGAAAGTTGAAACAGCTAAATAAGTGTAGGACGTCATCCACATGGCATGCTTTATTTTAAGTTAGATAATGCAGTTTGCCCACCTTTCCGAAATTTTCCGATTGATTTTGCTTACCGCAAGGCATTCATTTGTTGATTTAAGTTAATCTTGAATACCCTCGACTCCTTGAGACAGTATCAGGTCGGTCTTTCGTTCTTTGTCCTATCGTCAAAATTAGAGATTGTTTTATCTAGGGCCTAATCTGGTTTATGAAGAAATTCGGAGAGTCCCCTGAATCTGCATATGGCTATTTGCATCTTGATAGTGTTGTAACGTATATCTCGGTGCTTCAGTAAATAAAGATGGTAACACAACCCATTTTTCTAACAGACGCAGATGATGCGTCACCTGACATGACTGCATTTTTCAAACCTTAAGCTCTGAATTTGGTTTGGCTTTTTATAGGAAATCTCAATTTGGACTCTTCAACGAAACATGGTTGGAACAGACGACCTTCATGAATTATAAGGACGCTTTCGTTTGGTCGTTGTTGTGCCCTATATGCATAATATGATACTCCTGCATTATTGTAACCTTTTGACCTTTTCCCTCTGCTGGTGGCGACGTGTCTGTATGGGATATTTCAGATATATCCATTTTCATCTTCAGCATAAGGAAACAAAAACTGCCAGGTATAATTGCATTGCCACAAAACTTAGATGAAATTTAGCAATCCTCGTTAACATATATCTTTTCGTCGGCAGTAGGCTATTATATCTCCGCAGCGTATTCTTGCTACTTCCACTCCCTATAATTAAAGCAGATGCTTCTGAAACTGTTGATGAGTTGTATTGGCACCCTTTTTTTTCTGGATGCAATGAGTATTGTATCTAAAGGGCACCCTTTCAAATTTGATTGCGATCGATTTGCTATTATGCACCATTCTGCAAGAATGTAGTATTTTGTTAAGAGTCATAAGACCGTTGATGAAATCTTTATCCAACTGTTTTCATGTTCAATATGGTTGTGAACTGCACATATCGGATCTTTGCCAGCGCCTGGTAGGGTTCTTTTTTTTTCTTTTGGCCATTTTCTTGCAGCATGTGTGAATCTTAAGATGTATTAGGAATAGGATATGCAAGTAACATGATGCTAACCATTCATATCGGAACTTAAGGTGCTTTTTTTTCTTTTGCCATTCTAAAAATGCTTGTTATATATGGATATTTGTGACGATTGGATCAATGGATAGTCTTGAGTAACCCCGTTTATGGGGATGTTTTCTTTTGGTCGGTGCCCGTTCAAACTTTATGACATGGCATTGACATTTTGACATGGCTTGTTTTGTTTCTTCTGGAAACGTAATGACTTTTTTAATTGCCTTATGGAACTGTAGTGACTCTTGGAGTTGTAAATCAGTCTGCATTGACATGGTGATGACTTGGAAAGATTCGATGACATGGATTCAGTGGTCACACATACCCTTGGGGTGTCTAGTTTTCTTTTAAAACATAAAAGTGTGGGAATACCAAAGTTTTTGTTGGAAAGGTTACTAACCAAGTTTTTAAATTTCAGTTCAAACTGATTTCTTTCAAAAGCGTTTGACCGTTAAATGTTTTGATTTGGAGAGGTGCAATGATGTGCCTCTAACACAATAAATTTGTTTTCGGTGGTGCAACAACATCGTCGGCTCTGATAGAATTTACATATCTTATAAAAGGTCAGTTTTAGAAGATGTTTGTGAAAGGACATGGAAGACTAAATTTTTCTCAACAGTTCTGTCTTTTAAGATATTGATGACGTAGCGATGACTTGTCAAGAAGTGATTAAATGGCTTCACCACAAATCAAAATGATTGTGAAGGCGCCATGTGGCTTCTTGGGGTCTCTTATTATAAGAAAAGATACCATGTGATGATTGGATCATTACAGGTAATAGCTGAGCGAAGAAATGCTCAATCTTTGTTGCCTAATGGGTATAAAAATTAAAAGTTACATGAGCTCTGTAAGAATTAAGAGCTAATCGCACTTTTTCAAGTTCTTACGAAATCTGTGCGAACTGTTATCGTACGAAAATTCATTGTAAGAATGGGAATGCATTTATAAATTTCCCTTAACGAATGTGAAAGGAATCACATTTTAGAGAAAATAATGAGTCAATTTGGTGAACTGTAAATAACTAGTATTTGAATTATGGAATCCATATTGACCCCGACAATGAAATGTTTGAATTAATTCATGCAGACTTTGACATGACCATAAAGGCACTTTGGTTGTTGCATGATGTTTTGTTTTGAAATGACTCAAACAAACATCACTTTATTTGACGGGACGATACAATGGGAAAAAGATTGACATAATGTGAAGTGACGCATATCTCGTAATAAGTGTTTCCTAATGTGCCAGATGCACCACCCCTTCCCATTAATCTTTTAAAGTAAGAAAGCATATCGTTTATTTTACAAAGTCAAACAAGATTTAGACCATCCTAAGATGCAAATGGTAGAAAACCCATTTTTATAAATAAACAAGGTGATTTTTAGAAACATATCCATGCAAAATGCGGATCATTAAAGTACTTATGGATCTGGTGGATGTTTTGACACTTTGAACTAGTTACAGTTCCAAAGAAGGTTTGCGTTTGGAAAGCTACTAGCGTATATTATACATTAAGGGCTCACCACCCCCTGTAAATGCTAGAGAGTGTGCATCAAAAGGACTTGATGAATATTGAATGTTTAATAGGATCAACATACAGCATCTTATACCCAATGGTCTCGCAAAGGCTACCATCAAAGGTTACAAATGGTGTCTAAGGAATAGGTTATGCGTACCAACCTACCTTTTATTGCTTTGGGGATATGCAATATTACATGCATCTTTACTTAATTCGTTTTAGAACCCAATATTAGTCAACCTTTTCTGCGTACCAGTTAGTAACTGGACATAAGCCTGACATTCGTGTTCTTACACATTTTCGGTTGCACTATATCCGTGCCATTGCGAGTCCACATTGTACTATGATGGGTCACGAAAACGATTAAGTAGTTATGTTGGATATTTACTCCCAAAAATTATCCATGTTTATTTAAAACCTTTGGCAGGAGATCTCTTACCGCTATATTTTCGGGTTGTCATTCTAATGAGATAGTCTTCCCGTCGTTAGGGGGAGATAATAAAAAGTATTTTCTAAGGGAACGACGAGAATTTTCGTGGTGTGTTCCCACTGTGTCTCATATTAATTCTTGTACTCCACAAATGTAAATGTGAAGTGACAAAGAATAATCGATTATCATAATGTACACTGATGTCGCTAAAGTGATGAGATCACACATACCAGCTGTAAACATACTTGCAAGGTAACAAATCCTCAATAAGGGATATACACCATAGACTAAGGTGTTGCAACTACACTTAGTGGAAGTATGGTTGAGGCCGTGGCTCCATAAAGGAAGTTGGAGAGACCACTTGGTTCGATCAATCCTAAACTAGAAAGGATGTAGTTGAGTAAGGCACAATTTATTTGTATCATTAGAAATCATCTCATAAGATTGTCTCTTAATATGTCCATGAATCAAACTGGAGGACGCTCCGAAGTTTAATGATTCCAGAGAAAAAATGGCATCCCAAGTGGATTATGAGAACTCGCACGAGTCAATGGAAATATCATGCGAGCATATTGATGATTAATTTCATATACACTTGCTTAAGGAAATAGAGAAAGATGAGATCGAACCAAGCTCCTTGTTGCTTAATGTCAACAGAGCATATTTAGCCTATACAATCCAGGTAGAACTTGGTTCTTTGACAAATATATAGGTATTTGGTGTGGTAGTGCTAACCAACCAAGTGTAAATCCTATTGGACGTACATGATTAATTTGTCACAAAGCATAATGAGAAGAAAGCAGTCTTAAAGTAAAAAGACTCTCCTTGTGGCGCGAGGTATCTCACAAAGCCATGAAATTGTTTAATGTGTTGTAATGAACGTGATAGCGTTCTGTTACATAGATAGCTTGGTAGTTTCAAAAGGAATTGAAATGCAGCATTTTTATGTGGTTACTACGTATCTCTACAAGGATTAAGGGATAAAGATCTTTACAAAAATGCATAACAGCCTTTTTGTTAACCAAATCAAAGTGGAACGCTCATTTAATGATTTAAATAATCTGGCGGATTTGGTATACCCGTCTAAGTGACTATTTGATTTGGAGGGGATAGACAAGTAAGTTATTTTTCCTTGCGTATTCACAAGAAAGTTCCTAATTTGGAATTGTAGCTATCTATGTCGATGATACGGACATGATGGGTACTCTTGATGTAATAAGAGACCTTAAAAGCTATTCGAAATCCAAATTTGAGATGAGAAATATGAGGAAAGCTCGATCAAAAATTGAGCTTGTGGTATATTATTCCACCAGTTAGCATAGGTATAAAGTTGTCAGGAAATTTAATAAAGACATGCATCCTCATAACACTCCCATGATTAGTCGAGGTTTAAATGTAAGTAAGTGACCATTTCGTCTAAAAGAATATGACGAAGATGTGTTAGGAGATGAAATTCCCATATTTAAGTATTATAGACGCATTGTTGTACTACTTAGTATAATAATGTACTCAATCAAATTTTGCATCCTCAGGGAACTTGTTAGCTAGATATAGCTCAGCGCCAACGCAACGTCATTGAAATGGTATAGTGAATGTAATCATGTACTTAAAAGTAACCATTGACGTAAGTTTGTTTTATCCCTACAAAGACAAAAAAAGGGGGGACGGATATGGTTGACTATTTTCTAAATCATTACCAATATTCAGTTTCGAAAAGTACATGACTAAAGGAACTGTCTGGAATAACTTTGAAAATAATCAAAGGGAGATGCCGACATCAGGGGGAGGATCTAAGGATACGATGTCGACATATTTTACTTCAAAAGTGAAGCTGTGTTGTACTCTTTTTCCCTTCGATCGAGAATAGTTTTTCCCAAAGGTTTTTGTTATTTGAAAAGGTTTTTAGCGAGACAACACTAAAAACATCAAGTATGTTAAACGCTGAAGACATAAAGACCACGCTGATATTACTGAAAATATCTGAATCAAAGAAATGAAACGTGATAGTCTGTTAAGCAACGTAACTTCCAGAATCAACAACAGGGTCTTATAAACATTCAAGTCACCAAAGTAAAGTGTGATAAACTCCTTTTGACTGTATTAGACTAATGAAAATTGTATGACATCAGGGGGAGCATCTAATGGTGTGTTGAACTATTTTCCTTCACCGAGGTTGCTTTTTCCCACATGGTATTATTACTCGGCAAGGTTTTTAATGAGACAACAACAAACACCGGGAATGTAATTTCTCATCTAAGGCTATTTTCCTTTCCCACGAGGATTTTCTACCTTAGGAGTTGTGAAGCAACTAGTCATCTTCAACGGAGCAAAGTGATCATCTGTAACGGATCACCTTTACTTGCATCTGTCACGTTGTAATCTTTTCCCTTTGTCAAGGTTTTAATGAGGCAACATATTCGAGTCCAACTATGGTCTTAGTTTGCTTAATATTGTACTCTTTTTCTTTAGTTCAGGTTTTGTCCCTCTGGGTTTTTCCTGACGAAGTTTTAACGAGGCAATGAACTTAGACTCATCGATCTTTGAAGATCATATTACATGTCATGAACTTCATGTAAAGTACGAGACAACATGTGAAGTAATACATTTGAAGAGTTGTACCAAGGTTTTGTCCCACTGGGTTTTTCCTTGTCAAAGTTTTAATGAGGAAATTGATTTCGGCACAAGTCATCAAGGAGAGAACGACATTTGAAGAACTACATTCAAAGCACGTTATGTGAAGCACTATGTATAAAGTTTTGTTATTGAACCGCACAAGGGGGAGTGTTACAGGGGCAACGGTCCATGAATGTGCGGTCCATCTAGTTACCTAGAGTTTACCTTTACATGTATATAAAGGAACTTGTATCCATGTAACCCTATTATCTCCATCAATAGAAACTTCTCTTTGCCTCTTTACTTTCTCCATATTTTCCACTGCAATAGTTAATGCCTTTTTTAGCGGGAAGAACTATATTGAAGTTGCTAATATTCTTGTCATATTTTGATCTTTTCTCATGCATGTATGTACCACCTGCCAATGAATTCCCCCGTCAAATAACTAAACTCACGGTGTTACAATCTCAGTCTGACAAGAAATAATGTTAGGTTTTGTTGGACCTGACACTAACTGTTTGAAAAAAATAAAATCCAAATAGATAGGATTATAAACTTTGCCCCTCTTTGTGTCAGATCCGCCGTAAGAACAACCTGCGAAACTATTGTCAAAATTTCTCCCATATGCGTAGAAGTAAATATTATGTAGTTAATACTCCAAGTATCCAGGGGGATGGTGATCATGTTCGTGTGAGTTAATTTTTGGTCATTAATAATTTCAGAACTAATTAATGAAAACGAAGCTACCGATCCGAACCCATGTGAAAACGAATCTCATGCTGAACATTTAAGTATTTAACATGTTTTTCTAAAAAAGATTTACTGATAAACGCTGCTACAACTGAATCCCAGATTCCCGGATAATTAATTGAACGTGTTGTCTATGATTAAACTATAGCATGCAATATGTTAAACACGGAGCTGTTTATTGTCATCAAGTACTCAGAAAATGAAGATCAAGACCTTTCGCTTCAAGATGAAGCTCTCCGCATAAGTACTCAAAAACTGTAATGGTTTCTGTATATCCTATCCCCTAAAATTGGTGCAGAAAGATATGTCCAATTTGAAAACTAATCATAAATTTTGGCACAGTCTGTCAATAAAATTAAGCAATTGATGGAATCAAAATTCAGCAACTGGTTTACAAATCTGAAATCATGTATTTGTTTGAGTAACAACCTCGAATAGTGGTTGTTATCTGTTATTTTGGTGTTGAAACATAATCGGTATAGTCATAGTCATTCTCTTATCTGATACGTACCATTTATTCCCAGAGAATAATTTTGGTTTCGATCACCATTTCCAATATAGTTTTTGGACCTGACTCAAAATTTAATCCAAAATAAATACTAAACTAGAACACCGCTGCCACGGTGGGGAGGGCCAACCGAAGAAAAATGAAACAAATAACAATTTCCGCCGGTAGGCATATACTACCTTCGTTTCAGGAAAAGTGATATTTTCATAGTTTCATTTTGCCTAATAATAGGCCAAATTGATAAATTGATCACTTTTCCTGAAACAGAGGGAAATTGAAAAGGTGAAAGTATCTATTTTGCTGAAACGGAGTGAAAGTATCACTTTTCCTGAAACGGAAAATTAGTCGATGCATAAACCAAAATATGGCTGCATAATATGTTATGCATCCTTTGTGGTGGTTTGCATAATGACTATGCATTGAATTTTCGAAAACTATACATAAAGTGAAAGTATCATTTTTCTTGATATACATCGTTTTATTAGTTACAACGAAAATTAGTTACAAGCATGAACCAAAATATGGCTACATAAAGTATTATGTATCCTTTGTGTTGGTTTGCATAATGGATATACATTTAATTTTCTAAAATTGTGCTTAAAATGGTAAATACCTCCAAATTTTTCGTAAAAAGTCTAAATTTGATATTGTTGTTTATATTCATTGCGTAGATTTTTTTATTATCTTTGCAACGAGATAAACTTTATAAAATTCTAAGGCACGGATTTTTAGATATGTTATATTAAAGTTTGGTTGCCAATTATACCTCTAAAGAATAGGATACATAAGGAGTTATAGTAATTGGACTAAAAGGGAGAGATATTTTTGTATTATCAAATGCACACTACCAAAATCTTTTTATCAAATTATAAATTTATGTGAGATCTCAATTTACAAAAAAAGTGACCATAAAAGGGACTCCCTCCCTTCGGGCCCTCCGGTCGGTCAGCCCAATAAACCAATAAATACTCCATTTATGGATCAAGAAAACGAATCCAAGATAAATAAAGAGATACTCCATTTTTGTGCCTAGAATCGTGCAGTAAGGATACGATGCCCAGGATTCAGCCGTAAGATTAGTTTTTGCTTCCCACTGAATCCAAGAGAATTGCAGCAGGTCTAGGATTTAGTTTTGCTGCTCCAGCTTTGTTCAATTTTAACTAATCAATCAAAAAGAATCAACATTGCCAAGAATCGTGCAGAAAAGATATGCCTGCAATTCAAAAAGCAAATTTCACGCCGAACTTTACAGATTTGTTTAATCTACACTAGGATCTTTAGACACTCCAATAATCGTGCAGGATGAATAATAATAGTACCGAGTGGCGGTTTTGTGCAGCAGGTTATCCACCTACAGTTTCTGGCAAACAATATAGTTAAACACGGAGAGCTATTTGTTGCCATTAATTGCAAGAATGGTCAATAATGGAATCCAGATCTACAATCACTTAAAATATTATGTACGATGCTAATTGGTATGTTACAGAGCTAAGTGTTACCTAAGTTAGTTTCTTTTTCCTATAAATAGACAAGTATTTGATCACATAAACCCACCACTAAATTAGTTTCTGAACCCTTATCAGAAAGATGGTTTGTAAGAGTTCCCAAGTTTTGCTGCTTTTGATCTTTGCGATACTTGCGTTGTATGCGTACACAGGTAAATACTCGAACGCTCAATGACTCATATGAATGTATGTGTAGCTAGCCAGCTCAACTCATCCTACTTAATCATAATATAATGGATCGGACCAGTCTTATTTTCTCGTAATTCTGTTTTGTTCATGCAGAGAGTGTATCGGCAGCTAATGAATACTGTGCCGCGGATGGTGAATTTTTTCGGTATGTGTCTGGAAAAAATTGTGGTGATGTATACGAATACAAAAACTGCGAGCAATGGTGTCTAGATCGTAAAAAATGGTTCGATAAACACTATATAATAAAAGGAAAATATGTTTTAGGTGGGTTGGGAGGAGGTTTTTATACAGGTGATACTTGTGTTTGTTGTTGTAAAGATGCCATACATGGAAAAGATCCACCACCATCACCACCACGTGGTAAATAATCACTCTATATCTCGCATGGATGGCTAGCCAGCTAGAGCTAACTGATCCTAATTAATCTTCCTTATAATAGGATCAATCTTATTCTTTCGTTTTTTTTTTTTTTTGGATGGCAGCCAATAAATATTGTCCTGCCAATAACATCGAAGTCTATGAGAGATCTTTGTGGCTTGTAGGCTGTGGTAAAGCTGATGTGTACGACAATTGCGCGGATTGGTGTATAAAAAATTTCAGAACCTACGCTAAAAGATTTGAAGTCGACGGTAATTGCGTTTGTTGTTGTGCGGATGTTAAACCTCCACCACCATGTCTTCCATCATCACCTGCTCCTCCACCACCACCAGCTCTTCCTCCACCACCAGCATGCCAAGGTAACAACGGGTAACCCAGAAATAATTAGGAATGCACCGATTGTTTCTTTTGTTTTCTTTAAAAAAAATTTTATTAGCACAGCTCTAGCAAGCCCATTGTAAAAATGAATCATAAAAATAAATCCACCACTATATTAGTTTCTAAAGTCTTATCATAACCATAATCATGAAGATGGTTTCCCAGTCGAGTTCCCAAGTTTGGTATCTTTTTCTCTTTGGAACTGTACTTGCTATGTGTGGTGATCTGGGTAAATTCTTAACGTTTCATATGTATGGATTGCTAGCAAGCTCATTTTTAATATACATCTTAATTAGTTACTTTGGTAATTTCATTTTGTGTATGCAGAGTGTGTATGTGCTCTAAACAATAGGTACTGTCCTGCGAATAATATAGAACGCGTTTGGCCGAACATGATCTGTGGTGATGGTGCTAGTGCTGACTTCGACCACTGCCAGAGTTGGTGTGCAGTTCGAGGCAGAAGCTACACTACAAATAAATACAAACTAAATGATGGTCGAGTTGATTGTGTTTGTTGTTGTGGAGATGCCCTGCGACCACCTCCTTTTCCACCACGACCATTAGCCTCCAATCCATCAGCGTCACCTCCATCTCCAACCTCATTGTCCCCAAATCCATCCGGCTCACCTCCATCTCCATCATTGCCACCACCATTCGCCCCCAACCCATCGGC
>JAJJMB010009172.1:712565-753878 GCA_023531105.1 Papaver atlanticum | reverse complement strand
CCATCTCCATCATTGCCACCACCATTCGCCCCCAACCCATCGGCCTCGCCTCCATCTCCATCATTGCCACCACCATTCGCTCCCAACCCATCGGACTCGCCCCCGTCTCCATCGTTGCCACCACGGTTCGCCCCCAACCCATCGGCCTCGCCTGCATCTCCATCATTTCCACCGGCCTCGCCTCCATCTCCATCATTGTCACCACCAATCGCCCCCAACCTCTCGGCCTCGCCTCCATCTCCATCATTGCCACCACAATTCGCCCCCAACCCGTTGGCCTCTCCATCTCCATCATTGCCACCACCATTCGCCCCAAACCCATCGGCCTCGCCTCGATCTCCATCATTACCACTACCATTCGCCCCCAACCCATCGGCCTTGCCTCCATCTCCATCAGTGCCACCACCATTCGCCCACAACTCATCGGCCTCATCTCCATCTCCATCATTGCCAATACCATTCGCCCCCAACCCATCGTCCTCGCCTCCATCTCCATCATTGCCACCACCATTCTCCCCTAACCCATCGTCCTCGCCTCCATCTCCATCATTTCCATCACCATTCGCCCCCAACCCATCGGTCTCGCCTCCATATCCATCATTGCCACCACCATTAGCCCCTAGCCCGGCCTCACCTCCATCTCCAACACTCCCACAACCATTCTCCCCCAGCCCATCAGCCTCACCTCCATCTCAAACACTCCCACCACCATTGGCCCCCATCCAATCAGCCACACCTCTATCTCCAACAATTCCACCACCATTCGCCCCCAACCCATCATCCCCACCACCATCAGATTCAGAAAACACAGAACGAAGGTTAGCATATGAAACTAGTTGCACAGAGGTTACACTTCTTGATTGTCATAATAAATGTGCGGAAGAAAACGTAGAAGAAAGGTTAGCATATGAAAGCGAACTTTCTCAGTCTCCTTCAGATTGTCTCATCCATTGTTGTTGGATTGCTGCAGTAAAACAAGCTCCCGTTCATGATCATAATCAACAATGATTGGTGGTTCATCATTATTCACCGTAACAGCACAGTGAATAAAATACTATCAGAAAATTAATTAAGCTATTGTATGTCACATGGGCAGCATCCTGTGTGATCTATGGGATATAAAATGATCTTTGTTTTATTTTATAAGTTTGGACTAGAATATAACCCGTGCCCACGGCTCCATAGTATGTAATTTTATATGTTCTGATCTTGATTCGTGTTGTTCGTCTGTAAATTTTTTTTCCAATTGTCATGTGTTTTAGCCGAGTTTAATTTTAATATTAAAATGCTCAACCACGTTTTATACTTTAAAATGTTAAATGTTTTGTGGCGTTACGGAATTATTAACATAGTCGATTAGAGCAGTTCCTATGGACTCAACAAACTTCAAGTTTGTTGATTTTGATCCCACTATGGACTCAACAAACATGAAAGATCGATGGTCAAACCAGCATATTTGTTGGTTTGTACATTAAGATGGAAGAAGTATCGCGCGTGTGATGGAAGACCGGGCGAGGGTGGCACAATCGTTGGCGTTTGTGCCAAAAGCACTGGCATTTTCAGCAACAACGCTCGATGTTCCTTCACTCGCCAGCGTCATTATTGAAATCTCCAGCGTTTGACCCAAAACCGCCAACGGCCACATCTGGACGGGTGTAAATCCTTGTGATCCAACAGCTATAATTTTTGAGTTCTATAAATACTCCTCATTTCAAATCTAAATTCACACATTCCACACATTCTTCACTTTTAAATTATCTACAAAAATGCCTCATAGAGTTCGTAGTGTTAGGTTCACTCAACAAGAGGATTTAGTTATTTGCAGAGCCTACGTTTTTCACACACAGGATAATATTGTCAGTAGGAATGTATCCCAATCGACGTTTTGGGAGAAAGTTTATTAAATTTTCACCGCTGAAACGGGGAATACTAATGGACATGATTGTCTCATATTATCATATCGTTTTAGTGTAATTAGTCGTAATGTATCGGAATTCGTCGGTATACCAATGGAGAATCACAAAAATAAACTCAACGGTGAAGCCGGACATGAAGTGGAACCCAGAACACTAGCGATGTGGGCAGTATCTCACCGCGGACGTCCTTTCGACTTCCAAGCTTGTTTCAACATTCTTAGGGTGCTCAACAAATACAATCCCTACATCGCCCTAGGAATTCCGCCACCCGTTTGAATTACCAACTCCTATGTAGTAGTTGTTTTAATCTAATTTAATCTATTGTATTTCTTTTTTTCTCATGTATGATGTGGTTGTTTAATCCAATGCAGTATGTTTTTATTTATAATATTGATGGTGCAATGTTTAATCCAGGAAAAATTTAAAATAGTTAGGATATTGATGGTGCAAATGTGAAGACATCCACATGTTTGGTTTTAGATAATTGTAATAACACAAAATAAACAGGAAACTAAATAACATAAGACCATAGTGAATCAATTTGTCCTTCCACTTCAATCAGCCCACTCCACCAAAAAACACCTAGGATATTCCCAAAAATGCCTTCCATATGTGTCTTCTTCTTGAGAAGTGCGCAAATGCATAAAAGTCTTGCATCCGGGCTTTGAGCATCCACTGATTCTCTGTGAACAATGTTTGTATTCGTGATCTCCATATCCACAATGCTTGCAGTGTAATAACTCCTTCTTAGATTTAGCTTTAAGTTTAAAGTTTTTGCAGAGTGTTGCAATCTTTTCTTCTTCTTCTTTAATCTTCATAGCATCATCTAGCATATGTGGTTCCTATGGATAGTTGGGATCTTGACATTGTAAATACTTGAGCTTTTCAGGTTGTGTTTCAATCACCATTCCGATGCGAGAACAACCTTCCCACGGACACTCTGAATACATCCAAGTGTATTGCATCAGACTGTGGTTATCCATGAAACATAATGGACAAACCTCTTTTGCTTCAGTTTTCCTTTAGAAAACATGGTGGATGTTGTTGGCTTAAGAGAGAAATATCTTGGTTTGGTTGAGAATAAAACCTAGTGCTGTATTTATAACAAAAAAAAATAGGCGTCGGTATCTGAAACGAGCGGTTGTAGTAAAGCCACGCGATTTTACTACAAACGCCAACGGCTAAATTTCCAACGGCTTGATTTTCTTTCTCGACCTATAAATTCCGTTCTTCCCATCTTCCAAATCACATCTTCTTCTTTTTCTCTAAAACTCTTAATCTCTCTCACTATGCAGAAATGTTTGTTAGAAATCGTGGTCCCAAATTTGCAAAGCATATTTTTTTCATAGGGTAATCATTGGTATGGGCTCTCAAGGTGGTTCTTTTTGGGAGAACGTTTTTACAATGTTCGTCTCACTAACGGGAAACCCAGCACACCAAGATGCTCTTCGATCGCGTGCTCGTTTTTAATCTATTAGGCTTGCAGTCCAGCCATTTCTTTTATGGTAATGGAAATTGATCGAGAAAAGTTCATTGGTGTAATTGAAGATGAAGTGATCCAAATAGCTCTTGATAATTGGGATGAAGCTCACGGTAAACCTTTTCGTCCCGAAATGTGTTTTAGATTTCTAAAAGATGGTCCATCTCAAGCACATCTGTATTGCACTTGAATGCCTCTCCCGGTCTTTACAATGGAAGAAGATGTTACTCTTGTTCGATCTTGGTTACATCGTATGATGAGACCAATGAACAATGACTATTTCTGGGAAAGAGTATTGGGACATTTTGAAGCATCGCGGAACGAAGCCATAAGAAATAGTAAGAGCCTAGAACTAAGAATTGCATTCATCACTAAGGAAGTCAAACATTATACAGAAGTTCTGTGGATGGTTCACCGTAGCAATTCTGGATTATCCAACGAAGAACTGGTGAGTATCTTACCTTTGTCCTCACTGATCAACTGCATCATAAATTTCTGAACTTGTTGTTTATATCTGTTTGACAGAAAACCATCGCTCAGACAAAGTTTACTAGAGAAACCGGAAGAGAGTTTAAGCATTTGGAATGCTATGAACTCTACAGAAATAATGTCGCTGGATTTGATGTAGTTTGATTTTTTTATTGTGGTTTATTAAAATGTAGTTTGATGTTATTTGCAAGTTTAATATGTAATATATTTCGCTTAATCTGAAGTGGAAATCTATTTTAAAATCAAAATATTTTCATTCACCGACATTACTGCCAATTCTTTTACAAGATATAAACATAGACAATAATTAAAAGTACTAAACAACTTCAATAAAAATCAAGTACAAGCTTTGACCTCCTGTTAATCTTCATTTGATGAATCTTCCATTCAACGCGCTCTTTGACAGTTTCGCCTTTGTTTTTGAATTTTTTGTTGTTAACTTTCAAAACTGGAGCTCTTCTTTGCCTTTTAGCGGAACATTTTCTTAGAACAACTTCAAAAAACTTGCACTTCCCTCTTACAATTTTCAATCTTTTTTAAACTCCCACATATCTTAGAAACAACAGCTTCAAGTTTTGTATCGCAAAAAAGTGTGATCGCCTTTTAAGCCATCTCACCAACAATAAACTAAAAAATTGAGATAGATTTAGAAGAGAAAATTCAAGAGAAGTGAATTTTTGTGTGAGTGAATTGTCTGAAGATTATGGTAATTTATAGAGGCAAAAAGGTGAATTTTGAATTTTCAAAAAAAAACTATCCATTGGCGTGCGTATGAAGAACGCCACGATCAATATTCAAACGCCCGCGATGTTAGTCCTAGCGCCGAGTGTTAGATACAAACGCTGGCGCCTGTACTTTGACCTGGCGCTTGATGATCAACCGCCCACGTCTTTTCCCATAGTGGAGAAACGTGTTTGGCCATCCACCTGACTCAACAAATTTTTCGATTTGGCCATTGCCATTGGAATTGGCCTTACTCTCCAATATCCACCACCACCAAAGTTTACATGGTTCTTTTTAAAATGAAGTAGGCCCTCAATGTCAATTTCTGACTCGCTACTGCCACCACCAGTGTCGGCCAACCGCCCCCCGTAGGTGTTGAGCGTAATTATAATTTAAAGCACAAATGTCATGCATGAGGTTTAGATTGAATAAAGTTAGGTCATGAATTAATTTATTTTTATATTATGGTACCTATTTTTATCAAGTGTGCTAAAAACAGCCAACCACTTCTTTGACAATACAATGTTATCCGTGTTGTAACTACACAGAGTTGATATTGTCCACCACTACTCAACAACACCCGCCTCCTTTAATTCTTCCACCACCACCAGGGGCGGAACCAGGATTTTGAGAAAGAGGCACCAAAATTCTTGGCAAGTTGGTTACGGGTGCAAAATGGACTTTGCAACCCATTTTATGATAAACAAACCAAAAATAATTACAATTGAGCTTGGCTCCACCCTTGACCACCACCGATGTTTCCGCCTCCACCACTTTCTAAGAACGCTTCTACCTTCCACTACCACCACAAATGTTTATTGATATTATTTGTATCAAAATTATTTATTAATGGAAATAAACATTTATTAAATTAATTTAGGGAACATTTATAATGAATAAAGTTATCATTTGTTAGGTGCAATTAGTGCAACACTAATTACTAAAATATTTTATAATGAAAATAATTAATAGATCATTTATTATGAGCAATTAGTGAAAAATTAATTAATAAAACACTTATATGAATATTTAAGTAGAACAAACCACTACTGTAGATTTATCTCCTTCCTAAATAAAAGCTTGGCAATGTTTAGGTAACTCTCTATT
Organism: Papaver atlanticum; assembly: GCA_023531105.1. Taxonomy (NCBI): domain Eukaryota; kingdom Viridiplantae; phylum Streptophyta; class Magnoliopsida; order Ranunculales; family Papaveraceae; genus Papaver; species Papaver atlanticum. The sequence goes on along the minus strand of JAJJMB010009172.1, from coordinate 748,163 downwards.
AGCTGTTAACGTATTATGGTGGTCTATTGATGTGCAAAAGCTTGGCAATGTAACTCCTTTCCATGCCACATGTTATTTTTTTCTGTATTACCCTCTTCAAATCATCCGGTTGTATTCAGTACTACCAGGAGAATGCAAATTTTGGTAGAAACAGATTTAGTAGCGTTTCTAGTATGCCAAACTCCGAAGATTAAGGTGAAAGTTGGTAAAGATGGTTCTATGGTGTCAAACGAACCTTGCAAAGTGCTGAAATATTTTCCTATAGACGAAAAATTAAAGAGAATACATTCTCTGCCTTGGATATGAAAAGTTGTGGCACGACCGAGAGGAAGATTCATCTTGTTAGATGCGTTATCCAATCGGTTCAGCTCAATGGGTACTAATAAAAAGGAAGTTTTGGTTGGAAGGACAAATGTTGGCCTTGAATGTCTGCGAATGGGTTTACTCATGGTGTACCGACTTTGAATTGATGTTGTTGGCTTGTGATCCTTGGGGATCCTGACGTACCAGTAGGTACCAGAGGAGATCGCTATGATCGTTACTTTATTTGTATCGAAGAGATGCGCTGGTTTGTTTGGCAGAGAAGGTCTAGATCGTTAAGATGAGAAGTGCACTAGTCCCTCGACATACGTTGGTGGCCCTTAAAGGGCAGAATGGGCAGGTCCTCGTGGAGAAGTTGCTTTATTGTGTATTATTCCTGTAAATTTATCGACCTTGCTAGTATGTTGAAACTCTTGGTTTTGCTAACTTAGTTGAAAAAAATATCAAAATTAATACCATTATAAACTTTACCCCTTCTGAGTTGGCCTAACAAAAACCAGCAAGAATCTTATTGTTAAAATTTCTCCCATGAGTACAAATTTATTCACACTCCTCTAAAGACTCTGAAGAGTGTATATTTAATATGTTTTTCTAATTGCTTGACTATTTAACTGATGTTTTCAAGTTTAGACTCATGAACCTTGTTACATAACTCCCTAAATTAAATTAATTGTGGAGTTTAAAATGTTGCGTGCACATTTATTAGGAAGTGTGCACATTTATTAGGAAGTGTGCACAAATTTGGACTCTTCTCCCATATGCATAGAAGTAAATGTTATGTAGTTAATAATCTACGTATCCATGGCTAAGGTGATCATGTTCACGGAGAAAATCTTGGTTATTACTAATTTTCAGAACTAAAAGGAAGCTACCGATCCCATGTAAAAGCGAATCTGATGCTGAACATTTAATATGTTTTTCTTTAATCTAATGTTACGTATTAGAATTTTTTTTCGAAGAGAATTAATTGAACGTGGAGTTGTTTATTGTTATTAATTTCTAGAGCAATAATAGGCATCAGGATCCCGATTTTCTTGTCATTTTTATGTAAGTCCAAGACCTTTAGCTTCGAGCTGACGCTAAAGGTCACCAAGACCTGCGAATTCGATCTTCAATATATTCTTATGTTAATCACCGTCACGAGCGATTAACATGGAAATATATTGAAGCTCTAGCAAAATCTGGAAAGCTCCGGATTATCCAATTGTTAAGATCAATGTTGATGCTGCGTGGAAAGATGGTGCGTATGCTTGCGCGGCTGTGGCAAGAGACAGTAATGGCATTTGGTGTGGAGTTAGCACCAGAGTAGAAAGAACAGACTCAGTGGTCTTTGCCGAAGCGGATGGCTTTAAACCAGCTGTTTTGTTAAACTTGGAAAATATCATTATTGAGGGTGACAATCAAGTTTTGGTGAACAGTCTCAAGGGAGTTTTGAGAAAGATTCCTTGGAGGATTTGGAGTCTGAAAGATGATAGTATCTCTAGAATGAGCACACTCAACAGCTCTGGAGCTTACAACTATGTGTCAAAACCGGCTAATTCAGATGCTCACTCTATAGCAACATATGATCTCTTGAACAACGTCCAATCTATGTGGACTAGCTCTAATTCCCTCCTAACATTGTTAGCCTGCGGGATGTAAACAATGACTAGTTTTTGTGTCTTTTTCTTTTCCTATACCGAAAAAAAATAAAAAAGATAATCACCGTCCCGAGCTAGTAATGCCGACAACGTATCATATTTCTTTGTTAACAATCAAGCTATATAGTAGCTCGTATATAGAAAGAGAAATATTCTTGCTTCTCTGTTTTGCCATGACTATATTTTTTTCTCCTCATTTCCAAGGGAGAAAACGAACAAGAAGTACGCTTTACATGTTTGTTTGACAAGCGGGTGCTGGCACAGTTGGCCAAGGGTGAAGGAAGTAAGCTTCAGCTTCAGGTCATTCCTTGGAGTGGCAAGGGAAAGAAAAAGAAAGGATGCATGACGCACAATTGACAGTGCACCATTGTTTCATTCGTTCGAAAATTGACGAAGGAAGTGAGCTTCAGGTCATGCGTTCGGGCACCATCTCTCGCATTAATTTTTGCATATTTCTCTTGGAGTCCCAAGGGAAAGAAAAACAAAGTACATTTCGCGTACCTTGGAATTAATGATGCTCAAGTAATTCAGAAAGACCACTCAACAACAAGGAGTATCACTATCACCACATGAATCAACAACTCTTTGTCGCAAATATTTTCAAAGAACCCACACAACAAAGGTATAGTTCGCGTACCTTGGAATTAGTGATGCTCAAGTACTTCGCAAAGACCACTCAATAACAAGGAATATCATCGCATGAATCAACAACAACTCTTTGTTTCATAATGAGATAAGTACCACCAAATTATAAGCTTTTCATACATATAGCATATGATATATTACATCGGTAATTATAATTGTCATGCAAAAAATTGACAAAAAAGAAGAAAGCAAACATAAGAAGTTTCCTCAAAAGAGCAAGTGTATACATTATACATCCATAAGAAGAGCAAGAAGCCAAAAGCTAAATTAAACTACAAAAAGGAGGCGATGAGTCGTGGGGATAAATAAGGAGGCGATGAGTCGAGGGGAACAAAAAATTCAAAAGGGAACTCTAAGACCTCTCCAATAGGCTGATAAGACCCCATATAAGCAAAAAAAAAGGAGAAAAAGACAATAATAAGACCTTATGAATATATAGTCAAAACCTCGTTAAGAGGCTAGGTACCCAATTTTTGGCGTGCATCCTAATTTGCATAAAATGCAAGAGGCAAAGATAAGACCTATCGCACGCCATACTGGGAAAACCCTAGTAGCTGGATCAGGAGAAAGCAACTTTGGTTCAGGAGTGGGGCCCCAGAAAGCCTATCCGTCAAAATTGTTGAGCAAACAACTCGGCAAATTTTTGCATGGGGTGTTGAAAAGGTTTTACAGTAGAAATGACTGGTCTTGATACACCCGGTCCCAAAGACACCACACTTAGGGTGCGATCTCGTAACCAAAATCCATAATGGTGGAGGGATAAGAGATCGCGACAACACTGATTTGTTGCATAACTGGACGGGAGGAGCTCAACCATTATGGTTAGGGATGACCTCCTTGAAAGGGCAGTCAGGGGGAATATAAAGGGACAACACCCTCCACTAGAGAGCTACATGTGTCAAATACGGAAATGTCGCGGGGTTATTTACTCACGGGAGTGCGTAGTCCTGTCATATTGTCGCATAAAAAATATTCCTGCAAAGGCAACAATACTAAGGACCTAAGGAGAGATCAATGGCCAATAACTCGAAAGAGCACATGGAACTGAGATTTCATCGCACAAAACCCCTGAAGGCTTAGAAAGACCCCAAAAAAGGAGGGCGCAATAAGACATTAACTAGGAGGAAAAATAAGAACCAAAATGTTAAGGCGAATTCAAAGGTCTATAAATTAGACGTGCGATTTCGTCGAACGGGCTAGGTCATTGAACAATAAATATCAGTAGCCTCGTCCTTGAGAACTAAGAAACACAAAAGTGCAATGGAAAGAATGAAATAAAGGAAAATATGGCAAGATATCGCAGAGGCATGAAAAAGCAATATCCATACTATTATTATGCGGCACCAACTAACAATGCAGGAGCAAATAGAAACTAAAGCAATGAAGCGATGCAACACGCGAGTTAAGGATGAATAAAAGATATTGATACATGTGTATCTTCCTCTCTTTGGGAATTAGTAATCCTCAAGAGGGATTGGGGATTGAATTGTAATTTAGGAGGGATTACAAATTTAATGCAGTATTCCTATAAAAGGAAAATAGATTCCTATGAGGCTTGGGAAACCAAACCAAAGTAAGGAAGTATACATAGATAAGGAAATACTTCCTAGACAAGGTAATATTCCTAGATAAGAAAATATACCTAGATAAGGAATTATTCCCAGATAAGGAAATATATTCCTAGAAGGTTTGGGAAACCGTTAAAGCTATAAATAGAGATGTTTAGCTCATATCTAAGACATCTAGAGTGTGGTTTGTGATACAAACACGCCAAGATTTAGATAGTGTGGTTTCAGACACATCTAAGAAAGGAAGTTTGTGAGACAAATCACCTAGAGATAAGTTTGTGAGACAATTATTATTGTAAAAGCAAACTTAGCAAACAGATTATTTACCTAGAGAGATTATGAGCATAACTAAGAGAGAATTGTAACCGTTTTCTTGTTCATAATCTAGAAAGATATTTTCTTCGAATTTGATTTTTGTTTGTGTTCTGTTTTCTAGTTTTTATCTATTATTATTCTGAATTGCACCTTTATCATAATAGTCACCAAGGTACAGAGATCATACATATCAGATATACAAGGCGAAATCATAGCAAAAGTTAGAGCGATGAAACACAAGCAAATGAATATGCGAAAGGCAATGAGGACGTGATAAAGAATGGAAGCAATATCAAGATTCGCATGGCACAAAGAGCTAAGTAACATATACTATGAATACATTTCATTACGCTAAATTATCTCCAACTCTATCCATCATTAATAGTTCCTAGTTTCATACACTTTGATCTTGATAGTGCTATCAATTAATAATTTGCAATGCTTTAGAAAAAATATATAACAGTGAGGTTCAGTAATAATTTCACATAGTATAATTTCACATGGTATCAAGAAAGATATTCCCTTCGAACATGATTTTTCATTACATCTTTCATTCATAGTATAATTTCACATGGATATTATCCTTCGCATAATAGCATTTCACATTGATACTTGAATAATTATCCATAGCATAGTAACATTTCACATGGATATTCACATAATTTATCTTTCATATTGTATCGATTCACATGGATATTCTAGTAATTTATTCCTCACATTAATATCATTTCGCATTATGCAAAGCATTCATGCTTTGGAAATTTTGTAATTTTATACACTTCTTCTACTTCCAAGGAATACTATACTATTTGAAATTCTTATCACATGGATATCCATATAATTTCGCATACTCATATGAATACTTCTCGTTTTGCATAATTCAGTGAAGAATATTTAGTTAATACTCTGATACTTAACGGTAAGGTATCAAGCATGGCAGAGGCAGAGGCAACACATAACTTTTACTTTGGATAGCTTTAGTTCCTTCATCTGTAAGGATACGCAAGCTTGTCAACGCTAATTGACGATCAAGAGAAGATTTAGTCGCTAATGACTCAATTAGTTGATGAATTCTAATTAATAGAAATTAATCCAACCATAATCTGGAGATGAGACTAGTATCATTAGATAGATCTTGAAAAGTTATGTGATTTGGACTGTCCGAACGTGTCATTCGGATACCAAACGAAGAAGATATCATCAGATTAGTATGAAGCGAAAAATAGTCTTTGCATATAAACCGACCTGGCTGCCCATATCCGAATCTCTGGGTGTCCTAGTAAATTATATTTGGTCTTATCTATTCCAAATCGAGAAGATTGTGTTCTTCATTCTTCCTCTCTTTCTCATGTTCTTCTCTGCTCATGATTTCTATGAGAAGATTGTGTGATTACGATATCAGAAACTTATGGGAAATTATTAAGAGTTAATTGTTGGTGATGGTGTTGATTGAGCTTGGGAGAAGGAGGAGTTGACACTGTTATAATTGGAATTACAGTTTTGAGAATGAATTCGGGTTCTCAGGTGAATTTTTTGGTTAATCAGGTTACTGTTAGTTAAAGATTAGAAGGGCTGAGGTTTGATTGAAGTTCTCAAGTCGTTTTGGAGATGATCAAAGAGTTAGGGTTCCTGTTCTTCCCCAAATTAGAATTAGTGTTTTCAAGATGAACTGGTGATTCGATTAGTGATGGAGAAGAAGAAGATAAAGAATATGTTTCGTGAATTTGAAGACTTAGAAACCAATTTCTAAATTACAGTGAAGAATCGAATGGAACTAGGGTTTCTCAGAAGATTGGTTGTAAGTTTGATTAGGTAATGAACGAGAAGAATTAAGGACTGGGTTTTGATTAATTGAGGAAAGGGTTGGAGTTAATTAGATATTGTAGAGCTATTCTGAGGAAGAATTGAGGAATTATGGAGTTCAATTAAGGTAATACTCTCTTAGTTATTCATTTCATTGTTGTGTCTATGAAGTTACTTTTGAATTGAGATTTGAAGTGATAGAACTGAAGTTATAGTTGTAACTTAGTTATATCTAGAATTGCAGAGAATTGGTGTTTAGGTAATTTGGTGGTGGTGATGGTTAACTGGTGGATATGTATGATATGAATTGTTACTAGTGCAGTGTTGCAAAGTATAAAACTAGGGTTATCGAATGGAATACTGCAGAGAATTGGTGGCTGTTAGGATTGATTGGAAGATCAGTTAAGGGATGTGAACTGAATCCATTGAATTGAATGGTTGGTTTAACTAAAGCAATAAGCATTCTTGTTGATTGAGTTCAGGATTGGAAGTAATGTTAACTGGAGATGGTGTTGTTGTGAAGATGAAGTGAAATGGGTTTGAATTGAGCTGAACTAGTAACACTATTGGTGGTAGTAGGTATGTAGGTATGCAAGTGATGAATGGATAACTGCAAGGGACTGTTGAAGTGGATTTGCAGTGGTAGATAATTGTACTGAATTACAAGTAGTGGTGGTATTGGATTTTAGTTGTAGTTAATCTGAAACTGGTGGTGATTCAGTTTAGTGGGATGTGTTGCTAAAAGCTGCAATTGCAGGTAATAAGAGTTCTTAATTGTAAATGAAATTCAAATTTGTTTTAAATGAATGAATTGAGGATGAAATGTTAAAGAAGAGGGTGAAGTTTTAGGATTGATGTTGTAATGCATCTGTGTTCGAGTTGCACAGCTATGGCGGTACAAAGCTTGTAGCTTGTACTGATGGCCTAGCCTTGAGCCATTCAGTTTTGTCAGCTTAACTGACTCAGGTTGTCTAACTGAGTTGAGCTAAATCAGTAAACCCTGATTCAACTCATTGAGTTGACACGTTTGACTTGACTTTGACCTTTGACTAACATTGATTGTTAGTTGACCAGTGACTGTTAGTTGACCGGTAATCTTTCTGATCACCTGGGTTGTTTTCCGACGACTGTTCCGGCCAACTTTTCCTTCTCTTTTAAGTTATCAATTCAGACTTATAGACTCTATAGAATCCAATGATAAAAGAGATGGCAGAGTGATAAGAAGAATGTCGAGATAGAGCATAGAATATCGACAGGGATTCTGAAAGACCATTTATGTATCATTGTCATATTGATTCAGATGGTAATTACACGTTCAAGATGATGACAATGTTGAGGATGATCGTGGATAGGAAATTGTTGATTAAGAATCTTGTATTGGAGTGGTTTGCCTTTCAATATCAGGTGGGAACTATGTAACCTTCTTGTAATTATTGAGCTTTCTTTCTATCTGAGAGCATGATGAGTTTTTGTTACTATCTATTTAAATGTCTGTATGTGTCCTGATGTGCGTGTAATATCCGTTGTATAGTTTCCCCGCAAGGAGTGTCTGTGATTCCCCACGGCTCTTTGCTAAGTTAAGTATGGCGGCTTCTTACCCGTTTTAATATTACTTAGGAGGGCGGCTTCTTCCCCGTTTCAATATATATTTAGTAGGGTGGATTCTTCCCTGTTTCGATAGTATATAATTAATATATAGTAGGACGGCTTCTTCCCCGTTTCGCTACTATATATAAAATTTTATTTTGGAGAAATCACTCGTGCGCATATTATACTTGTTTGTCTAACTTTATGATCTTGATGGTAATATTCTGAATCATGGTTTGTATGGGCACTCTGTGTGGACGATGTTATTATTATTGATTAGGGTTGCTCTCGCGTCGTCTTCTCCAATGAGTTTGGCGAGGTTAGAATGACACTTGCTTCATGATGGATAAATAGTTGAAGAAGAAGATACTCGCAGTTCAAGGTACTTAATTATGGTTATGGTTGTCTTCTAATTTTGGATGTTTGGACTAACAGTTGCATGTTCTCAGAAGTGGGTGACTGCTTTTAGTTACAGAGTTTTGGAAGCATTTCAGCACTTGTACTGGTCATAGTAATGACGTGTATTTGCAATATTGCAGGCATATGCCGCAACGGGCACTCTGAATCAGAACTATGCAAGTATTCTTTTCTTTTAATGCTTTTGCATCTTCGTCAGGCTTCCGAAGGATCAGCGTATGAATTTGCTGAATAACCTAGAAGCTCCTGTAGCCTAGAATTCCGGCCAGGTTCAGGGTGACCGGAGGTACTGATTATTTTTTTAATTTAAATTTAACTAAAATTGTAACGGAAATAACCGAAATAATTTTTGAAAACCGTGGCTAAATAAAGACACGTGTCTTCTTTTGAATTGTTGCAAAGGTAGATTTAACAAATATAACAGTTACATTAAGTGTGAAGAATGGGACACATGGCATCCTACTAATTGTTGCAACCAAGAGTAACGTTTTTATCCGTTAAGATAAATGTGACATATACGACACGTGTCGCAGTCTTAAAACTAGGTCAACTGTTGCTATTAATTATTGTAACGGTTAACAAATGTGACGCTAGTCAATATTTGTCACAGTAAAACTGTTGCAAAGCACAATAACAAATATTAATAACAACGTTTTTTCAACAGGTTATACCTGTTACAAATCTTATCAGTAACAGGTATAACCTGTAACAAAATCCTGATTTTGGTGTAGTGAAGGATAAGAAGTACTGCCATATTCTCGAAGCAAGGACAGTGAAAGAGGAGATGTGAAGTCGATTCTCCTTGTTGGCGACAAAAAAAACAACCATTTACTAGAATTTTCCCTTTCTTGTATAAGATATCCATTGTGGGCAATTTCTTATGAAACACGTGCCAAAGGAAGAAACCAATCTTGTGTGGCCAAGATCTTGACCACATGCTGGGGTTTTTAGATTCAAGTTGATGTTCCTTTTCCATTCAAGAATAAGCCGATTTAACCGAGAAAGTATCATCTTGGTTGATTGCCAAAGAGATGGAATCATGACTGTCATCAAAAGTGCATTGCTCTATGATTACTGAGAGAGCTATGGCTTCATCGATCTGTGTTTGATTGAGCCTTCTGTCCAAGCCGAGGTTTTATGAGCAACCATTAATCAGCGCTTCAGCGCATCTACGTATTGTCCAATTTTTTGCTGAAGATATACGGTAACCGTTTGGAAATGTGATATTAAGAGGATGCTCCCCCACCCAATGGTCTTCCCGAAATCTGATTGAGTTTCCGTCCCCTACTTTTAGAATGGTGCACTGCTTGAAGGTGTTAAGAAGAGAGTAGATTCCTTTCCAAACACCACATTTATTCCGTTGCTTTGTTTTTTTTGTCTCCCTGTCGTGCTGGGTTGATTCATATTTGGACACAATACCGTTCCTCCACAACGCTGTCTTTTCCTGATTAAACTGCCACCACCATTTTGAGACGAGAGCTCTATTCATACTCCTTACATATTTGATGCCTAGACCCCCTGCTTTAAGAGGTAAGCAACAAGTCTTCCATTTGACATAATGGTAACCTTTCTTGGTGTCTGAGGCGTCCCATAAAAAATCCCTTCTGACCTTTTCAATTGCTTTAACAACTTTTGGAGGAGCTATATAAAGAGAAAGCATGTATATGGGGATACTTAAAAGAACACTTTATTAAAGTTAACTTACCCGCTTTAGAGAGGCTTGAACGTTTACAAGAGGGTAGTCTATTCTTAATTCTATCAATGATATTTTCCCACTTCTGAGCTCCCACAAAGGAGTCTCCCTTTGGTAAGAAGAAGGTAACACCTCTGGATTGTACCCTAACATCCTCGCCATTGGAGCCAAATTTATTGCGCCCGCCACACCAAAAATGCTGCACTTCGAAAAATTTATATGCAAGCTTGAGATCATTTCATAGCCAAGCAGATAAAACCTCAAGAAGTTCATTTGTTCAATGGAGTCGTCCAGGAACACCAGCGTAACGTCCGCGAACTGTAAGTGACTTATGTCCACTCCGTTTTGGCTCATCTAGAAACCTCCTAAGCAACTTTGCTCGTTACCAGTTTGCAACAAGAGGTTTAAAGCTTCCGAAACTATCAGAAAGAGAAACGAGGAGAAAGGATCACCTTGAGTCAGCCCCTTTCTAGTGGTAAATTTTGCATTTGCCGAGACGTTAATCAACACTGAAATAGGGGTGTCTGTGATGCATCCCCGGATCCACTTCCTCCATAGAGTTCCAAAGCCCATCCGTTTTAGCATCTCGTCCACAAATTCCCAAGAAACATGATGAAAGCCTTTTCAAAGTCAATTTTACAAATAACCCCTAGTTTCCCACTGTTCATTCTAGAATCGATGCATTCATTAGCTAGAAGCGCACAGTCTAAAATCTGTCTCCCTTTGATGAAGGCCGATTGATGGTGAGAGATGACCGTGGGCAGCACTTGCTTGAGTCTCTCCGCTAAGACCTTCGAGATCATTTTATATATGCTATTCATAAGACCGACAGGCTTGAAATCCCTTATCTCTTCCACAATATTCTTTTTAGGAATCAAAGAAAGAAAAGTAGATTTTAACCTCCAATTTATTTTCCCGATCTGTTGAAGTCCTTAACAACTCTCATGATATCTTCTTTCATAAAGGGCCAACATTTTCTAATAATCATGACATGAAACCCGTCTGGACATGGCGCCTTGTTTTGGCCTAGTCTTTTTAAGGCGTTAAGACACTCAAGCTCCGAGATTGGTAGTTCCAATTTAGTAATTGTTTGATCAGTAATGCGATTGAAATTCATAGAGCCCAGAGAGGGTCTTGGCGCATTGTTTTTCTGGAATAATTTGGAGAAAAAGTCTGTTACCGAGGATTTGATGAGCTGCTTATCTTCAGTAAGTTGCCCGTTGATCCGCAGAGAGTGAGTACTAGTCCTTCTTCTTTGAAGTTTTGCCTTCCTGTGGAAATAGACCGTATTTCTGTCACCGTCCTTATGCCATTGATGTCCTGCCTTTTGAAGCCACATGATGTGCTTACGGTCAGCCATCTCTTCAAAATTTTGTTTGAGCCTGTCTTTTTTTGCAGCTTGCTCCACGGTGATTGTGTGATTGGCGTGTAAAGAGTCCAAGTCGGCGAGCTCCACCAGTATTTCCTCCATCTGTCTATCTATTCTCCCTAACACATCCCTATTCCAAATTTTGATCTCTACTTTCAAAGCTTGCAATTTCTTCGCCAGGACAAACCCAGCCGATCCTGGAAAGAAAACTATTCCCACCAAACTTTCATGCGCTCGAGAAGATCAGTGTTATGTAACCACATAGCCTGGAATCTGAGAGGGAAAGGGCCCCAGTCTTGGATATCGCAATTGAACCTTATTGGGGCGTGTTCTGAAAAGGGTCTTCCCATAACTTGTGCAGCTAAAGTGGGGAAGTGCAAATCAAAGTCCGCAGAAACCAAAAATATGACCAAAGAGACTTCTATCTTTCCAGGTGTAGCGCGCTCTAGTCATGAAGAGGTCTGTCAACTCATTGTCGTTAACGAAGAGAGAGAAGTGCTTCATCCCTCTGGTTGATCTAGTGCGTCCCTCTCTTTCCCAAGCCGCAAAACCTCATTAAAGTCTCCGCCAATGCGCCACGGTAACTTCCACACATCATTAATTGAATTCAGTTCCGACCATAAGTTTTGCCGGAGAAGAACGTCACAAGGGACATAAACACCTGTCATAGTACAACTGAAGCCATCCAGCAGGAATTTACATTTCACACTTATAGAAAGTTTCCCTCTCACAGTGTCTTCCACCTCAATAGAATTTTTGTTCCATATGGTGAGAAACCCCTCCTGAAAATCCCACGGAATATATGGAACCAAACCACAAATGCCACCACCCCAAATCTGCTCTACAATTCTATCGTTGCAAGATTCCAGTCTTGTTTCCTGTAAAATTAGAAAGTCCGGTTTCAACAGTTTAATACACTGTTGAACCCTAGCTCTCCTCTTTATTTTCCTAATACTATTCACATTCCAAGATAAACAATTAAACATTGAGAAAAGAAAACAAAAACCAAAGAAGCAAAACAATTAATTGTTTACTTCCTCCCAATCTTCAATCTGATCCTTGAAGGCATCAACATGAAATTGAATCCCATTGACCACCATTGCCATGTACTCTTCCTTGGATTCAGGAAAACCCATTTTAGTTGTGTTAAGGACCCCTTTAGCACTATCAAACAGAATACCAAATTTCCTTTCTAACTAATGTTGAGCTTTAGCAATTTTAAAAGGGTCTCTTTGATTACTTTTGAAACAGGAATCATTGGGTGTGGAATTGCTACTTACCTGTTTCGAATCCACTCCTACAGAAGTTTCTCCTTTTGAATTATCTCTGGAATCAATGAACCCTTTATTCGAATTTGAAGTTGCTTTCCCGTTGGTGTTCAAGGATTTATCTTGCTGAGACTTCTCAAGGAAATTGCTCTCTCCTTGAACCAAATTAGAGTTGCAAGCTTTCTTACCGATACTAGTATTTAATATCTACATTACTGGTATTAGCAGAAGCTTTTATACTTTTTAACTTTTAATAAAGAATATCGGTATGGTCTTCAACCATATTCTATGCCGGCATATACACATGCGAAAATTCTAAAAACTACGACCTTGACCACCGGCATGGTATTCATACTAAAAATAATACCAACATAGTAAACGGCATGGTGTTCATACTAAAACTATGCTGGTACACAAAATCGGCATTGTATCCATGACGAATACAATGCCGGCATTAACTGTAACTGAAAATTTTCAGTTACAATTTTTGGCTTTAACCTAAACGAGTTCTTTCAAAACAAAAATTATATATGTTTAGGTTTCTTTCGAGGAGGCAAGTTTATAAAATCGATATATTAATCGCCGAATTTTTTTTTGAAGCAACAGTAAAACCATGTTGAAATCGATGATGAAGGAAAAAATATCGTTTTCAAAGATAGCTGGCAAGGGAAAAAAAAAGAGAAGTTGAAAATGAATGGGGTAGGAGAAGAATAGACTTGAGTTTTTAGTTTTAGTTTTTATTTTTTTTAAAGGATAGTTTAGTATTTTCGCCCCTACAAAACACCCCTTAGCATGACTTTAAGGATGGGAATAATATTTCATAACTCCCAATTAGTTTGCATATCTCCCAATCTCGTGTTCTCTGTAAAGATTTCAGCGGTCCTACCTACTTCTACGTGTAAATTCCCTAATTTCAGGTACCAGTCAAGTCCGGAACCAGGATCTATCAAAATATTGATATCCTAATTGACAAGAAAATTGTAGATGCGACAATTTTAGATGGGGTATGGGGACCAATAGAAAACTGCCATTTATCATTAAATTTTATACCTAATTAGTCTTCTAATTTTTAGATCAAGGGTGTTTGGGGAAATATAATATGTCTTTTTTTAAAACAGAAAAGAAGGAAGAAGAACTTTCTTCATCTTCATGGAGTATATAACATATACAACAAGCAAAAAAAAAGTTCAAAAATGTCACTTTTTAGTCGGATCTAAATAAAACCTACGACTAAAATTTTGGGTTCGGTTCGGATTTTCTTTATTAACTTTCTTTACGATTTTGGATCTTGTTTGATTTAGGGAAAGGTATATACATAACTTTAAATTAAATGATTAGATTAATTTTTCTGCTCATGATTTTGGATCTTGATCTTAAAGATCAAAAACATAAATTCCTAGGGTTTCAACGCAGTTAAACACAATTACTTACGATTATGATTGATCTTGGAAATTCTGGAACGAAGAGTTTAGACCAACTTCTAGATGTCGTGGAACAAAAAACGTACCGTCAATTTCTTCATCTAGATCTCTTCTTTAGATTCAGTTTTCTAAGTAGATAAAAGAAGAATTGTATTAGGATTGAAGTCTAGAATTTTAGTTCCATGTTCATAAACTGTATAATGGCATGGAATGCACACGAAGACATGGGTGCTTTCTGATTGCCTGCAAGTTTTATATGGCGAAAATTTCACCGTGAGAAGGATGATTAAGGGGTGGTAAGTTCCTAAAACAGCCTTACCTAAAATGTTATTTAGCTAAAATCAGGTAATTAAGAATTACAAATGATAGTTCTCTGTTGGTCCCCCAGACCCCTTCCAGAATCGCCCCATCAAAAAAAATCTCCTAATTGACAGGGACAATATGTATATTCAAATAAGATGTTAATACTTTTTTTTTTTTAGCCGGAAGATTTATATTGAAGTTGCTAATACTCTTCTCATATTTTGATCTTTTCTGAAGCATGTATGTACCACCTGCCTATGAATTCCCCCGTTAAATAACTAAACTCACGGTGGTACCAGTCTGACAATAAATAATGTTAGGTTTTGTTGGACCCGACACTAACCTTTTTTTTTTAAATCCAAATAGATAGGATTATAAACTTTGCCCCTCTTTGTGTCAGGTCGGCCATAAGAACAACCTGCGAAACTCTTATTGTCAAAAATTTCTCCCATATGCGTGGAAGTAAATGTTATGTAGTTAATACTCCAAGTATCCAGGGGGTAGGTGATCATGTTTGTGTGTGTTAAACACGGAGAAATTTTTGGTCATTAATAATCTTCAGAGCTAATCAATGAAAACGAAGCTACCGATCCGAACCCATGTGAAAACGAATCTCATGCTGAACATTTAAATATTTAACATGTTTTTCAAAAAAATAGTTACTGATAAACGCTGCTACAACTGAATCCCAGATTCCCGGATAATTAATTGAACGTGTTGTCTATGATTAAACTATAGCATGCAATATGTTAAACACGGAGCTGTTTATTGTCATCAAGTACTCAGAAAATAAAGCTCAAGACCTTTCGCTTCAAGATGATGGGAACAGGTTGAAGATGATGGATTACCAAAATATAGACTAGCTAGCACATACCGAGATACAAGTACTTGATAAGGAAGGGAAGTAAAAGAAATTATCATTCTTTTTGATCACTATATCACAGGAGAATCAAATAGATTCTTGAAGAAGTGTCATTGCAACGAAGGAAGAACCTATATTATGTGTTCTTAATTATATTCCCAAAATGAAAATAGTCATAATATGCGTATGGTACTGAATACAAAATATACTAAGTAGTACGGCTGTAATAGATACTCCATTTGTGGATAAAACTCCATTTGTGGCTGTAATGCGAGTTCATTTGTTCTCTCACCCGGACGCTCGCGTGACAGCATGACTCAATAAAACAAATAGATACTCCATTTATGGATCAAGAAAACTAATCCAAAATAAATAAAGAGATACTCCATTTAAATGCCTAGAATCGTGCAGTAAAGATACGATGCCCAGGATTTAGTGTTTGCTTCCCACTGAATCCAAGAGAATTGCACGTGTTCCAGCAGCTCTAGGATTTAGTTTTGCTGCTCCATCACTGTTCAGTTTTAACTATTCAATGAAAAAGAATCAACAATGCCAAGAATCATGCAGAAAGATATGCCTGCAATTGAAAAAACACTAGGATCTTTAGACACTCCTAGAATCGTGCAGGATGAGTAATAATAGTATAGAATGGAGGTTTCCAGCAGGTTATGTTTGAGAATTCAACTGTAGCAAAAAATATAGTTAAACCCGGACAGCTATTTGCAGGTGCAGAGCTAGGATTCGAGAAATGGGTGGGCAAGTTATCAATCAACGGATGTTTGAGGGGGTGCAAAAGGGTTAAAATGACTAAAAATTGGATACATTTAGCTCAAATTAGCTTAGGAGCTCACATTTGAGGGGTGCAATTGCACACCCACTTCTCCATGTGGCTCCACCCCTGGCTATTTGTTGCCATTAATTGCAAGAGCGATCAATAATGGAATCCAGATCTACATCTAGCTACAATCACTTAAAATATTATGTACGACTTCTCGAATGCTAATTAGTAATCTAAGTGTTATCTAAACTCTAAGCGTTACCTAAGTTAGTTTCTTTTTCCTATAAATAGACAAGTATTTGATCACATAAATCCACCACTAAATTAGTTTCTGAAGCCTTAACATAAAGATGGTTTGTAAGAGTTCCTAAGTTTGGCTGCTTTTGATCTTTGCAGTACTGGCTTTGTATGCGTACACAGGTAAGCACTCGCTCACTCAATGTCTCATATGAATGTATGTGTAGCTAGCCAGCTTAACTCATCCTAGTTAATCATAATATAATGGATCAGTCTTATTTTCTCGTAATTCTGTTTTGTTTATGCAGAGAGGGCATCAGCAGATAATAAATGCTGTCCCGCGGATAATCTTGAAAGCGTTGAGCATATGCCTTCCGATGATTGTGGTTACGATTACAAAAACTGCAAGCAATGGTGTCTAGATCGTGGCAAATGGTTCGCTGAAAAGTCTATAATAAAAGGAAAATATATTGGGAGTTGGCCACCTTTCTATTCAGGTGAGATATGTGTTTGTTGTTGTAGAGATGCCATACCTGGACAAAATCCACCACCATCAGTTCTCCCACCACCACGCGGTAAATACTCGGTCTATATTATATCTCGCATGGATGGCTAGCCAGCTAGAGCTAACTGATCCTAATTAATCTTCCTTATAATAGGATCAATCTTATTCTTTCGTGTTTTTTTTTTTTTGATGGAAGACAATAAATATTGTCCTGCCAATAACATCAAAGTCTATGAGAAACGTGTGATTCTTAGAGGCTGTGGTAAAGCTGATGTGTACGACAATTGCGCGGATTGGTGTATAAAAAATTCCAGAACCTACGCTAAAAGACTTGAAGTCGACGGTAATTGCGTTTGTTGTTGTGCAGATGTTAAACCTCCGCCACCATGTCTTCCATCATCACCTGCTCCTCCACCACCACCACCAGCTCTTCCTCCACCACCACCATGCCAAGGTAACAACGGTTAACCCAGAAATAATTAGGAATGCACCGATTGTTTCTTTTGTTTTCTTTAAAAAAAAAATTATTAGCACAACTCTAGCAAGCCCATTGTAAAAATGAATCATAAAAATAAATCCACAACTATATTAGTTTCTAAAGTCTTATCATAACCATAATCATGAAGATGGTTTCTCAGCCGAGTTCCCAAGTTTGGTTTCTTTTTCTCTTTGGAACTGTACTTGCTATGTGTGGTGATCTGGGTAAATTCTTAACGTTTCATATGTATGGATTGCTAGCAAGCCCATTTTTAATATACATCTTAATTAGTTACTTTGGTAATTTCATTTTGTGTATGCAGATTGCGTATGTGCTCTAAACAATAGGTACTGTCCTGCGAATAATATAGAACGCGTTTGGCCGAAAAAAGAAGAGGGGCCACATACTTCTTTGATGTGGCCCGACCGCATCGTAGCCCTAGCGGTTAACGACTTATGCGGCTACGCCTTCCACTTGGGTTCTACAAAAAAAAATTTACTAACTGCTCTAATATACTGTGTACCGCTAGCGAAACAACAAAAACTGGGAATCAAATAGCCACTGATCCTAGTTTAATAAGTCTTACACTGGCACTGAAATTAATTGTTCCCATCAAGATGAAAGAACTAGTTGTGGATATATTCCGTCAGAAATAGGCTCTCTCACAAGTCTGCTATATTTAGACCTTTCTTCTAATCAAATTAGTGGATCTATCCCTACTTCTATATGCCAGTTGAGCAGCCTCACTTATTTATCAGTTCTTAGAAATCAACTTACCGGTACCATCCCTCAAGATATAGGAGAATTAAGGTGATTAGATACCTTATATATGTCCCAAAATAAACTCACTGGTCCAATCCCTGCATCAGTAGGTAATTTGATCAATTTAAGAAAATTAAGCCTTTTTAAGAATCACTTAACTGGGTCATTGCTTATAGAATTTAGCAGTCTAATCAAATTGGAACTATTAGCTATAGATAATAAATCTCTTTCTGGGATTATACCTACTAGTATATGGGGTTGCACCAATCTTACATATCTAAATCTTGGCGCCGGAGAATTGAGATATCTTTTGTTAAATGATAACAATCTCAGTGGCACTCCTCCTAAACCCATTGGTAAGCTTCAATACTTGAAGGTTCTTGACTTATCAAATAACAAGTTTGAAGGCAATATACCTATCGAGTTTTTTTCATTTCGCGACCTTCAGATCCTTTCTCTAAAGTCCAACAAGTTCACTGGGTCAATACCTGAGGAGATTAATCTTCTGCAGCAACTCCGTATTTTGGATGTTTCACAAAACAGTCTAACCAGTCTGATTCTTAGAAGCATAGGGAACCTAAAGAAGCTAACAAGTAGACTTAATGACACATTCTCGATTGACAATTATGCTGTGAGGTCTGTACGAGTGAAGATGGTGATCAAAGGGAGCAACATTGAGATTGTGATATTATCCAGCTATACCTCAGCAATCGATCTGTCGTGCAACAATTTTGATGGAAACATTCCAAAAGAGATAAGTTTATTAAAAGGACTTTATCTGCTTAATTTGTCGCACAATCATTTCTCAGATATTATCCCTACAAATATCGGAGACATGTCTGCTTTGGAGTCTTTGGATTTAAGTTGCAATAGATTGTCTGGACGTGTTCCACAATCCTTGACATCAATAGACTCTCTTGGATTTCTGAACTTATCTTATAATAAGTTGAGTGGTAAGATTCCAACATCAGATCATTTTGAGACTTTGAGCTGGGATGGTTCATCTTTCCTTGGCACCGATTTATTGTGTGGATTCCCAACTGATAAAGTTTGTGAGGGTGACCATAATATGAGTGCTGGTGATACGTCTACATATGAAGTTGAAGAAGGTGATCGAGAGGATGAAAATGAAAGATTATTGTTTTTCGGTATTAACGCTTTGGGGTTTGGAGTTGGATTTTGGGGATTGTTCTTTGTTCTGCTTCTAAAAAAGAAAAATGGTGGTTTGGGTATTGGAGAGTTATTAATGCCCTTGTGATTCGAATAATCAGCTTTACTCGCAAACAAATAAGACTTGTAAAGATAAGATTTGTAAGAATCACTGAACCTTCAGATGTAGCTAAAGATACCATGACTGGTAGAAATTTATTTGCGGTTTGGAATTACGACGGGAAAATAGTGTTTGAAGACATAATTGAAGCAACAGAAGATTTTGATGCAAAATATTGCATTGGAGAGGGAGGACATGGGAATGTCTACAGAGCAGAGTTGTCAACAGGTCAGGTTGTTGCTGTAAAGAAACTTCACTCATCATATGAAGATGCTGAGATATCTGATCTCCAGTCATTTAAAAGGGAAGTTCATGCACTCACTAAAATCCGACACCGAAACATTGTGAAACTTTTTGGTTTTTGTTATAATATTGATAGGCGAATCTTATTTTTGGTTTATGAGTTCGTGGAAAGGGGAAGTTTGAAAGATGTTTTACGCAATGGGGAACAAGCAATGGAGTTCGATTGGATAAAGAGGGTAAGATTCATCAAGGGAACAGCGAAAGCACTTGCTTACATGCACCATGACTGCCTTCCAGCAATAGTTCATGGGGACATATCTAGCAACAATGTTTTCTTGAACTCTGAATACGATGCTCGAGTTGCTGCTTTTCGTACGGCGAGGATTTGGAAGCCAAATTTGTCAGATTGGATTTCACTTGCAAGAACCTATGGATTTGTTACTCCAGGTAGCTAATCCAACTGAAACTTCCACAATTTATTGTTATATATTGGTAGCATTTTTCTGAAGTTCGTTAATATAGTTTTACATCCATTTTCCTTGTTTCATTATATTATTGCAGAGCCTGCCCATACAACCAACGAAATTGAATTAACAAATTTAAAAACCGAGAAGTGTGATGTTTATAGCTTTGGGGTGATTATATTAGAAGTACTAATGGGGAGGCATCCCTCTGAAATCATCGCACTACTCTCTCCTACTCTCGTTCGATCATCGTGCTCGTCATCTGCAGGGTCAGCGTCTTCGACTAAACCTCTCCTTCCATTGCCGTCGTCGTCGTCTTCGAAATCTACCAGTGCGGGGAAGGACATAAGGTTGACCGACATCTTGGACAAGTGCATCCAATCACCAACCGATTTAGCAAAGAAACAAATAATATATTTTGTGAAGGTTGGATTTTCATGCTTACGTGGTGATCCACGTACTCGGCCAACAATGCCACAAGTATCCACAAATCTTTCACAGTCAGCTCAGAGTAAGATGCCATCTTCTGGAAAGCCTTTTGAAACTATAACCTTGGGTGAACTTTTGATGGATTCCAATGCTATCTTTTGGAAAGCCTCTTGAAACAGTTACCTTGGGTGAACTGTATTGAGTGCCACCAGAACATATACTGTACTATATTTATCTTCATAATTTCAAGTTAGGAATGTGTAAAATCAAATTTGTACTGTTCCAAGATAAACGAACAAACAGGGAAATAAACTGTACAAGTTTCCAAAGAGATAATGTACGTATATGTTTATATTTTTCAATGATTACCTGTGAGACGCTAGATCAAAAATAAAAAAATAAAAAAATCAGCAACGAAAAAAAATATATCTCAGATTGATAATAAATTGAGCACCAAATGCACATGCTTCTTATTAGGATTCTTTAATCCACCAAATGACCTAACTGAAACATCTCCTTCGCGCTGTGCTTTTTCCAAAATCTATGTGGTCTTGTGCGGAAAGGTCATCAAGTTTTACAAGATTTAGATCATGACATTTCTACTCTTGAGTTGATACAAAAGTGATAGCACGATAACCCGTTCAACTATTGTAGTAGTTTGGTGTTTGGAGTTTAGTTTGTTAGACTTCCAATTAGTTCAATTTGTAATAAAATTTAATAAATACATAACTTTAAAAAAAAAATGGTTAGAATAGTATAAAAATATCAAAGCTATATGCCATACTAATGGACAATTCGGAGGGAACCATGTTTCAAAGTTATATACTATATATCCCGAAAAGAAAATCCTTGGTGGAGGGAGGCTCTGCGAATCGGCGACGGCCGAGTCGACTCAATCTTCTCCGTTTCAAGCAATTTGAGATCCAAATCTTCTGCATGTTCCATTAACAAGATTAATTTCCCTTCAATTTCTTAAATCTTCTATTGATTGGTGTCAATTATCTAAATTCTGTTCTAATCTTATTGCTTCCCTTCTATGTCAGGCTAATATCCTTGGTTTACCGGCCATGTAGCTCCTTTAGGGGCCGTTTAATCTACCGTAGGAGTATCTGTTTTCTTCCATCTATGGCGTGAGTTTTTCCCCTCATCGTTCTGGTCGGGTGTAGTTGCAACTGCTCAAGCCTGGGTCCGTAATTTTTACCTTCAATTATTCATGATTCAGAGATCAATTTTTAGGGGTTTTCATCATCCTTTTCAAATCGGTAAAATCACTGGCTTATCTATCATTCCTAAAGGTTTGATTTTTAGACTCTTTTTTTTTTCCAGCAGTAGGGGTTGCTATTGATCCTTTATATAATGCCTTAATTGCTGCATTCGTTATATTTGGCCAATTTCCCTTTCTCAATTTGTCTAATTTTAGCATATGGGTCTTTATGTTTTATCCATTTTCTTCTTTGCTGCACTTATCTAATTTAAGCTAAAAGTTCCCCTTGTTCTCTAATTGTTTATTGTTTTGTCCGTGACTCGGTTTCAATTGATGCTTGCTTTCAGAGTGTTTGTTGTTATTAGAGTCCTTCCTAGTCCTACTTATCTCATTTTAAGTCTTCTTCATCATTTTAATTGTTTGTTTTAATGTAATGTTTCAAAGAAGTGTTTTTCGTTTCGCTGGCCTTTAAAGCTCCAATAGTTGTCGACTTCACCAAGTTTTGCCTCCGTGCGGCCTAACTATTTTGGTTCTGTGTCGGATCAATGAATTAAGGTCTGGTATCTTTGTTTTAGTGTAAAATAGTCATCCCCCAGTGTAGGGGCGGAATATCACATAAGGCATGACATAACTTCGCTCCAGAATTAGACAACTCTAAATACAAGGATATTACAATAATCAAAGATCAAGGCGAAGAATAGTAGCGTGACAATAAGGAAAGAGTGCGAAGAAACAACTATGCGATGAAGACAGAACGAAGACCGGTTCAAAAGGAGCTGTGCGAAAGACATAGCGGATAGCGCGAAGGACAGTGACAGCTTCCCAAAAGCCTGACGAATAAGACAAACTGCAAGAGTATCGGTCAACAGAGATCTTGCATGTAAATTATAGTCGTTTTCTACTGTTATATTTGCATATATAAGGGTTCAAAAATGATAGAGAGAGAGAGATCAGTCAAGAGAGAAGTGCTAAGAAAATTATTAAGAGAACCAAGAAGAAGCCATTAGAACTTAGCCTCCATCTTATATTTCTCCATTGATGTATACAAATTCATCTTGTGATCATTGTAAGAACTCCATACATTCAATATCAAGTGTTTAAGAAGATCATACTAGTGTCAAAGTGGTGAATAATATCATTAATGTTTGAGTTGATCCATATGGTTTAAGCTTTGTGTTATTATCATTACGAAGGGTGTAGTTGTGGGATTTTCCGCAGCTACATTTTGGCGCTAGAAATAGGGAGGAGTCATCCTCACCTGCTAGTTAGTAACTAGAAATCATCATTCTTCAAATTTTACTTGTTACCCTCATTTCTTTTACTTTTTCGGTACACCATGAAATTCTGATAAACATACCACTGCCTATTTTAGAAAGTCTCTGTCAAGAAACCTTTACCTTCCCAAATTCTGAAGAATACTTTGTTAAAATCCTCCCTTGAGGTTCCTATTCACTGAATCTTGTCCACCAACACCCTTTGCTAGCGAAATGGTGTGAACTTCCTCAAGAGCAGGGCATGTCATCCCCACGCGGAGAAGAAATAGAGTGGTAAGTCGGAGAGGAATAAGAGATGAAGCTGAGACCTCAGCTGCTGGAGAAAGACAAGGTTTAGAGCGACAGCGCCGTAACCGTAGCCTATTTTCCTTCATATAAACAGGTCATCAGAACAACAATACTGTCGCCCTAGATCCTATGCAGCAGAATAACAACGAAGAAAAAGTCATCTACAAAGAAGGTGTTGTACACACAACTGATACCAAAATCATGGAGAAAGAGAATCAGGTGATGCAAGGTAGAGGCGGAAATCCAATCAATGAGGATAATTTGACCATTGAGCAGTTAAGAGAACGTCTCGTACAAGACAGGCGAATCGAAAGAGAGCTGAGGCAAGGACTTAAACGAAGTAGAGCCAGATATGCAGAATTGGCAGAAGAACGAGCAAACTTGGCACGACAGAACGCCTTGTTAACTGAGGAAAATAACCAGCTGAATGAAGATATACAGGCACAAACTCACACTGGGGAAACAGAAACTCAGACAAGTAGGAGTTCTTCAAGGCGAAGAAGAGAACACCATACTGGAAATAGGGAGGTGCAAAATAACCGCGAAGAATACGAACGAGAAGTGCTCGAAAGAGAACGGGAAAGAGAAAACGCACGCGATAAAAAAAGAAGGCTGCAAGAACGAAGACAAAGGAGAAGAAATAAAGAAAGAAGAGAAAGTCCGGAGCACGAAATACAAAGATATGACGGAAGGAGAGGGAGTAGTTCTGAGCGCGAAGTGGAAAGATATAATCGTAGGAAAGAAAGAAGCTTAGAACGAGACACTAGGAGGGCGGTAGAGAGAAACCTGATTGACAAGGAGGATTGGAGGCAGTAGTGGAACCAGAGCGAACAGACCAAGCTATCGCGAACCAAGCCATACTATAACAGCTGGAAGAACTCAAGGCAGTAATGAGAAACAATAGTAGAAGAGGATGAGGGAGAATGAAATTAGAAGAGGCAAAAGAAGAGGCATAGCGATCACCATTTTCGAGTGAAATATTACAAGAACCAATTCCTGCCAATTGCACCTTACCGGCATTTTCCAACATCTTTGATGGAACGGGAAACGTGGTACAACATATGGAAGCCTATAATCTCACGTTGATGCCATGGGACCAACATAAGGCGATGTTATGCAAATATTTTCCTACAAGTTTAACTGGGGAAGCCTTACTATGGTTCGACAACCCGAGCGAAGGATCAGTAACTTCATTCGCACAGCTGCAAAGGCTATTCTTGGGAAATTACATAACTAACAATCGATCAAAGGAGGGAATCGAAACCGCATTCAACCTAAGGAAAGTACATGAAGAAAGCCTGTGAAGCCTGACTATACGATGGGGGACCATGTGCAGTGAACTAGTAGGGGAAGTATCAGAGCGACATTTGATTCTCGCCTTTGTCAATGCCCTGTTTGCGACCGATCTCTTATACATAGAAAATATTCTGACTCAGAAACGATCTTGAAATGCAAGAACTGAAGGAGTATCAAGAAGAATACATCGCATTATAGGAAAAACAAAAAGAGATGTAGACCAATGTTATAGCTATCACAACCGCAAAAGGAGGAAGCGCGATGCTTATGTCGCGAATTGCGGGCAACGTTGAAGGTTCACTCACTATAGGACAGAAAAGATCAGCAAAAGAAAGCAATGCGAAAGAGCTAGCCCTGTCAGGCAATAATGAAGAATGGTTCCAAAGAGAATACAGAGATAGACTCCACGCGTACAACTATCCTGCGAAGAGATATGATAATCAGGGAGGAAGGTTCAACAACGATCGGAGAATAGGGTATAACATTAACCAAATATTTGAGCGAAGGCCTTATTACCCACCATTTGAAGACGTAAAACTCCCTAGATTAAACACCTCAATAGAAAAAATCTGCGAGACATTCGTGCTGATTGAAGAAATACCATTACCTGGAAATGTAGGGAGAGAACCTCGACAAGGAGGTAAAAGTGGCGAGTATTGCGTGTATCACCGGTTCCATGGCCACGTCACCGCGATATGTAGGAATGTGCGAAGGTTTATATTAGAACTAATCGAGAAAGGAAGGTGGAACCAATTTTTGGAGGAAAGTTAGCTACCAAGGGCTCAACCACCCCAATCGCAACAACCGACGGTTATACATCACATCGAGATTGGACAGACCTCAAGACAAGTAAATTCAATCATCCACTCTGCCAAAGATATCAGTGACTTCCACGACAACATTCTGAGACGAGTATACTAAAGAGATAGCATTGGCGAAGAAATACACCTGGTTACAAAAAGCCAGCCGCTAGAAGAGTGGCAGAAGCAACCAATTTTATTCACAACAGAAGACATACCAACAGGAGGAGGGACGCGTACAGATCCATTGGTCGTCACTATTACCATGCAGCCGCACTCTAGGTGGGAAGAGGACGAAGGAGAGAAGAAACTACCATGGACGATAAATAAGATCTTGGTAGATACAATAAGCTCAGTCGATATCCTGTTCTATCATGCATTCAGAACCATGGGGTACAGCGACTCGGACTTAATCCTTTCCACATACACAATCTATGGATTCAATAGAGTCGCGTCGAAACCAAAGGGCGAGATCACCATGGTTGTTCCCACAAGAACTCTGGAGACGGTTGTGACATTTTGCGTAGTAAATGTGGAATCACCATATAACGCCATCATAGGAAGGCCCTGGATTCACGGAGTAATGGGATTCGCTTCAACTTACCACAAATGAATCTGATTCCCCATGCAATCTGGCATAGGAGAGATCTTAGGAGATTGTACCAATGCGAAAAGATGTAACGAATTGGATGTGGAACAATATGAGGGGAAGGCGAGGTTGAAGGAAAAACAAAGACAAAACGTGAAAGATGATAAACGGGCGGAAAGACTTATAATCAATACGATAAAGATGGAAGGATAAGATTATACGGAAAAGGGAGGCAATCAGAGCAAAAATGTTGGGCAAAATGTAAAAGAGAAGGGTAAGGCTGATACAAAGAGTACGAGTACAAACTTACGAAAGCTGAAGAAAGTGCTAAAACATGGTGAAGCAAAAGCATTTCGTGGGAATAATCAATCACACATCATATCCCCTAAAAGAAAGACGACGCAAGGAAAGGCGACAAAACACAAACACTCTCCAAAGGTGGATATTATGCCTTCCCCAGAATTGCAGAATGCATTCATAAACGCATATGCACAGCTTGATCTGCTTAAAACGGGAAGAAACACACTATTCAGCTTGAAAAGAAAACAAGGCGAAAGTTTACAAGACTCGGTGTCAAGATGGAAGGTCCGGAACAATGAAACCTCTAGTCGCACCACAAGTGATTACTCGGTTCGCAATGAAAGCAAATGAGCAATCACCAATCATCAACAAAAAATTAAGACCCACCTCGTGATAGCAACAATTGAAAGGCGAAAACAAGGATATATGTCGCACATGAGTTACCATCTAAAAGACATATGCAATGATGAAATGATGTAATGAAGAAAGCAAGCTATGTACCAACCAAAGAAACATTAATATGAAGCAAAGTTATTTCCATATGCGAACAAGCCAAAGGCGAACCAAAGTCTACACGAATTTTTCGTAAGACCTTTATAGGGGGAAGCAAGTTACTTATTAAAACCTCTAATTAGGGAGGATGGGTACCCAATTTTGGCGTGTCAACTTAGTTCTCGTGATTATTCGACGGCGTTTAGAACGATCACATAAGAGGCGACCATAAGCCCTAACGCGCGTCATATTGGGAAAATCCTGGAGAAGTCACTTATATTGGGGCGAAATAAAAGCCTATCCACTTGAGGCCACTGAGAACTAACAACTCAACGAAAGTTCTCTTGCATGGGGTGTAGAAACATGACCAGTGGAGCAGAAGGAAATCTTGGCTTGGATACGCTCGGTCACAAAGAAACCCCACTTAGGGTGTGATCTTGTACCCATGAGCCACATAGGCGGAAGGCACGAGGTCACAATAACATTGATTGTCGCATGATAGGATGGGAGGATCCCAACTGAAAGGGTTAGGGGTGACTGATAGACGCATTTATGTGTCTATTTTCATCTCTATTGTGTATAATGTTAGTACCCATTTTTGTACTTATTTTGGTATTTTATCCCTTTGTAGGTGTTTTTGGAGGAATAGGTTTTTGCGGCAGAATTGGCTCGAAAAGTTGATAAATGCAACCCAAGGGACGAGTGTTATGCGGACTCCAGCAACGGATAAGGGGCGACCATTGGATAAGGGGTAACCTTCCCCTTCAGTTCAAAATCTGAATTTGGGCGGGAAACCAAAAACTTAAAAACGTGTTTCCTGGCAGATTTGGTGATGGATTTTTAGAGGTGTTTGAGGTCGATTAAACCTCTAATTTTCATAGGGTAGACTCCTTATGGGTCTAGGAATCTAACATGGGTGTTTAAACCGATTAAAATTGGCTCAATCGACGGGTTTTGATCTCAACAGCAAAATATGGAAAGTCACGTGTGTGACTTATTTTAGGAAATTTTAGAGAGATTAAAGGCAAGATTTTCTTCCCAAAGCTTAATATATATCTAAGGAAGAGTTTGGAATCAAAAGGAAAGCCCAGATACGCGTGGAAATTCTAAAACAAGAAATTGCCGCAACTTTGCCGTGAAGAGAAAGAAAGAGATTTCGGAAGATTTTGGAGAGATTTAATCGCTCTTTCTGATATAAATAGATTTTTTGGGTCATATATAAGGGGTGTCTAGAGTTTTGGGGGCGGAGAAGGGCTGAGGAGGCGAGAATCAGAGGTTTACAGGCCGCTGCTGCTGCTGTTTTCTGCTGGTGCGGAGCTGAAGAACACGAAGAACATAAGACGCACACTGAACAGTCGCGAAGAACACGAAGAACATCGACCAACACTAAACCGTCGCATAAGCAGTCTTATATTATCGTTTATTAACAGCACTTCAGTTGTATCGGTGATTCTGTAACGCCATAAAAGCGTTGCAGATTCGCTGTATTATTATTTCTCTTCAATAAAAACACCTTTTGAGCCATGTTTCTATCTTTTGAGCATGTTTTTACCATGAGGAGCTAAACCCAAACATTGGGATGACGGAGGAAGACGAATATCATACTTGGGGTAATTTTATTAATTCTTTTTATGACTTTTGCATTAATTTTAATTGAAATTATGATTTGAATTAATTGGTTGTCATTTAATTTGATGATGTATGCTTAGCTTAGGTGTTTTGATACATCATACTTAGGATTTACAATCAATGTTTTGAGAATCTACCTTGGCAAAAATAGAGTCCTTGTTTTTCTTGAGCTAAAATTGTCAAAGAATTAATAATTGAACCTTATGTTTTGAATTCGGTGGAATCCCGAATCCCAGTACCTCTCACCATTGTTTAATATTTTTGTATATATTTTTATTAAATTTAAAAACTTGAATCTTCACAAGTCCGAGTGAACGACAACCTTACTTACCACTTTAAAACCACATCAGTGACCTCCTTGAAGGGGAAACTCAGGGGGAATATAAAGGGACGGCACCCTCCACTAAGGAGCTTAATTGTGTCAAAGACGGCAATGTGTTGGGACTTTCTACTCACGGGAGAATCTATGACCTGGTATATTGTGGCAAATACAACCTGAAGAGGTAAAAATACTAACAGAGATAAGGAGAGATCGATGGCCAATGACTCGAAAGAGCACATGGAACTGAGATTTCGTCGCCCAACAGGTTGAAGACCCTGCTCAAGGCGACCATAAGTCCTTTAAGTTCTCTATACGGGGGGAGGAAATAATACCTTACTTAGGAGGTAACTAAGACCTATAAAAATTACAAAGTCACAAAAGAACACAAAAGCATGAAAGATCGCACCGGAGCACGGAGAAGCACCAACCAAGCTAACTATCACTAAAACGGAAAACAAATTTCATTACATAGGAGATGTTTATATTATTTACCCAACCTAACATGCTAGTGTTGCTTCGCATGAATACTTAAATAACCCACCCTTCACGTGATCACATTTCACGTTAAAGAGAATACCCCTAATATGATGTGTTTTCGCATTAACATTCATATCTATCGCATAAAATAGACTATAAGTTGCGTTAATTCGCATGCTTGAGATAGCTTGAAAACCAAGCGAGAGACATAGGTGATACTCGCCCAAACATGAATCAACACTCGCATATATCATTCGCATTCCATTCCTTTCTGGAAGCATCATTCAGTTTCAGTTTGCATATACAAGCATTCGCACTATTCACATATTAGAGTAAGCATAAATATTTAAGGTAACACTCCCCTTTCAAAGATGGAAAGACAGAATGCTCGACACATTAGCACTTAGGAAGCTGTTACCCTAAAAGGTTCTAAGGATACTACATGATAGTTTGGATCTCATCGCATTATTGTTCGCTTCATATATTTCAAACGGCAATCTTCCTTCGAATGTGGACAACAGAGGCAAGTAGGGGAATACTAAAAATTACTTGTTGTCCACCTCCTCAGTCAAGATCTTAAAAACACATAACAAGAATTTTATCATGGTTTTTGTTGACTTTAAATGCAGAAAAGAAAATGCAGTTAAAAAAGCCATGTTGTCCCCCCAAAGCTTGGGAGCTCCCAGATAACCAAATAAAATAAATCCAAAGAAAAAGTAGCAAAGAGGTGAAACCTAAGAAGTCAAGCACTTGTATTCTGCGAGACAGGCAGAGTGGGAGAGTTAGCACCTCCGGAAGGAGCCTGGGTAGTCTGCACCAAGGGGTTAACACCAACAACATTTTGTTCATTCGCTGCGCCACCATCCTTGATATCAGAATCCCGATCAAGAGGCATTTCCGGGGAAAACATTACCCCTTCCTCAGCATTCCCAACATCAACACCATCAGATCCTTGCGGTTCAACAGACTTCTCCCCCTTACTAGCCTGTTCGCCCTCAAGGTTCGCACAGGGTTCATCATCATCTTCATCATCGCTAACGGGAACTTGCGGATACTCTTCGTACAAACCAAGTTCACAGCAATTTGAGTCTCCTCGTTTACCCGACGTTGAGTTGCCTTCGAATATCTTTTCTCAGCTTTGGCCACGAAAAACCGGTATTCCTGCCCCAGCGACGAAAAGGAACACTCTAACTCCTCCTTCGCCTTCCGTAATTTGTCACGTTCTTGCGAAATGTGGGTCACTAAGCGAGAAATGGAAGAAACTTGCTGCGAAGAAGAATTTCTCTCTAAATGAGCCTCTTCAAGCTTCTTCTTCAAAGATAAGACCCTCTAGTCGGAGTGATAGTTCAGAGTCTGTGAAATACAGAAAGAGAAATGAATCAGAACGACAAAACTCAAGCGAACACACGAATACCACGACGGAAACCAAGGCAGTCTTCGCGACTACCTTCATCTTGCGAAGCCACATCATGCGAAACTATAAATCGACGGTTAACACCTTGAAGAGACTTAAAACCCTTTACTGCCTTATCCCTACTCCTGCGAAGTTCATCCCTTTCAGCCTTATGAGATCGAAGAGAATTTTCTAGTAAATTGTGATCTCATTGAAGCCTATAATATGTACCATCAAAAGAAAGTGTATTATCTTTCAATCCGCGATTGGCATCAGACAAAGTTCGATTCTCATCAAGAAAAGCACGATTCAGCATATTAGACACCTCTAGAGCCCTGGCAAGTTGACCATTTAAGGAACAATACTGATCTGACCGAGGACGCCAACTAGAATTGACAACATAGAGATCATTTATCTGACCGAGGAATAACCAAGAAGAAGCCATTAGAACTTAGCCTCCATCTTATATTTCTCCATTTATGTATACAAATTCATCTTGTGATCATTGTAAGAACTCCATACATTCAATATCAAGTGTTTAAGAAGATCATACTAGTGGCAAAGTGGTGAATAATATCATTAATGTTTGAGTTGATCCATATGGTTTAAACTTTGTGTTATTATCATTACGAAGGGTGTAGTTGTGGGATTTTCTGCAGCTACATTTTTGCGCTAGAAACGGGGAGGATTTATCCTCACCTGCTAGTTAGTAACTAGAAATCATCATTCTTCAAAGTTTACTTGTTACCCTCATTTCTTTTATTTTTAGGTCCACCATGAAATTCCGATAAAAATACCACTGCCTATTTTGGAAAGTCTCTGTCAAGAAACCTTTACCCTCCCAAGTTCTGAAGAATACTCTGTCAAAATCCTCCCTTGAGGTTCCTATTCACTGAATCTCGTCCACCAACACCCTTTGCTAGCGAAATGGTGCGAACTTCCTCAAGAGCAGGGCATGTCATCGCCACGCGGAGAAGCAATAGAGTGGTAAGCCGAAGAGGAATAAGAGATAAAGCTGAGACCTCAGCTGCTGGAGAAAGACAAGGTTTAGAGCGACAGCGCCGTATAAGCATCCTACTTTCCATCATAGAAACAGGCCATCAGAACAACAATACTGTCACCCCAGATCCCACGCAGCAGAACAACAACGAAGAAAGAGTCATCTACGAAGAAGGTGTTGTACACACAACTGATACCAAAACTATGGAGGAAGAGAATCAGGTGATGCAAGGTAGAGGCGGAAATCCAATCAATGAGGACAATTCGACCATCCAGCAGTTAAGAAAACGTCTCGTACAAGACAGGCGAATCGAAAGAGAGCCAAGTGATAGACGTATTTATGTGTCTATTTTCATCTCTATTGTATATATTATTAGTACCCATTTTTGTACTTATTATGGTGTTTTATGTCTTTGTAGGTATTTTTAGAGAAATAAGCTCTTGCGACGAAATTGGCTCGTAAAGTGGTGCTTTACACCCCAGGATAGAGTACTAAAGGCACCCCAGAAATGCACCGGAAGCACCCCAGAAATACACCAGAGGAACCCCGAAAAAATGTTGAAAACACCCCAGAAAAAGTGTTAAAGGCACCCACCAAAATTACTAAAGGCATCCTAAAAAATGGATAAGGGCGCCCCCAAGGCAGCCGAGCTGTTAAAGGCACCCGCGTTTTGGATTCAGGGCACTTCACCTTCATCGTTTGAAAAATAATTTTGGCGGGAAAAAAATTCATTTTTCTGCAGAATTTTCTGTTGGATTTTTGAAGGAGTTTTAGTGAGATTCAATCATTGATTTTGATTTGGATGAACGTGATATGCCAAAACAATGGTGGTATGAGTGTTCTAATGCGTTCAGTTGGGCTGAATTTTCGTCGGGAAGAAAATATTCAACCTCGGAATACAACGTGTTTGAACGTGCATGGATTGAGTTGTGATGGAGTTTGGTTGCTGCAGAAGTGTGGAGGAGTCAAACAAGGAAGTTCTGGAGCGTGTATACGTCTAAAAGATGCGTAAGAACCTAAAACATAAAAGAAAATATTCATGAGTTAATGGTTGGATATCGAGAAGATTTTGGGTTATTACGATATTATTCTTGATCCTGTGACTATATAAAGGCTTTAGGAGACTCAAAGAAGAGATAGAGAGTTTAGGGGGAGAATAGGGAGACGTTTAGAGTATAAAAAATCGAAAAAAAAAAGTTACAGGAAAAAACCATTTTTCTGCTGGTGAAGAAGGTACGAAGAACATAAGACCCTTAAAGACCGTCGTTCTTCAACAGTTCCAGCGACGGTATTCCTTTATCGTTTTCCGTAACAATTGATTTTGTAACAAATATAAGTGTTACAAAACCCGGTTTTATTCATTTTTCTCCCATTTCATCATTTGTGAACCATTTTTGAGCATTAATAAAGATGAATTTTGAGCATGTTTCCATGATAATGATGAGCTAATTCTCGCGTAATCAAGGCACGGAGGAAGCTATTTATGCATAAATAATTGGTAACTATTCTATTTTTCTCTAATTTGTATTTTATAATTCACTCAATCACTACTTTGTAGAATTTTAATTGTTTGCATAATTTTTCCTAATTAGTTGTGATTCAATTAGATAGGTTATGCTTTGGTTAGATAATCTATGCTTAAGGGATACAATTAATGTTTGAGAATATGCTTGATAATTTGTGAATTAAGAAAAAGAGATTTTAAAAATAATTAGAGTTTTGGAATTTTTATCATCATTTATTCATGTGTAATAGTGGAATCTAGTGTCTTGGTTATTTTCACTCTAAAAAAAAAAACAAATTTGGATTTAAATTTTCTCTACTTTTAGTTTAAATAAATCTAAATTCAATTGCTTTCACAAGTCTTACGAACTCATTCTTACCACTATCTAAAATTACATCACCAAGGCATGGACTTGAACGAAGTAGAGCCAGATATGCAGAATTGGCAGAAGAACGAGCAAACTTGGCACGACAGAACGCATTGTTAACTGAGGAAAATAACCGGCTGAATGAAGATATACAGGCACAAACTCACACTGGGGAAACAGAAACTCAGACAAGTAGGAGTTCGTCAAGGCGAAGAAGAGAACACCATACTGGAAATAGGGAGGTGCAAAATAACCGCGAAGAATACGAACTATAAGTGCGCGAAAGAGAACGGGAAAGAGAAAACGCACGCGACAAAAAAAGAAGGATGCAAGAACGAAGACAAAGGAGAAGAAATAAAGAAAGAAGAGAAAGTCCGGAGCGCGAAATACAAAGATATGACGGAAGAAGAGGGAGTAGTTCTGAGCGCGAAGTGGAAAGATATAATCGTAGGAGAGAAAGAAGCTTAGAACGAGACACTAGGAGGGCGGTAGAGAGAAGCCTGATTGATCAAGGAGGATTGGAGGCAGTAGTGGAACCAGAGCGAACAAAACAAGCTATCGCGAACCAAGCCATACTACAACAGATGGAAGTCCTCAAAGCAGCAATGATAAACAATTGTAGAAGAGGAGGGGGGAGAATGAAATTAGCAGAGGCAATAGAAGAGGCAGAGCGATCACCATTTTCGCGTGAAATATTACAAGAACCAATTCCTACCAAGTGCACCTTACCGGCATTTTCCAGCATCTTTGATGGAAAGGGAAACGTGGTACAACACATGAAAGCCTATAATCTCACATTGATGCCATGGGACCAACATCAAGCGGTGTTGTGCAAATATTTTCCTGCAAGTTTAATTGGGGAAGCGTCACTATGGTTCGACAACCTGAGCGAAGGATCAGTAACTTTATTCGCACAACTGCAAAGGCTATTCCTGGGAATTACATAACCAACAATCGATCAAAGGAAGGAATCGAAACCGCATTCAACCTAAGGAAAGTACATGGAGAAAGCCTGCGAAGCCTGATTATACGATGGGGGACCATGTGCAGTGAACTAGTAGGGGAAGTATCAGAGCGACATTTGATTCTCGCCTTCGTCAATGCCCTGTTTACGACCGATCTCTTATACATAGAAATATTCTGACTCAGAAACTATCTTGAAATGTAAGAACTGGAGGAGTATCAAGAAGAATACATCGCATTATAGGAAAAGCAAAGAGTGATGGAGACCAATGTTATAGCTATCGCAACCGCAAAAGGAGGAAGCGCGACGCTTATGCCGCGAATTGTGGGCAACGTTGAAGGTTCACTCACTATAGGACAGAAAAGATCAGTAAAAGAAAGAAATGCGAAAGAGGTAGCCCTGTCAGGCAAGGATGAAGAATGGTTCCGAAGAGAATACAGAGATAAACTCCACGCGTACAACTATCCTGCGAAGAGATATGATAATCATTGAGGAAGGTTCAACAACGATCGGAGAATAGGGTATAACAACAACCAAAGATTTGAGCGAAGGCCTTATTACCCACCATTTTAAGACGTAAAACTCCCTAGATTAAACACCTCTATAGAAAAAATATGGGAGACATTCGTGTTGATTGAAGAAATACCATTACCTGGAAATGTAGGGCGAGAACTTCAACAAGGAGGTAGAAGTGGCGAGTATTGCGTGTATCACCGGTTCCATGGCCACAGCACCGCGAGATGTAGGAATGTGCGAAGGTTTATATTAGAACTAATCGAGAAAGGAAGGTGGAACCAATTTTTTGAGGAAAGTGAGCTACCTAGGACTCCACCACCCCAACCGCAACAACCGGCGGTTATACATCGCATCGAGATTGGATAGACCTCAAGACAAGTAAATTCAATCATCCAATCTGCCAAAGATATCAGTGACTTCCACGAAAACATTCTGAGCCGAGTATACAAAAGAGATCGTATTGGCGAAGAAATACACCTGGTTACAAAAAGCCAGCCGCTAGAAGAGTGGCAGAAGCAGCCGATATTCTTCACAACAGAAGACATACCAACAGGAGGAGGGACGCATACAGATCCATTGGTCGTCACTATGACTATGCAGCCGCACTCTAGGTGGGAAGAGGACGAAGGAGAGAAGAAACTACCATGGCGATAAATAAGATCTTGGTAGATACAATAAGCTCAGTCGATATCATGTTCTATCATGCATTCAAAACTGATGTAATTTTAAAGTGGTAAGTAAGGTTGTCGTTCACTCGAACTTGTGAAGATTCGAGTTTTTAAATTTAATAAAAATATATAAACAA
>JAJJMB010009172.1:675376-707658 GCA_023531105.1 Papaver atlanticum | reverse complement strand
CAATATTGATCTGACCGAGGACGCCAACCAGAATTGACAACATAGAGATCATTTATTTGACCTTGCAAACGCGAACGGTCACTTTCCAGTTCGCCTAATAGAGTTTTCATAGTGAGACATTCGTTCTTGGAATCCTCACCGGCATATCCAAAGTCATATCGTTCAAGCATACGCTTGTGGTTTAAAGAGGGTACAAAACAAAATGCATACATGAGACATAAAGATTGGGAATCTCACATTTAAGCTCCACATTCTTTGGAGCTTCGCAATATCATTCGCATCAGCAGGCATACTGGATACCTGTTTCCTCAAGTAATCAATAACCTGGTCGGACTTACAGTATTCTTCAATCTGAACCAGACGGTAGCGAAACTCCTAAAAAAGGCAACAAATGATAAGAATCAAGATAGAAATAAAAGGAGAATGGCATAGACAAAGCAAAAATCATACCTCGGATTCTCGGGCGATAAGCTAGTCACGTTTAGAGAGTTGGGATGAAGGATCAACTTTGGGAGGCGATATGCCCAACGCACGAGAAGCCAGCTGAGACCAAAATGAAACACCAGTTGCTGCAGTGGGATCCGTCATCTGGCCACTTTCCGCATCAATACTGTCAGGAAGAGAACGCACAAGGATTGCAGAAGGACCTTCAACGCCAGTAGGAGGAGTGACAGAGCCACTTTCTTCTGCACGAATAGTATCTGTCACACAAGTTGCTAAAACCCCATGAGAAGCTGGAGCGGGAGTGGGAGCCTGCATAGATAGAGGCCGCGCAGAAATACTCGCGGTCAGTTCATCTTTCGCAGGGATTACCGGTGCGGCATTGGACGACATCATGAGCGCGAGGGGACTTATACAGGAGACAACAGCCTTGGGACGTGTAACCTTCTTCTTAAGAGGAACATCATCGATCTTATCCGACTAATCCTGGGAAGATTTCCACTTAAGAGAATCATCCCTCCCTTTAGTAACTCCCTTCCGACCGCCAGTAGACTTAGCCGGAATATTCGATTGAGAGCGAATGAGGTAACAAGAGATGGAAGGGAATAAGTAGGGGAATACTAAAAATATGAAGAAAAACAGCAGCAGAGGAAAAGAAGAAAACCCAGATACCCATACCTACTCGAAAATCAAAAAGTTAGGCAAGATTCCGTAGATCCAAATTTAACTTACTGGAAAATGACTCGGTAGAAGAAGGAACGACAAATTGGCTTGACATGATAAACCACTTGAAAGGTTAGTCTAGGTAAAAGTAAAACCAGGTTCTGCCAAAACGGAGAGAATGAAGAGAAATAAGGTAAAAGAAACAAATTCCTCCTCAGAGGATATTTATTGAAACAGATGAACCGGCTAAGACAGTAGTCGGTCAGAGGCAGAGGCATTGATGTGTAAACTTAAAGAATACAAGTCATAACACGTGGAAATAATCACACGGAAAACACGGAGAAATGCTAGGGAATAGAAGATGAAAAGATAAGATTGTCGCGAAAAACAATAGGGATTCTCGCATCATTCCACTTGCAGAAGAATAACGCGAGAAGAGACAAAATGTAGGGGCGAAATATCGCATAAGGCATGACATAACTTCGCTCCAGAATTAGACAACTCAAAATACAAGGATATTACAATAATCAAAGATCAGGGCGAAGAATAGTAGCGTGACAATAAGGAGAGAGTGTGAAGAAAAAACTATGCGATGAAGACAGAACGAAGACAGGTTCAAAAGGAGTTGTGCGAAAGACATAGCAGATAGCGCAAAGGACAGTGACATCTTCCCAAAAGCCTGGCGAATAAGACAAACTGAAAGAGTATTGGTCAACAGAAATCTTGCATGTTAATCATAGTTGTCTTCTAATGTTATATTTTCCTATATAAGGGTTCAAAAATGATAGAGAGAGAGAGATCAGTCAAGAGAGAAGTGCTAAGAAAATTATCAAGAGAGCCAAAAAGAAGCCATTAGAACTTAACCTCCATCTTATTTTTCTCCATTGATGTATACAAATTCATCTTGTGATCATTGTAAGAACTCCATACATTCAATATCAAGTTTTTAAGAAGATCATACTAGTGTCAAAGTGGTGAATAATATCATTAATATTTGAGTTGATCCATACCATATGGCTTAAGCTTTGTGTTATTATCATTACAAAGGGTGTAGTTGTGGGATTTTCCGCAGCTACACCCGGTGGTTTTATTGTTTTGAGTCGACTGTTAGTAGTTTCCTACGCTGTTCTCTTACTATTCTGGTGTTCTGTCAGACTAATCCCCTTCTGGTTCCAAGGCTTTTTCTATAGAATAGTTATCTCCAGCGGTATCTTTTATATTGGCCAGCATTGCCCAGCAATCATCCATTGTTTTCCGTGTCTTTAAGTGCAGCTAGTGTATAGTCTCTGGGGGGTTCATTTACGAGACTTTCTATTTTAGTGTCTCTCTTCCATTATTTTGTCTTTCTTAGGGTCTGTTCAGTTCTCGTTTTAAAATTCCCTTTTATCAGTTCACTTTTTAAATTTCCAACAATTTATTAGAACATTGTTTTCTTCCTTGGCCTTTTTATGCTGCAGCTTTTATACATTACAAACTTAATATTTCGGTGGCATTTCCCCTATGTCCTTTGATCTCGACAATGTGTTTGGATATCGTGGTAAATCGATTTGTATCCCTATGATGTAACCTTTTGATAGGTATTTGTGTTAATTCTGGATCCCATCAGTTGCTCTCCTCTTTGGCAAGTAATTCCCACTCTCCATCGCCATCTCTATAACAGATACTACACGGATTTAACGGTTTACATAAGGTAGTTATGGGGTCGGTAAGTTGTTCCTTTAATCCTGTTATTTTTTTGTCTGTAATTGAATTCATGTACTCATCGTTACTGTGTTCTTCTTTCCGTCAAGCCTCTTTCCATATTTTTTTATTCTGTTGTACTATATATTGTTGTGTAATTTATACAAAGAAGTCTCCTTCTTTGCTCATTCCCATATTTATTCCCTAGTTGATTTGTTTAATCACTTCCATTATTTTCAAATGACATTATGAAACTTCTCTTTTGGAATGTCCAAGGTATTGATACTCCAATTACCCAGGACCACTTTAACCACCTCAATACTTTTTACAAGATAGACATAGTCTTTCTTGCCGAGACAAAAGCTCTATTATCTCGAATGGAACCCTTTTTAAAAAAATCCCACTTTGCTGACTTGTTTATTGTTCCTTCGGTGGGAATTTCAAAGGGTTAGCGATTGCTTGGCACGACAACATAGAAATGAATCTTCTATCTTCAAACCTCAATGTGTGCCACTTCGAAACAAAAAAATTGACTAGTAGAGGTGGTAATCATTTGTATTTATGGTGCAGTTGAGCCGGAAGCTAAATTTGAACAATGGTCATATATTGCTAACATTGCTCAACAGGTCAACAAACCTTGGCTCCTAATATGAGATCTAAATGTGATCCTAGACCCAGAAGAGAAACAAGGTGGAAATAAAACTAGCTCAAGCAGCAAATCTTTCATAGTCCGAACAATTGACTCTTTGGGACTCCAAGATGCGGGTTATGAAGGAGCACCATTCACATGGTCCAATAATTAATAGAGAGGGTGATGCCAACATATGTGAAAAAATAGACAGAGCATTGACATCATTTCAATGGTCGCGGAAATTTCCCGACACAAAAATGAGTCATCTTCCTAGAGTTGGTTCTGATCATACACCTCTCCTTTTTGATTCAAATCCGGAAAAACAAAAAATCCAAAAACCTTTTAGATGCATTAGATCTTGGCTGTCTCACCCAACATTATCAACAATGGTTGCCAACTCTTGGAATTTTCACTCCAATATTACTCAGGATACAAACATCTATTCGAAGCTCTAACTATTATCCTTGCATCTATCTCAATGAAACTCAAAATGTGTTTAGAAACATTCACAAAAACATAAAATCCCTTAATAATAGGATTGAAAGTCTAAATAGAATAGGGAAATATTCCGAAAATTTAGAGAAAATAAAAAATCTCCAAGCTGAGCTAGGAAAATGGTACAAAATCAAAAATGATTACTACCACCAAATATCAAGAAGTAATTTTTTTAAAGAATATGACCAAAACACGGAGTACTTTCATGCCACGGCTTCCAATAGGAAAAGAATCAATGCTATAAACCCTCTTAGAGAACCATCGAATCTGTGGATTTCAGATAGAGACCAAATCAATACCCTCTTAATAAATCACTTCACTCAAATAGGAACATCGCACAAAACCATAGTGGAAGATTTATCAAGCTTTATCGAACCTTGCATTTATGAGGTGGAAAATTCTTCATTAATAATTATCCCATCAAAAGAATAAATATGGAATACAATTGCCAATATGAACCAGTGGGGAGCGCCAGGACTAGATGGATATCAACCATGCTTTTCTAAAGCTAATTGGGATATAATGGGTCCGTATATAATTATTGCAGTTCAAGAATTTTTTAAAACTGGACACCTAAATCCGGAATTGAACCATTCTTTCATAACACTGATCCCTAAAATATCCACTCCTCAAACCCAATCAGATTTAAGACCCATCAGCCTGAGTAATACAATATACAAGATCATATCTAAGATTCTAGCTAACCGGCTAAAGCCGATCCTAAACAAGATAATTTCCACAAATCAATCCGTCTTTCTGCCAGGGAGACAAATCACAGACAACATTATCATCGCTCACGATCTTATTCTTCAATGAAAAACTCAAAATCTAGAAAAGGTTATTTCGCCTTAAAGTTAGATCTCTCTAAATCCTTCGACAGAGTGGAGTGGAACTTCATCAAATTGGCTCTATCAGCACTAGGTTTTGGTGACGCGTGGGTAAATCTAATAATGCAATGCATATCAACCACCTCCTTTTCTATCCTTCTAAATAGTTCTCCGGGTCCGACATTTTCCACATCCAGAGGACTAAGACAGGGTGACCCGCTTTCACCATACTTGTTTTTAATTTGCATGGAGATTCTTTCTAGTCTTCTAAAAAAAGCAGTTTTTGAAAAGAAAATTTTGGGCCTCAAAATAAATAAAGATGCACCGAACATCTCTCATCTTTTCTTTGCAGATGACTGTTTTTATTCACAAAAGCTAATCTAGGTGAGGCAAAAAAATCTATTAGACATCCTATCAAGATTTAGAGAGATTACGTGTCAGATGGTAAACCTTAAGAAATCTGGTATCTACTTCAGTCCTAGAATTCATCCAAAACACGGGAAAATCATTGCGAGAATTCTAAAAGTTCCCTTAATGACAAAAAATGATAGATATCTGGGAACTCCTCTCTTCTTTGATAAAAAT
Organism: Papaver atlanticum; assembly: GCA_023531105.1. Lineage (NCBI taxonomy): Eukaryota > Viridiplantae > Streptophyta > Magnoliopsida > Ranunculales > Papaveraceae > Papaver > Papaver atlanticum. The sequence continues at coordinate 702,336 of JAJJMB010009172.1, read as the reverse complement.
AGAAAATAAAATTTTGAACCTCTGCTACAAAAATAATATGCCACACTTCAAGGCTGGAAATCGAAATTGTTCTCTCAAGCTGGCAGAACAGTTCTAATAAAATCCATTCTTCAAGGTTATCCTACTTACCAAATGCAAGTGCTATCTCTTCCTAAAGAAACGTTATATCAAATGGACAAAATCCAAAGAGATTTTTGGTGGAATAAGGATAAGCCCAAAAGAAGAGGAGCAAATACCTCATCTTCAAGCCTATTGCCCAGATTGTTTCAAGTTAAAGAGAATAAAGAATATGATATTACAGACCACTCCCGAGCAATTTTCTGCAACTTTTGGTTTACAAATGATAGAGCAAGTAACTCTAATCAGAGACGAGCATTTGAGGAAGAAGGTGAACTCATTCGTGAATGAATAATTTGGTGGAAAGAAGAAGAAGATGAAATCTACGATCCCGATGGACAAACCACTGAAAGAATTATAAACGAAGACATAAAAATTAGTGTATTGTCAAGTAGTTGTAAACTTAAATGCTTATAATAGTTTATAAAAGGTTTAAATGGTTTATGAATGGTTTCAATTATGATTGTCTCATTTATGTTTAACCCACACCATATTGTCGTAGAATGTTATGTTTGTTTTTTTATGAAACCAAAAAGGGTTCCAACATATTTTGGTTCCATTGTAGCAGTAAAATGATGAAACCAGAAAGGGTACCAATATATTGCAGGTGAAACCAAAAGGAAAAGGGTCATATCACGGCTTGGTTAAAATCAAAATTTTGATATATTTCAAGGAATTGAACATTTTCATGTTCCAATGGAAAAGTCTAACTACAACGAAATATTAAACTATAACAGGAAACACACCAAGGACCATTTTTTGGTGATCGACATTCGACACAATTGTAACAAGTCATGGCAATAATTCATAACACAACAATCCAAGCAAATTCCGACATACTTGGACAACTCAATGATGCACAGTTAGAAAAGCAATGATGAAACCAAAAAGGGTTCCAACCTATTTTGGTTCCAAAATAACAGTAGAATTTATGAAACCAAAAAAGGATCCAGCATATTGCAGGTGAATATCTTCACTGCCTGTATCCTCCATTTGAAGCAACTGCAAAATGCATCTCAGTCGTGAACCAACCAACATCAACGAGTTCATTCCTTTCATTCTTCAACTGATTTTACCGGCAGAAACTCAACCACTGCAACTTCAATCACTCACTACCACCATTAAACCCATCTTTTCAGCTCCAACATTCATCACCATACCCACACTGATGTTTCTTCCAATCTATCAAATCCACCAGCAAAACCATCTCTTCTTTATAATTTCCAGCATCAAACATCGCTGCTCTTCTTTCTGTCAAACCCATGAATGAATTTCAACAGTAACAATCAACCAAATTCATCAAAATCTCAGCTATATCTCTGTCTACTTCAGCAATCAATTCCACCATCAGTTCCATAATAACCCCTTTAATCTCCTTCATCGATAAATCACCCGTCTGAATATCAGATCCAATTTGAGCTCTCGTCTGCAGCTAACTAATTTGGGGGGAAAATTGAATGAGAATAAATGATTTATTATTTTAGGGTTTAGGTTATATATTGGGGTCGATTAAGACACCCGCTCTCAGATTCCATTATATTACTATCAATCGATTCATCTATTAGTTGTGGTGGCAGAGGACGAGGAGGAGGTGCTGTTGGTGGGTGTTGGGGAAAGAAGACAAAAAAACGGTATTGGTGGAGATGGTTGTGGGTTTGCTGGTGGTACAGAAGTAGGAGGAGAAGGTGATGCTGCTGGTGGTGAAGGAGGTGTTGTTGATGTCAGATCTGAACATCGTAACCGATTTGGTGGTGGCATAGGTACTGTTGGTGGCAATGTGAAATGGTAGTAGCAGAAAAAAGAAAGAGGTGTTGGTGGATATGGAAGAGGACGAAGAGGATGAGGTGTTGGTATTAGATCTGAAACTAGTAGTGGTTTGTGGTGGTGCACAGGTAGGAGGTGGTGGTGGTGTTAGGGGAAAGGAGAAAAAAAAATGAATTACTAGAGAAGAAGATTTGTATGCCTATGTGTATAGTGATGGGCAAGATTGGAAATATAAAAAAAATAATGAAAACTAAATTTAACAATTTTAAATTAAAATGGGGTTTTTATTTCATTTTTCCTTGATATGGTTTTTAAAAATACCAAATAATATGGCTGGTGTTTGTGTAACTCAAAAAGTATCACCTTGGTTTTTTCGAGCTTAATATGATTAAGATATGTTGTGATGCATCATACATTCAGGATTCTTGGTATTGGAATTGGGCTATATATAACCGACTATGTAGGAACTACAAGGGTTACATAATATCATGGGGTAGCTCGATGTGTAGAAGAAAGTTAGGGCTTAGCCATTCTTGAAGCAACTAAAATAAAATATGCCCTTTGAGTGATGCTATACTACTTTTGACTCTTTGAATAAAAATAACTACAGTGGCAATACGATTTTAAATGATTATGTGAGTGCAAAAGATGAGATCGCTACGTGGCGCAAGATTAAGAGCCGAAGTATCCTACTATAATACAACCATATACACAATGTATACCCAACCACTTAGTCTTATCCTATCTAGTCAGCCCTAAGGGCATAAATGTAATTTGATATAACCACCTACCCTATAAAATAGAAAGAGAAATAGGTTAGGAGGGATCTTTTGGATGGTCTCCTAGCTAAGGCTAGCCTCCCTCTTCTTCCTTAGAGCTCCATGAGAGCCTCCTCCAATGGAGATCTTGTAACACCAATAAACATAGTGAAATCCGTGGATGTGGGTCACCATTGACCGAACCACGTAAAAAGATCTGTCTCCCCTTTACTTTCATGTTCTTTTATCTTCTTTTATGTGTGTTTGATGTGTTTTGATGGTTAAGATCATCTTGGGTGTAGTAGCAGAAAATATGCAACTACAGATTATTTACGTCTTTCAAGCAGACAGTTTCAATTTTTCATGTTAATAGGATCTTCTTTGATTATGCCTTATAAGGGCAACTCCTATGGAACAAAAATTCATTCATATCTTTGTGATGATCCGTATTTTTATGGATAAAAAATACTATTATGGGCAATATTTAGGTCCATATCTCTCTGAAGTCCAGATTGCACTCCACAAATTTGAGGGGTTCGCTATGGAGTAGTCCATCTGGTCATAGGCTGACCGGATATGGCATCCGAACATTTAGTGTCCGAATGATTTTTTTGTTTGTTTGTATTTTTCTCTTGTCCGGTCACTGATGTAATTTTAGATAGTGGTAATAATAGGTTCGTTCAGATTTGTGAAGATTCGAGTTTTTTAAAATTAATAAAAATATACAATAATATTACAATTGGTGCAAGAGGTACTGGGACTAAGGATTTAATTTTTAGAGTGAAAATAACCAAGACACTAGATTCCACTATTACACATGAATAAATGATGATAAAAATTCCAAAACTCTAATTATTTTTAAAATCTCTTTTTCTTAATTCACAAATTATCAAGCATATTCTCAAACATTAATTGTATCCCTTAAGCATAGATTATCTAACCAAAGCATAACCTATCTAATTGAATCACAACTAATTAGGAAAAATTATGCAAATAATTAAAATTCTGCAAAGCAGTAATTTGAGTGAATTATAAATTGCAAAATTAGAGAAAAGTAAAATAATTACCAATTATTCATGCAACAATAGCTTCCTCCATGCCTTGGTTACGCGAGAATTAGCTCATCATTATCATGGAAATATGCTCAAAATTCATCTTTATTAATGCTCAAAAATGGTTCACAAATGATGAAATAGGAGAAAATTGACAAAAACCGGGTTTGTAACACTTCTGTTTGTTACAAACCGAGCTGTTACAGAGAACGATAAAAATGAAGTGTTGTTAATACTGTCGCATTACGACCCTCACCCTATTGTCGCTGTTACTGTTGAAGAACGACGGTTACGTTGCGTCTTATGTTCTTCGCGTTCATCATCATCAGCAGCAGCAGAAACTGAATTCTGCAACTTGTGATTTCTTCTTCTCTGGCTCTCCTAAGCTCCCCAAACTCTCCACACCCCTTCTAAGTCTCCCAGGGACTCTATTTATACCAAAAACAGGCGTTGAATCTCCTCCATTAATTCCAAAATATTCACAATATCTTTTATTCATGTACGGGAATAATCAAGATTTTCATTCTCTGTTTAGCTCCTCCACGCATCTGTTTGATCTCCACACACTTATTGCACGCTGAAAATGTGTTAAACTCGTTCTAATCTCCACAAAATCTTCCACAAAATCTTCTCAACACGTGAAATACTCGTTTCTCCCTGTTTTCTTCTTGCGGATTATTCAGTCAAATTCGGTCGAACCTAAAGCCCAAAACATGTTTATTAGGTCATATAACAACTACCCATAAGAAATCAGCCCTTTAATCTCTTCATAACATCATCAAAAATCGATCGAACCAACTGCCAGTGAAATAAAAAAATTTCCCGCCAAAAATCCATTTTCAAATGATGAAGGTGAAGTGCCCTGAATCCAAAACTCGGGTGCCTTTAACAGCTCGGCTGCCTTGGGGATGCCCTTATCCAATTTTAGGGTGCCTTTAGTAATTTTGGTGGGTGCCTTTAACACTTTTTTCTGTGGTGTTTCCAACATTTTTTCGGGGTTCCTCCGGTGTATTTCTGGGGTGCTTCCGGTGCATTTCTGGGGTGCCTTTAGTACTTCATCCTGGGGTGTAAAACACCACTTAACGAGCCAATTCCGTCGCAAGAGCTTATTTCTCTAAAAATACCTACAAAGACATAAAACACCATAATAAATACAAAAATGGGTACTAAAAATATATACAATAGAGATGAAAATAGACACATAAATGCGTCTATCAGTCACTTGATGGCCGGATGCAACTAATGTTTTTTTTTCTATCCGGTCACCGCATGACCGGTTGGGAGTTTTTTTTTTTTTTTTGAATCACTAAAAATGCAGATTCCTAAAATGTAGCTAATGTTTGTTTGAGTTAGAAATAGATTGTAAATTTCAAACTTTAAGATTGAACACAAATTCACCTCATCTGATCATCAAGGAGACGAATTTTTTTTTCTTTTTCTGAAATCCGGACTATAAGGGACCGGATGGATTAACTTGTATTGTTTTTTTCCATAGTGAGTTTTGAGTCCACTAATTACTGAGGGTTCACAAATATATGGATACTCTTTTAAATTATGGATGATTTTACCTCCATACCATAGGAGTTGCCCTAAGGCTGCAAAATAGAGTAGAAGGAATTCCATCTGTGGTGAATGGATGTCATAACTCTATTTCATTCAAACATCGTAATCTTGTACATGGCAGTCAGTCAAGATTCATGGAGTTTTAAGAAACTTGTTGTTTACGAAAATTTGAGAGAACTTTGTAACTTCAAAAACTCTCTGTAGATTTCCTAAGAGATTTGTTGATCGAGTGCTTTCACATAATGTTGTAGAGACAAAACATCTATAATACAAAACAGAAGGGGTTTTTGAGCTTTGGACGGTTAGATAACATTTTGAGAGACAAACGTTATATCCGAGCATCCCAGTCTCATCTAAGCGAAAGACATCTGACGGATGCAAGATTTGTAACCTATACTCATTATGAATATACATTAATTGGGTTCTGTCATAATTAGGATCATAGAAAAAATGATTAAAACTTTTGGCTTTAATCATTATTCTATAAATCATTGTATTCTCCATCTACAAATAAATAAATATATGAATAACTAAATAATTTCTCAAAATTAACAATATAAAATTTCAATTAAATCAAAATTAGATGAAAACTAAGTTATTCTCCGGCCATTGAAGGATTGTGCATAAAAAACCAATTATAGAAAAAATCCATGGTAACGAGTTTTTTTTTTTTTTTTTTTTTTTTTGTTAAATGCATCAAAATAAACATAATTTACAAATCATTTATAAATAACAAAATCTTATAGCATACCTAGAAACAAAGAAATAAATCAAAGCACAAAATTGTTTGTAAATGACCTTGGTGATATGAAGATGTTTGGTGCAAAGAATCACAACCAACATTTACATTCCTATGAATCAAACCCTTCAATTAATAAACATGTACAAATAATCATAGTTAAATAACTAGTTTTACATGTCTTCTCCTCGACCACATACACACCACAAATTTGATATAGGAAATCACTAAATCGCCCTTTCCAAATAATTTAGTAGATATGAGATGGAAACTCAAAGAATGGATTTAAAATCTGTTCAGCTGATCTGCATCACCTGAGAAATTTAAGGGTTTCACTAACTTATCTGAGGTGAAAACCAAAGACGTAGCGAAGATTGATTAATATTTTAGAGAAGTTATTAGTTTTGAGAAAATCAGTATTTTAGGAGACAGAAAATATATATACTCGCATATATTTTGGGTTGAAATATCGTATTTGTTTTAATACCTTTTGTGCAGACCTTTTTTTTCTTCTATATTTTTCACATTTTTATTTTGGAATGATAGGGAAAGCTGAAGGATAGGTAATTGCATATAGATGTACAGACCATCCTAATGAATCCTAAAGAAAAAATATCATAAAATACTAATACGAAATGTGTGAAATTCAGCCTAACCAGATTTTGAGGATATATTAGAGGCCAACTATATTTTCACTAGAAGCAATAATTAAATTAGATAAACCTTTTCTTTTTAATCTGTTTATCGAACATTAACACCATATTATAGGTAATTTAGTTAGGTTCAGGGTTCATCATGATAGAAGATAAATGTTACAATGCGTGTCGTTACGACACAGGTTATTTCTAGTACTATTCAAATAATAAAAATGTTTGTGGTCACTAATAGATTTTTTCTCTTTTTTTTTAGTGTAGTTTCATTTATTACTAATATAAATACGACGATAATCTTTTTGATGGAAAATTGAGCGTCAATTATTTTTTATATGTTTTATTACGATACAAAAATATTAAATTTTTCTTTTTCTTGTTATGTGCTATTGATTTCTTTAAAATTTTGGAAAATTCTTAAATAGAGAAGTTTCTCAAAATATCTCATGTTGTAGAGACACTTCTTCCAAGCCTATTTCAACTAAAAAGTTTCTCAAAGTATTTTAAAAATTCAAATCCATGACTTTGAAGTTTACATTTAATTATAGGGAATTTCATACATTTTCATAAACTCTTTATCAATAATAGCAATTTTCAGAAATTTGGAGAGAGTATAGATCCACTATAAGCAATTCCTATATATATATGGTTATTTAAAAATGGAAAACATTGGTTAGAAAGGTGGATGGGAAAACATGGTTTGCCACTATTGTAATATGTAATTGGCAGTGGCACAACAAGTGCGCGGCGAAGGTTAAGCCGCGCGATTGAATGGAGGAACGCTAGAGGCTTTAGTTCAACCTCTAAGTGTTTTACTTTCAGCCGCTAACGGGTAATTTTTCAGCGGCCACTACAACGACTATTATTTTCCCTCAATATATATTACTCAATTTTATCCTCTAAAATCACAACACTCTTTTATCTTACCAATTTTCTCACAACTTCAATCACTTTAATAACTCAACCATTAAACCTAATTTTTGTTATAGCGAGGAAGATATGGAGATGAATAAAACCTAGTACGAAGAATAGCAAGAAACTCATGTAGAGATTTTGCGTCAATAGAATGAAAAGTAAAATGATGCTAGAAGGCGGCGAAATTTTATGTTGCAATTACATTCAGGGATGATACCAAAGCCTTTAGAGGCAAAAAAGTTTTCACTAGAAGTGAACATAGCGAGATCGATATTTTACCACGACAAGATGATGCATGATTATTTTAATTATGGTTGTGTGTATTCTACTAATGATTTTGGTATCGATTCCGAATGGGCGCTACTTGACTCAAAGGATCACTGTCAAGTTTGTCGGGTACAAACTTTATTGAATTTTTAGTATGATGCATGGCATGTATGAGGCTTTAGTCCCGAACAAAAGATCACTGCATCCCTCCGAATATTATTTTATGGGAGGATTCCACAGATAAGTACATTCGTATGGGAAAAAATAACATTTAGTTATCACAAAATGTTTTGTGAAACAGTAGTCGACTATCTTGGTCCATGTTTCCTATGGAAACCTACTCAGATGGAGTTGATACAATCACTACCAAAAACACAATCAGGGGTTTCGAAGAATACTAGGTAGTCTTGGTTACATGCACTGGGAGTGGAATACATGCCTAGTTGAATTGTCAGGTCATCAATGTAAGGGTCGTTATCCAAAACTAAATGTAACATTAGAAGCTTCGGCTAGTTATGATTTTTGTATTTAATTGACATGCTTTTTTGAACTACCAGGTTAAAAAAATGACCACAAATGTTTTGCATAGATCACCGTTGTTTGACGATCTTAACTCTTAAGTATAGACTCGTGCCACGCTGTAATTTCACCACCAAGGATGAGAACTACACTCAAGGGTATTATCTAGCAGATGAGATCTATCCACAATAGTCAACTTTGGTTCAAGCCTATAGTCAGACCAGTATGGGACAACGACATAGAAGAATTATTATTTTAACACGCAACAAATGGATCTGAGAAAGGATGTCGAACACGTATTTGGAATTTTAAAAGAAAGTCCACCATTGTTTATGGGCCGTGTTGTTTTTTCAATCTACAAGAAATGAACAAAATTATGTGAATTTGCATAATTCTTCATAACATGGTCATTGAGGAAACCGGAGGTGATCCTACGTGGACTAGTTATGAAGACGAAGATTTGAAACCTAATCTTAGTATGTTCCAATGTAGTCAATTCCTGATTCGGCCCGTCTCGGTCGGAACCGAGACATTGGTACAACTTTATCTCGGAAAGGTTTTCGGTGAATAAGCTAATATAATAAGATTATCTTAAATTAAATAATAAGCTAAAAGCTAATATATTTAGTTTTCCATAAGTATTACATTAAACCTAAACAATTACATTTAAATTTAAAATAATTATTACATTTAATTTTCATACTAAATAAAATTTAACTACTATACTTGAATTAAAATTAACTAGTACACTTAATCAAGGTGGTATTCCTCGTCTTCTTTATCTTCTGAGGCATCGGCATCAGCATCGTCATCCTCATACTGGCCGGTTGTGGGGTTTGTTGTTCATTCAGTCGTTATTCCATCATATTCATTTTTTCCCATAACGTAAGTTGTCCGGATTCCTTATTGAAGTATCCATGAAAATTAATATGTTCCTGTGTAAATCCATGTAGTGTTGTTCTTGCGAAAGAATACTTTTCGAAGTTTCCTTAACACCAAAGCCCGATCTTCTTTCTAGCTAGTTCTACCTGATGGTCGTTTTCCATGTACTCGACATAATTAAAATCAGATAGACTAGATTGTGCTGCTTTTTGGGCTTCATTTATCGATTTTTTTTCCAGCTTTCTTACCCGCTCCTATCTTCTTTTAGTATTGTTTTTAACAAAGAGATTTTAGTTTTTATGTTCCTGACTATTTGGAGAACCATTAGGAGGAATTGATGTTGCTTCCGGTGAGGAAACATGTGCACCATTCTGAAAAATCCTGCGAAATTGATCCATATGGTGATCTTGTAGGCACTTGATTACCTTCCAATGCGTGCGTGTGGATTAAATCTATTAAGCTCCCTGAAACAACTTTCGTGTTGGAATCAAGTTTTGTGGCTTCTTTGTCAATCTTCTCGGCTTCCTCATTCTTGCAATTTGGGAAAAATAATTTAATTAAAAGAGTTAAAAACCTAGAAACTTTATCAAAGTGTGATAAAATTTTATTTTTACCACATCTGGTTCACCTTCACCACTTCTTTTGCATCGTAAATTTTTTGTGATCAAAGCTACATATCACCAACGCTTTGCTAATAATATGAAAATGATGAGACAAAATTTTGTCAATTTTTTTGTGAACCAATAATATTATCATTTGTGAAGAATACGTAATTTCTACAAATTGAATCATCTCCAGCCATTGTAAATTTGACACCACGAATTCTATTGGAGTTTGTTTGGGATGGTTACGAAGGTTGCAAACTTCTTGCCACTTTAGATATAAATGTGGATTTTAGGAAAATTCTGATGGATTAGAGATGGTGTGAAATTGTGTAGAGAAGATGGAATTAAAATAAATGAAAAATGAGTATTTATAAGGAATTGAAAAAAAATAAAATCCTTTGGACTTGCCTGTTAGGATATATCCGTTTTTTTTTCCGAAAAAGAGGCAAGCCTCAAATACATTGATAATAATACTCTGTTTTCAAAACATGAGAGATTACACGATTTCGATTGGTTACAGGACTGACCAGGAGGTTTCCAATCATCACAGATATTTTAAACAGACAACCAACATAATGAAGCCACATCACAACATAGTTACAGGACAAAATCCAAAGTAGAATCCTAACCATTCCGAACGATTTTCTAAGTAACAGACCATTTAAATTAGGATATATCCGTTGGGGGACTCTATTTGTGTTACGCGGACGACAAATAATCGCCAGCTGTTGACCTTAAGCCACGCGCGTTTCTTGTCTGACCGTAATGGGCAAACCCACAAATTTGTTGGTTTGCCATTTTTTTTCATGTTTGTCTCATTTCATAATGGGAGCAAAATGGGCAAACCTAAGATTTGCTTATCACGTAGGAATTGCCCTGAGGCACTGGCATAAGATTTCAAAACTATTTAGGAATCCTAAGAGTGTCCACAATCACGGATCAAAAACCTAATTTTAGTCAGAAAACTGATCACAATCGAGTTGAGTATACCCAGATTTGATCGATTTTTCTAGGATTTGAGACTAAAAGTGATTGGAAACCCCTGACAAAAACTAAATATGGTCAAGCGTACTAGACGGACATATAACGCAGTCTCCTCCCAGATGTTGATAGAAGTAGCGTCTGATGGTGGAGTGGTGTTTGAAGCATACACTGTCTCAGGCGCAGTGGCGGAGCCAAGAAGTTTCAGTTGGGGAAAAAAATATTCTATTTAAAATGTACTGCCGTTGTACAACATGGTGGCCGAAGGGTGCGCAAAAAATTTCAAGCGTTTCGTCATATCATTTTTGCTTCACAAAGCATTAGTGATACGCCGAATAACGATTTAAAATGTTTCAACCACGAATTAGATTTAGTAGTTAAGATGTATTTCATTTTCTCCATACAAAATTTAGATAAACACATAAATTCTTATCTTATTTAAGCCTAATTATAATCTTCTAATTTTATTCCTAGATAATCTTATATTTTCATGAAAGTTCGGGGACAATTATCTTATAATTCAAAATTTATTAACTAATTTACTTATTTTCCTAAAAATAGGGAGGACAAGTGTCCTCCTTTGTACCTGCATGATTCCGCCACTGCTCAGGCGTTATAAGCTCCGCGTCACCTCAAGCGCACGTATACTTCCCGTCCAATACCAGGCGTATATTTCACCAACGCCCTTGCCAAGCGTTCACTATACTTGCATCTTGTGGTCAGACGCAACCTACGCTTCATCTCAAACATCCATTATACGTGCGCCCTGCGCAAATTTCGATCTTCCCCGTTACACTTGAAAACCAAAAAAGAAATCAATTTTATTTAGGATTTACTCTTGGTATTTGGTACTTGGTCTGAATTAATTCTCTTTTCCGCAAAGAAAAGAAGATTAGATTTTATTTTAATTTTTGAAATGACGGGATTACCCTTTGTTTATTCCTCCCTCCAAATTCCAAGTCCCTCTTTTCTTTTCATATTCCAAACACAGAGAGCACAGTGAAGAATGAGGAGCTCCAAATAAAATGCTCTTGAAAAATTTCTAGGGCAGAAAACCCTCATCCAAAATCATGCCTCCAAACCAGAAATTAAACCTCAAATCATCTCAATTACACACTCTAACTCTACCAATGTCTGATGATGACGATGATTTTGAAAACCCTAGCCAACTAATTTCTCTTACACAAAACCTTAAATCTCAGAAACCCAAGATTGTTTCTCAATCCAAGAAGAAGAATACAAAAAGTTCCAAACTTGGTAAGGAGAATATTAAAGTCAGTACAGATTCAGATAAGGGTTTCATATCTGAGGTAAGGGGTTCTAATTTTGCTCAGTTAAATCGGATTGAGTTAACTAGGGATGAATTGAAAGTAGATAATACTCAGTTAGATTGTTCCTTTGAGGTGATTGAATCTACTAGGGATAGATTGGTTGAAAGGGGCAATGAATTTGAAGGAAATTGTACCCAGAAAGATTGCTCCTTGGAGGTGATTGAATCAACTAGGGATAGTTTGGTTGAAAGGGGCAGCGGTGGTGGTGGTGGTGAATTTGAAGGAGATAGATTCGTCGTAAGGGGCAATGGTGGGGGTGGTGAATTTGAAGGAGATAGATTGGTTGGAAGGGGCAATGATGGTGGAGAGAAATTGGTTGGAAGGGGCGATGGTGGTGGTGTTGTTGCTGCTGTTGCTGAATTTGAAGGAGATTACTCCTTGGAGGCAATTGTATCCACTATGGATAATTTGGTTGAACGGGGCAATGGTGGTTTTTTTGGAACTGGTGTTTCAGAAATGAGTGATGAATTTGAAGAGACCCAGGAAGATTGCTCCTTGGAAGTGATTGAGTCCACGTTGCTCGAGAATTGCAGTTTGGATGTTGATGATAATGGGGGTTCAAGCGAATTCAGTGAACAATCAGATATTAAGAAAAAAGGGTTTGAATTGGATGAGAAGAAGGGTTATCTATCAAATTCAGTGGAGAGTAGGTTATTAGCTTCTACAAGAACCTCGGAGAATAGTTATAGTGTTAGGAACGAAGATCACTTGGATGATATAAGTGTAACTGATATCGAATTAGGTACACAGCTTAATGTGTTGATGGAGTTGTGTTCGGATATAGGTGAGGAGTTAGAGACGAATGGGGGTGAACGAAATGGGTCTGATGGTGGTTTGGTTAAGTGTCCTTTGTGCGGTATTGACATTTCTGATCTGAATGGGGAAATGCGTCTAGTCCATTCCAATGAGTGTCTTGATAGAGATGAAATGCAAACGGTAGCTACAACTAGTGCTGAAACAAGACCTGGATCGACTCGGCAAGTTGGTGACGCATCTCGTGTTATTGAGTGGCTCCATGGACTTGGCTTATCTAAATATGAAGAAGCATTTGTTAAGGAAGAGGTTGATTGGGAAACACTGCATTGGCTCACAGAAGAGGTATGCTGTTATCTCACTCCATGATTTGTACAATTTACTTGCACTTGTAGATTCTTGAGTCTTTGCGGTTTCATGTTTCTTCCTGTACATATATGTTTGGTGCTGCAGCCTGTAGTTATTCTTGCAATGCTAGTATTTGTGGTATTTGATCTGTGATATATATATGTAGGATCTATTCAGTATTGGAGTTACTGCACTTGGTCCAAGGAAGAAGATTGTGCATGCTCTGAATGAGTTGAGGAAAGAGAACCAGCGTCCTGGTGGCAGACATGCGGAGTCTTCTAGAATTAGTTTTGAGGAGAGCAAGAACTTACCTGGGAATAAGCTAATTACAGAGTTTTTTCCGGGTTCCGTTGCTGTTGATAGGAGAAAAAGTTGCCCAGCCTCCAGTGGACAGTCCATGGTTGAAAGAAATAATAATAGTGGACGGTCTGTGGCAGCAAGGAGTAGCAAAGATTCTGGTCGTAAAAGGGTTGTGTCGAGGGACCATGGTAGGAATACAAAAGTCAGAGACATACCTTCATGGTGTTCTGTACCAGGAACACCATTTCGAGTGGTATAGTTTTTTCTCCTGACATTCTGTAGATCTTAGTATCTGTGGTTGCTTACTAGGTTTAATATTTGGTCAGTTATCAAGGGCTGATGTTACTCTTCTAATTCTTGTTTATATCATTCGCAGGATGCTTTTCGGTATCTAAGAGGAGATTGTACACATTGGTTTCTCACTCACTTTCATATGGACCGTAAGTCTGTACCTTCTATGTTTTAAGATCTATATTCTTGCCTAGGACATTTGCGAGATATACAAATGGTGATAGAATTGCACAAAAGCTATCTTAATATCATTCTGTTTTTAATGTATTCTTGTAGTCCAGTAAGTTCAAGCAAGTGATTCTCCTAGTGGACTGTAGAATATGGACACAATTTCACTTATCACAGAAAATGATATCACTTGATGTGCAGACACAAATCAGTTTGGTTGCTAACTGAAATTGTGCTCACATTTAACAGTCCACTAGGAGAATCACATTCTGAAACGGCTAGAAAATAAAAAAAATTGTGCTGGCTACGGGATATATTAGTCGATACACAGCCCCATTACCAAGGTTTTTCAATTGAGTTATAGAGCGTCGGTTCACTTTATATCAGAGTCTAACAACAAGACTTTTAGATTCTCTCTCCCGTACTAGTGTACATACTATAGTAGCCGCTAAGTGCTGTTATGAAGCTGTGTCTCGGACCCCCTCAAGAAGTCTTGAATGAGTTGGAAACACGTGTCTGGGTGGAGGGTGGTAAATTAGTTATGCTCATTCCCTCGGGTTGTTTTTGTGAAGTTTACATTGATAATCCTTTCGTTGGTCAAATAAATTCAATTTACAGTAATGGCAAACTGCAGATTACCAGGGTCTTACAAAGAGTTTCTGCCATGGGAAGATTTATTGCTCCTCAATCACAGCGCGGCTTGTAAATATGAAGATTGGGGTTCCATGGGATAGATTAGAAGTCTTACCACTCAACCAGAAGATTAGCATAGGTGGTGTTGATGTGACTTGTTTGGACGCAAATCACTGCCCTGGTTCCGTTATCATTTTCTTTGAACCATCCAATGGCAAGGTATGTTCTTCTACGAACTCTGATTTCAGTTTTTCATTGATGTCTATTATCTTTTATTAATCCAACATGTTTCCATCAGGCGGTTCTACATACTGGCGATTTTCGGTTTAGTGAGGAAATGACAAACATTTCTGTTTTGCAATCGTGTCCAATCAGCACGCTCATCCTTGATACCACTTATTGCAACCCAGAGGTACATCTAAACAGAATTGATTGTGTGAAATAGATTGTCCTGATGTATACTAGGTGATTTATATGTAATTTTGGAACTTCTCGCATCCAATTATTTGACTTCTTTTCTCTCTGTGAACTGCGGTACTTATAAAAATCTTGAACCTGTTATTTCGTATATTGTGCAGTATGATTTTCCAAAGCAGGAAGCTGTAATTCAGTTTGTCATCGATGCCATCCAAGCTGAAGCTTTTAACCCAAAAACGCTTTTTCTGATTGGAAGCTATACAATTGGTAATATGCTTTCTTTATCTATATAAAATGCCATTTAAGTTGGAGATTTCAACACAGAAATCTCTTTCTAATTCATTAGTGATTTCAACACAGGGAAGGAAAGGCTTTTCTTAGAGGTTGCTCGATGTTTACAAAGGAAGGTATATGTAGGTGCAGCAAAAATGCGTATTCTTGAATGCTTGGGGCTTTCCAAAGAAGACATGCAGTGGTTTACAGTGAATGAGCACGAGAGTCAGATTCACGTTGTTCCAATGTGGACGATTGCGAGCTTCAAGCGGATGAAATACATATCAAATCAATACTCGGTGAGACTTGCAATCCTTACTGGGTCACTATAGTTTTGGCAATTTAACGTAACAAAGTGCTGGTATCGGTTACATCTTTCAATATTCTGAAACTCAAGTTGCTTTTCAGCCTAACAAGGGGAAGGTCTACACCTTTTGTATCGACTCATTTCCTGACTTCAAATACTTTGAGTGAGCTATGTCTGATTCACCTTGAATGCTTGTCTTTGACTGACATATTTTCTTTCTGAACTCGTTTACAGAACCGTTACAATCTGATAGTTGCTTTTTCACCAACTGGGTGGACTTTCGGCAAAGGAAAAAAGAAATCTACAGGAAGAAGGTTTAAGCAGGGTACCACTATCAGGTAATGTTTCTTCGTTTCTAAATTTTGTGCGTGTATTTGGATCCAAAACTTGCAACTCAAATAAACTTGGGCATTGTCCATTTTCGTCTCTCTTCGTCTAGGTATGAAGTTCCATATAGTGAGCATTCCAGCTTTACAGAGCTAAGAGAATTTGTTAAGTTCATTTCTCCACAGCACATTATCCCAAGCGTGAATAACGAAGGTCCTGAATCCGCGGATTCCATGAATGCTTTACTCATTTCCTGATCTTATAACTGGCATCACCGCGAAATAAGAAAAAGTTGAAACCACTCATTTCTACATTTTCTGTGGTACCCGCATATTTCTGCAGTAAATTTATAGTCGATTGTTCTTAAATAGTGTTTTCCAAATGTACCAACTGTAACACATGGATTTGGCCAAAGCCGAAAGCACCAGAATGGGGGCTTCGGATAATGATTAACCAAAGCCACCATTGACGATAGCACGACAAGCCAAAGTCTCAGCAACGATGCCGTAGCAAGCCGAGGTCGCCAGCAACGATGACGTGGTACGGACGGGCTGCCCTCAAGAGATGATTAGTGATTGCCTAAATAACACCAACTGTAATAGTACACGTGTACGGCTAATGACAGAAAACTTATTGAGTTTATATGGTTTTGGTATATTGTTTTCTAATGTACTTTTTCTTTGTTTAATAATGCACTTTGCTTTGCTTTTGGTATATGGTTTTGGTAGTTGTCAGTGTTGATTGTGAACAATTGTATTTGCAGACTTTGTTGTGCAGAGCCAGAGATGCTGCTGAGTTCCGGCGTTACTATTTTGGATTGACATGAGTGGTCTGTCCACTTTGTAGGCTATCCCAAGTAAATCACCTTGGATCAGCAAGCATATGTAGCATTGGTTCGTTATCACATTCAAAACAAAGTGCAACATCACACAATGTACCAAAACCATATTAAAAGACTCCGAAGCTATCATGCAACCACATTGTGTGATGTTGCATCAACATCTGAATCCTTAGGATACCCCAAAGATTAAATAACCACTAGCATAAACATCTAAGGAGTAATTAACCACTAGCATAAACATCTGAATCTTTTATTGCAAAGTGGTTATTTACTCCTTAGGATACCCCAAGTGTGGGAATTTAGTTGAGGAGCTCTTTTATATATGTAGACACCGAGAATCTTTTATTGCAATTATGGTTTTCCTCTCAGATAACTCTCCGACAACGAACTTTGGTATGCTGAAATTGAACAGTCTGTTAATATGGTTTTGGTACATTGTGTGATGTTGCACTTTGTTTTGAATGTGACAATCTAGTCAGTTCTCAATATTTGATTGTGAACAACTGTATTCGTCTGTTTTGGTGTGCAGAGATGCTGCTGAGTTGGGGCGTTACTGTGTGTTGTGGGTTTGGCTAATCAGGCAGGAATTCTGATGTTGCTGAGCCAACAAATTTCCATTGCTTTGGACTATAATGTTACCTGAGCTTTTGAAGTTCTTCACTTTAAATTTCATTTGCTAGATAACGCAGACTGCAACACATTTAGGATGATAAAAATGGCTACAAAAGAAATTAAACGTGTTGCATATTTATTTTCTTTTGTGGCCATTTTTGCCATCCTAAATGTGTTGTAGATCTGCTTTATCCAATAAATGAAATTGAAAGTACGAACTTAAATGAAATGAAATGAAATTAAACGTGGTATTTCTACACGATGTACGGGTGTTCGCACCGTTGGTTGGATCGCTAGCTGTGCGATGTACTCCTGGAGTTTACAGTCGTCAATCATGTCTTCGACCATTTTCTTTAGATCTATGCACGAGTCCGTCGTGTGGCTATAGAACTGGTGGAACTCACATAAATTTGTTCTGTTTTTAGCGCGCTCTGGCTGCTGTCCTCTATTCCATGGGTAAGTGATCTTACATTTTCCATCGATCTTCTTAAAGATCTCGGATATAGGTGTGTTTAGTTTCGTGTAGACTGGGTCTACGAACTTTCCCTTCTTTTGTTGGACTTGGTCTCACCCTTTCCATCCTCCACTTTGGTGTTTATCGAACTGGGTAGATCCGTTGTTGGATCGCCCTGCTCCTTGGGATGGCGCTTGAGGGTTTTGTGGTTCTACCACATTTGCTCATCTATTGGTTCATTTTACTAATTTGTCATAAGTACCATCTTGGAGTCCTTCAAGGGCTATGTAGTCCTCTTGAATCTCTCTCAGTTTCCCTAGATTAGGTGGCATGGTCTCGTACATGCGGACAAATATGAGGTCTGTCTTTCTTAGACTATTCTTGAAGCCCAAGATCGCGTAGGCTTCTAGGACTCTTCCAATCTCGGCACATAATTTTCTCCAACGAGTTACCAGAGAACGGAGTGACTCGTTCGGTCCACTGGCTAACTGGAACAGCATGTCAATTTCGGGTTTGACTCGGCTGTTATGTATGTATGTTTCTAAGACCAACTCGGATAGATGGTCAAATGATTTAACCGATGCCTTTGGCAGGTTATTGAACCACATTAGAGCCTCGTATTTTAGACTGGATGGAAAGAACCTACACATCACTACCTCGTAGTGACTCCACTGTGTCAGTGTCATGCAGTAGGATCTGAGATGTTCGATTGCATCGCCGGTCCCATTGAAGGGAGTTGCAAACGTTAGGAGCGAGCATTTCCTTGGAAATGGTTGGGCTGGCAAACTCTCCGATAAGGGAGACTGTCCATCCTCTTGCAGAACTTCCTTCAAAATTTTGCCTTCTTGTTTTCCTGGAGCCTCTCTGCACATCACTTCGAGTTGACAGAGTTGGGCTTGTAATTGGTCATCATTGTGCCTCGTTTCGGCCTTCTTCCTTCGTCCTTGCGCTCTTTCAGGCGAGAAGGAAGCTTCTGGACGGAGATATCTTGATCGCCCTGAATCCTCATCCGATTGCTCGGCATACGTCACTATTTTAGAGCGAGTTGACTTTGAAGTCTCCCCTCGCTTGGGGTCTACGACTGCGTGGTTCTCGGCCATGCAGTTGGTTTTTACTTCGTCCTCATTTTTCTTTTCTCGTGTATGTTTGGGATCGACATCAGATGATCCCTCGGACTTCTCGTGTAGGACTTCGCGTCTATGTTTGGGCTTTCTTCCTCTTTTAGGACTTCTCGGCATCCCTTTGGAAAGCGTTCTCCTGTTTCCTCGTCCGAGGTGTCAGGGATATGCACTCGCTCATCATCCTGTAAGTTCTCAAAAGGATTCTCCTCCTCGGGGGTATCCTCTATGGTAGTGAGTGGCACCTTTGTCTTTGTTTTGCGTTTCAGCCTGCGGTTTCTCCGTTCTATCCTCCTGTTACGTCTTTCTAACTTTTTCATTCTCTCATCCTGCGCATCTTGTGCTCTCAGGATGGCTGCGATAGTAGCAGCGGTATCGCCGAGGTTAGAAGGTTCGTCTTTCTTCTCTGCATTGTTTACTTTTTTCCTTAGCAAACAATTCAACCCTCCTGGTTGAGTTAAATGGATATCATTCTGTCTTTTGAAGGGATTTCCCTCTTCGTCAGAGCTAAAATTATCAGTTAACCCATCCCGATACTGGTTATCGGGTTGTCCCTCTCCTGGGAGTACACCGTTGTGCATAGTTTCACCGAGCTCCATCTCGTCTAGGCCTCCAAACAGGGCTCCACCAGTTTCACCTTGGCTCGTGCGAGTGGATCGTCTCATCACCATCGCCTTACCTGCGATATATGCAATAATGCTTAGTTTGTCTTTTCTCGCAGAAAAGTGGGACCCTAGATTTGCAAGTCATGTGTAATTACTAAGTCATAGTTCAGACTGGACAGTTTAGTACAGGAAGACTTTGCAGTAAATTTTGGAGACATGTGAAGATGTCAAAACATTCCCTACTTGCATAAAGTTTTGGTGATGGGAAAAAGGTGTTTTGTTTGTCTCTCTTCTCGATAAAAATACCCCCTTCTACACGTCATACCTTTACTAGGAAAAAACCAAGTTATGACTATGTAGGATATCTTCCAATTTTAAGAAATATTTCTCAATATCTTCAAACTTTTGATTTGAACAAACTTTGAGTTTGATGAATGATTATGTACTCATTAACCCTTCCCCTTGACTTAGAGTTAGATTTCTAAGAAGAAGATTATGGATTTTCTTGAGTTAGAAGATGAAGAACATCATGAATAGTTTGTCTTTTCCGCTTTCACAGGATGATTTCTTTCCCTTATGAAGCTTACAGACTTAGACTTATTCCCATCTCTTTCATGGAGGAGATCGTTTGAGTGCCGAAGTGTTTAAAACTCTATTTCACTCTGATCTTCAACTCTCCTTAGCTTCTTGAGGAAGTGATAGACGCATTTATGTGTCTATTTTCATCTCTTTTATGTATAGTGTTAGTACCCATTTTTGTACTAATTTTGGTATTTTATCCCTTGTAGGTGTATTTTGGAGGAATAGGCTTTTGCGGGAAAATTGGCTCGAAAAGTTGCTAAAGGCTCCTGGGAGGACATTTGCTATTCGGACTCTCATTTTGGATAAGGGGTAACCCATTTCCAAGCAGCTGCTAAGTACAGACCGGGACTGGATAGGGGGAGGTCACATTTCTTCACGTTTTCAAAAACAGAATTTTGGCGGGAATTCGTTTTTTTTCACAGACGATTTTTGGATGGATTTTTGATCGATTTTTAGGGAGATTAAAGGGCTGAATTTGATTGGGTTTGTTCCTATGGACCTAACAGGCGAGGTAAGGGTGTTGGAATGGATCCAAAGTGGCTAGAACTCGAATTGGAAGCGAAAAATGGTTAAAATATCACGTTCTATTTTTGGGAAGTTTCTTGGTTTATTTTTTAGAAATTTACGTGAAGAAGAGGAAGGAAACTCTTATTAAAGACTTGTTTCTATCAAGGGAGGAGTTTGGACAGCTTTGATTGATCGAATGCACGTGAAACAGAAGAAAAAAAAAGAGGAAATATCGCAACTTGCTGTGGAAGAAAAAACCAAGTTTATTCTCGAATTTTCTTTGCTCTACTATGTATAAAAGGGTTGGTTAGGGTCCTAGGAAGGGAAGGAAGAAGTTAGGGGAAGTTTAGAGCCTTAGAGAAGCTAGAAAAACCATTGGAAGAAATCACGTTCTGCTGGTGCAAACTGTGGCCGGAGAAGACGAAGAACATAAACAGCAGAAAAAGACAGTCGCATATTCTGTGACCGTAACTTTCAAACTTTAAACCTTTTGTAACAATTTTTCCAACAGTTATCTTCACTTCGCAACAGTTTCTCGGTAGAAATAGGTTCTGTAACACTTATATTAGTTACAAAACCCGCTGTTTAGAACTTTTCACTCTTTTAATCAACTTTTGAACACCAAAGATGTATTTTGAGCAAGAGATTAATATGAGGAGCTAAACCCCTTAGCCGAGGCGACGGAGGAAGCCATTGTTCCATGAAAAGTGGTATAGTTCTATTTTAATTATTTATTGCAATTATTTTACATGATTTTTTGCATAGAACTTAAAAGAAAAATTGGTTTTTATTGAGTAGTTGTGAAGTGTTTTGATGGGACATGCTTGGTTTTAATATTTTTGATGTTTCATGCTTCGTGCTTACAATTATTACTTCAAGAACCAAATTAGAGGCAAATATTAGAGTCAACTTAAAGAAAAATATTGCATGAATATTGATTAGAATTTATCAAATAATTGATCAATGGTGGAATCCAAAGTCTCGGTGTCTTTTTTATAATTTGATACAATTTTATTTTAGTTAATTTGAGTCTAAAAGAATCCTTCACAAGTTCGAGAATCGAATCCTATTACCACCACTTTCACTACAACTAAAACTCACATCAGTTTTTGGCGCCGCTGATAGACGCATTTATGTGTCTATTTTCATCTCTTTTATGTATAGTGTTAGTACCCATTTTTGTACTAATTTTGATATTTTATCCCTTGTAGGTGTATTTTGGAGGAATAGGCTTTTGCGGGAAAATTGGCACATCGTATCCTCTAAGGGTATAGAGGTAGACAAAGCCAAAGTTGACCTTATTAAGACTTTACAGGTCCCAAAAACCGTAAAAGATATTAGGTCATTCCTAGGGCATGCAGGATTTTATCGTCGATTCATTAAGGATTTTAGCTTGATTTCTAGACCTCTTTGCAATTTACTTGCAAAAGATGTTAAGTTTGTCTTTGATGATGCGTGTTTAGAAGCTTTTGAGAAGCTTAAGAGTTTACTCACTACCACCCCCATAGTCCAGGCACCTAACTGGAACCTACCCTTTGAGATTATGTGTGATGCTTCAGATTATGCTATAGGCGTTGTGTTAGGACAGCGAGAAAACAAATTACTCCATGTGATTTACTATGCTAGCAAAACTCTGAATGATGCCCAACTGAATTATACAACTACCGAGAAGGAACTGTTAGCCATCGTGTTTGCCTTGGATAAGTTTAGATCCTATCTACTAGGTTCTAAGGTCGTAATCTATACCGATCATGCTGCTTTG
The DNA here is from genome assembly GCA_023531105.1 of Papaver atlanticum. Lineage (NCBI taxonomy): Eukaryota > Viridiplantae > Streptophyta > Magnoliopsida > Ranunculales > Papaveraceae > Papaver > Papaver atlanticum. The sequence goes on along the minus strand of JAJJMB010009172.1, from coordinate 679,895 downwards.
AAATACCTTTTGTCTAAGAAGGATACTAAACCTAGATTGATTAGATGGATCCTCTTGTTGCAAGAATTTTCTCTAGACATTAAAGACAAAAAGGGTGCAGAAAATGTAGTAGCAGATCACTTGTCTAGGCTAGTTGTTGATCATTCTAATGAGTCCCTTCCTATAAGGGATAGCTTTCCTGATGAACAATTGTTCTCTGTTTCCCAATCACCTTGGTATGCACATATAGTGAATTATCTTGTTACTGGTCGAATGCCTCAACATTGGGGTAAACAAGATCGTTCTAGATTTTTGGCCGAGGTTAAGCATTTCTTTTGGGACGATCCTTATCTGTTTAAGTATTGTCCAGACCAGATTATTAGGAGATGTATACCTGAGAGTGACCAGTCCAGTATTATCTCCTTTTGTCATGAACATGCATGTGGGGGTCATTTTAGTGCTAAAAAGACTGCTGCTAAGATATTGCAGTGTGGATTTTACTGGCCTTCGTTGTTTAAAGACTCCCATAGTCATTGTGTTTCTTGTGAGCGTTGCCAGAGGTTAGGAACCATTTCCCATAGAAATATGATGCCTTTGAACCCTATTTTAGTGATTGAGATCTTTGATGTGTGGGGCATTGATTTTATGGGTCCATTTCCTAATTCTTTTGGTTATCTTTACATACTTGTCGCTGTAGACTATGTGTCTAAGTGGGTTGAGGCGGTTCCGTGTAGAACAAATGACCACAGGGTCGTAGTCCAGTTTTTGAAAGAAAATATACTTACACGTTTCGGTACGCCGCGAGCTATAATTAGTGATGGAGGTTCACACTTTTGTAATAGACCGTTTGCTCTTTTAATGAAACAATATGGTATTACCCATAAAGTAGCTACCCCATATCACCCACAGACTAGTGGTCAGGTAGAGGTTTCCAATAGGGAAATTAAGCGTATTCTAGAGAAAACAGTTAATCCTAATAGGAAAGACTGGTCGACAAGGCTTACTGATGCCTTATGGGCTTATCGTACTGCGTTTAAGACACCCATTGGAATGTCACCCTATCGTTTAGTTTTTGGCAAGGCATGTCACCTACCTGTTGAGTTAGAGCATAGAGCCTACTGGGCTATTAAGCAACTAAACTTTTCACTTGACAAGGCAGGAGCTCACAGAAAGCTCCAGCTCAATGAGTTGGACGAGATTCGTAGAGATGCATACGATAGTGCTAAGGAGTATAAGAACAAAATGAAACTTGTGCATGATAAGAATATTTTACGAAAGTCATTTTCTCCAGGTCAAAAAGTTCTTCTGTATGACACTCGTTTGCATCTATTCCCCGGGAAGTTGCGCTCTCGGTGGACCGGTCCTTTTGTGGTCCGTACTGTTTTTCCTCATGGCGCTATTGAAATTGAGACACCAGACGGTAGTAGTTCTTCAAAGGTTAACGGTCAGAGATTGAAGCCCTTTTTAGAGCCTTTTCCTACAGGTGATGTTGAGGAGGTCCCTCTGGAGGACCCTGTTTACCTTGATTGACCATCGAGGCGATTTGTATGTGGTATACTATTTTTTGTAGGTTTTTGATTCCACTTCACCCAGGTACTATCTTTCCGACTTCTCTCTTTACTGATTCCTCATGTTATTTATACTTTTGGTACTGTTCTTTAATTAGAAACATTGAGGACAATGTTAGATTTAAGTTTGGGGGTGGGGTAGAAACTTTTTGTTACTTTTTGTTACAATAAATAAACTCCAGAGCCTAGAAATTTATGCCTATTAAGGATGGCACTAACCAATCTAAGTGGATGGAAGCATTTTGGTTTAGAAGTTGAGGAACCAATCTGATTAGATGGAAACATCTATAAGAGTCTATTCATAAAAGCACGGAGCTCAGGTGTTAGAAGTAACATGATAGTTTCGCCATATCTCGTTGAGTCCTTTTCATTTCTATTTTTTATTTTATTTTCTTTAAAAAAATATGTTTCTCTAAGTGATTAGGTGGGGCTCACTATTCAAGTTGTTACCAATACTAGGGTGAAATAGAGTGATTGAGATACCACAAAAAAAAAAAAAAAAAAAAAAAAAAAAAAAAAAAAAAAAGACCAGACCAATTAGACCAATCGGAATAAATAACACTTGGATAGCAATATGTGTGTGTTCTCCCTGTCTCCGTCGCCTAAACAAGCGTGGAATGCAGGATCCACGGGAATTACCATGTAATCTGCTGACAAGAAGCATGCGCTTGGATCCACAAGATCTAATCATGTCGTTAGTTCTAAAAAATTAAAAATTAAAAAAATAAATAATAAATGTGTGTTCAATAAATCGACCGCTGGTTCCCTTGTATATGCCAGACGAGTTGATCTAGAATTAGGATTATCGACCACTGGTTCCCTTGTATATGCCAGTTGTGTTGATATTAGTCAGACCGGTATCTCAGTCCATTAGGATAGGTTCATCTTGGTGGAGGCCTTCAGACAGATATGAGAAAACACCGTTCACCTAGTCAACATCAAAACCAGCTATGTTTTTCTATATCCATCTCTTAATCTTTCCATTTGATTTGTTGACTCCGGATATTGATGTCCATAGTGCAACTATCTTAGTAGAGCTCTGTCACTTATATATGAATTTTAGTATAATTGAGTGCGAACTCATATACAGCAATTGGAATTTCGCATCAGGGTACTTCCTCCTGTAATCAATAAGTATGCCAACCAAGGAGGTTCTTTAGTGCATTCCAAGGTTCTGCGTAGATAGCTAGGGTCTGGAGTAAAGGTTTTGTGGGTACACCTCTGGTAAACCCTCCCGAGACTATAACTCGGCCACTAGGGCCACCTAGGGGTTTAAAGGCTTGTTGCACGTGCTAAGTGCAACCGACGATGCCTGCGACAGTGAGTTAGGATTTTATTTTGTAATTTTAATTTGCTCGGGACTAGCAAATAATAAGTTTGGGGGTATTTGATAGACGCATTTATGTGTCTATTTTCATCTCTTTTATGTATAGTGTTAGTACCCATTTTTGTACTAATTTTGATATTTTATCCCTTGTAGGTGTATTTTGGAGGAATAGGCTTTTGCGGGAAAATTGGCTCGAAAAGTTGCTAAAGGCTCCTAGGAGGACATTTGCTATTCGGACTCTCACCTTGGATAAGGGGTAACCCATTTCCAGGCAGCTGCTAAGCACAGACCGGGTTTGGATAAGGGGAGGTCATCCCTTTCGTTTGAAATTTCGTTTTGGCGGGAAAAAAAAAAGTCACCTGCGTAACTTCCTGGCAAGTTTTGGATTGATTTTTGGAAGTGTTTTATCGTGATTCAATTGCCAAACTAAGTTGGGATGGACTTGAATGGAGTAAACAAGGTTGGTACATCTGTTTATATCGATTAGAATGGGATGAATGATCGGGTTTTGATAAAACAGGAAAAATAAAAATAAAAATGGAAACAGACAAAAGTTTCGAATTATATTTAGAAGTTACATGCTATATTTTGCAAGGATTTGTCTGTAGAAGCATAAGAGGATAGTTTGGATAATTCAGGAAGGAGGTGAAGTGATTAAACAGGTTAGAAATAACAAAAATTGGCCGAGAAAAAAAATTATTTTTGGGAAGAAAAAAAGAGATTTTGATCGAGTTTAAACCGAGCTGTGAGGTATATATAAGCTCTAGAGAGGCTAAGGAAGGGTTACGAACACTTTGGAGAAGTTTAGAGCCTTAGAAAAGCGAAAAAAAATCAACTGGAGTCGAGTTCAGAAACTTTTCTGCTGCTGCGAAGAAGAAGAACACGAAGAACATAAGACCCTCAGAGTCAGTTGCAGAGACAGACTTATTTTCAGTGACAACGAGGTACGGTCGCATCTTCCTGCAGTCACCGAAGCTTTTCAGCAACAATTCCGACTTCTGTTTTAGACCTTCAGCAACTGCAGAATCCGCTGTTTTAACACTTTTCTCCCTTTTAATCAACTTTTGAGCCATAAACATGTATTTTGAGATTATGATTAATATGAGGAGCTAAACCCCATTGCTGAGGCGATAGAGGAAGCTATTTTTCCAACAAAAAGTGGTATATTCTATTTTATTTATTTTATTGCAATTATTTAATGATTATTTGCCTTGATTGAAAATTGTTTGAGTGATTTTTATTGAGCAATTGTTATTTCTTTTGATAGAGCATTCTTGGACCTAGGTTTTTGATGTTTTATGCTTCGGATTTACACTTGTTATTTTGAAAATCTACATGTTGCATTAGTTTAGAATCAAATTGAACGAGAAAATTGCATGAATATAAATACTAGATTAAATCACTTTGAACTTGGAAATTAGTGGAATCTCAGCCTCAGTGTTCTTTTATTATTGATATCAACTTTGTCAGTGTTTGCTATAATTTTTAGTGATTTTTCTGTTTAGTTTTGAATTTAAGTCTAAAGTTATCCTTCACAAGTTCGAGAATCGAATCCCTCTTTTTACTACAACTAAAATTTACATCAGCCGCCGACGCGGACTTGTTTTTAGTGTTTTTAGATTTTTTTTTTTTTTTTTTTTTTTTT
>JAJJMB010009172.1:470187-663744 GCA_023531105.1 Papaver atlanticum | reverse complement strand
GAGCTCAGGTGTTAGAAATAACATGATAGTTTCGCCATATCTCGTTGAGTCCTTTTCATTTCTATTTTTATTTTCTTTTCTTTTAAAAATATGTTTCTCTAAGTGATTAGGTGGGGCTCACGATTCAAGTTGTTACCAATGCTAGGGTGAAATAGAGTGAATGAGATACCATAAAGAAAAAAAAAAAAAAAAAAACCAGACCAATTAGACCAATCGGAATAAATAACACTTGGATAGCAATATGTGTGTGTTCTCCCTGTCTCCGTCGCCTAAACAAGCGTGGAATGCAGGATCCATGGGAATTACCATGTAATCTGCTGACAAGAAGCATGCGCTTGGATCCACAAGATCTAATCATGTCGTTAAAAAGAAAAGAAAAAAGAAAAAAAAAATAAATTAATAAATGTGTGTTCAATAAATCGACCGCTGGTTCCCTTGTATATGCCAGACGAGTTGATCTAGAATTAGGATTATTGACCACTGGTTCCCTTGTATATGCCAGTTGTGTTGATATTAGTCAGACCGGTATCTCAGTCCATTAGGATAGGTTCATCTTGGTGGAGGCCTTCAGACAGATATGAGAAAACACCGTTCACCTAGTCAACATCAAAACCAGCTATGTTTTTCTATATCCATCTCTTAATCTTTCCATGTGATTTGTTGACTCCGGATATTGATGTCCATAGTGCAACTATCTTAGTAGAGCTCTGTCACTTATATATGAATTTTAGTATACCCGAGTGCAAACTTGTATACAGCAATTGGAATTTCGCATCAGGGTACTTCCTCCCGTAATCAATAAGTATGCCAACCAAGGAGGTTCTTTAGTGCATTCCAAGGTTCTGTGTAGATAGTTAGGGTCTGGAGTAAAGGTTTTGTGGGTACACCTCTGGTAAACCCTCCCGAGACTATAACTCGACAACTAGGGCCACCTAGGGGTTTAAAGGCTTGTTGCACGTGCTAAGTGCAACCGACGATGCCTGCGACAGTGAGTTAGGATTTTATTTTGTAGTTTTGATTTGCTCGGGACTAGCAAATAATAAGTTTGGGGGTATTTGATAGACGCATTTATGTGTCTATTTTCATCTCTTTTATGTATAGTGTTAGTACCCATTTTTGTACTAATTTTTGTATTTTATCCCTTGTAGGTGTATTTTGGAGGAATAGGCTTTTGCGGGAAAATTGGCTCGAAAAGTTGCTAAAGGCTCCTGGGAGGACATTTGCTATTCGGACTCTCATTTTGGATAAGGGGTAACCCATTTCCAAGCAGCTGCTAAGTACAGACCGGGACTGGATAGGGGGAGGTCACATTTCTTCACGTTTTCAAAAACAGAATTTTGGCGGGAATTCGTTTTTTTTCACAGACGATTTTTGGATGGATTTTTGATCGATTTTTAGGGAGATTAAAGGGCTGAATTTGATTGGGTTTGTTCCTATGGACCTAACAGGCGAGGTAAGGGTGTTGGAATGGATCCAAAGTGGCTAGAACTCGAATTGGAAGCGAAAAATGGTTAAAATATCATGTTCTATTTTTGGGAAGTTTCTTGGTTTATTTTTTAGAAATTTACGTGAAGAAGAGGAAGGAAACTCTTATTAAAGACTTGTTTCTATCAAGGGAGGAGTTTGGACAGCTTTGATTGATCGAATGCACGTGAAACAGAAAAAAAAAAAGAAAAAAAAAGGGGAAATATCGCAACTTGCTGTGGAAGAAAAAACCAAGTTTATTCTCGAATTTTCTTTGCTCTACTATGTATAAAAGGGTTGGTTAGGGTCCTAGGAAGGGAAGGAAGAAGTTAGGGGAAGTTTAGAGCCTTAGAGAAGCTAGAAAAACCATTGGAAGAAATCACGTTCTGCTGGTGCAAACTGTGGCCGGAGAAGACGAAGAACATAAACAGCAGAAAAAGACAGTCGCATATTCTGTGACCGTAACTTTCAAACTTTAAACCTTTTGTAACAATTTTTCCAACAGTTATCTTCACTTCGCAACAGTTTCTCGGTAGAAATAGGTTCTGTAACACTTATATTAGTTACAAAACCCGCTGTTTAGAACTTTTCACTCTTTTAATCAACTTTTGAACACCAAAGATGTATTTTGAGCAAGAGATTAATATGAGGAGCTAAACCCCTTAGCCGAGGCGACGGAGGAAGCCATTGTTCCATGAAAAGTGGTATAGTTCTATTTTAATTATTTATTGCAATTATTTTACATGATTTTTTGCATAGAACTTAAAAGAAAAATTGGTTTTTATTGAGTAGTTGTGAAGTGTTTTGATGGGACATGCTTGGTTTTAATATTTTTGATGTTTCATGCTTCGTGCTTACAATTATTACTTCAAGAACCAAATTAGAGGCAAATATTAGAGTCAACTTAAAGAAAAATATTGCATGAATATTGATTAGAATTTATCAAATAATTGGTCAATGGTGGAATCCAAAGTCTCGGTATCTCTTTTATAATTTGATACAATTTTATTTTAGTTAATTTGATTCTAAAAGAATCCTTCACAAGTTCGAGAATCGAATCCTATTACCACCACTTTCACTACAACTAAAACTCATATCAGGAAGGTATAAGAAATCTTGAAAAAACAAAAATCTTAAAGAAAATCGGTGAAAAATATGTAGATCTGATGGTTCTGAAGCTCTTTAGGACTTCACTGATCGTGTGGATCGTGCTGAGTCCGAGATCTACTCATGAACTTGAAAATAATTCTACGTAGTGGTGTGAAATCCACTCTCTCAAGGAGATATTGAAAACAATATAGAGCTGTTATTAGGGAGGTAGATTAGATCTTCATACCTCCCTGTTTCTAGCGCAAAAATGTAGTTGCATCTTTTCTGATGGCTACATCCAAGTAGATCTAAAGGCTATAAAACTACTAAAATTCAAGATTCAAGGATAAACAAGATGTAAAGAACATGAAAGTAAAGATTAACACAAGCATATAACGTGGTTCGCCCATGAAGACCTACGTCCACGGGAAAGAAGATGTTTTCTTTATTGATTAGGGTCTTACCCTTGAAAGAGCTACAAATATCACTTAGATTTCTCACTCTCTCTTTATCTAGATCTCTCTTAGGAATTCTCTGTAGAAAGACCATCTAAAATTACATGTCCATCTCCTTCTACATGGACTGGTATTTATAGGCAAATTAGACTCGTGAAGGCCTTGTCTCGCGGAGTTGGTGGAACCATCGTACATCTTCTCATTACTTCGGACGAGATCTATACTATCGTGATGCCCTACTCAGTTCCCCTTCCGAGTCATCTCGCTCCGTACGTCATCGTGTTGCTCTTCCTTGGGGACCTCGTGCTGCATCACCTTTAGGTTATAGTATAGATCGCCCGAGTCTTCTGATACGATGCAGATTCGTCCACGTCTCCTCTGATCCTTTATTAAATGCAGTCCTTCTTTTTAGACTTGACCGTCTGAGTCGATTAGACCACTCCTCACACGCGTCCTTCATGTAACGTTTGTGGCAGGCGTCTCGATTTAGACGAAATCACCTTTTAGAGTATGATTTGGTGCTTCTATCATAACACCTTATCATGAAACCATCCCTTGAGATGTTGACACGTGGCCATCGGGTATTTTACCCTCACAATAAAACCAAAATTATGAGTAACCTAAAATAATAAAGAAATAAAGTAATTATTACTTTACATTGACATCTTCCAAATTGGGTTGCATGAATAAGACCCTAAATATTAAATGAAGTTGCATGAATAGAAGTATTTAGGAAAAGTATAAATTTTACATTCTTGCTTGCGTTTCTGAGCCACGCCATGCTAGAGTTCTGTTGGTAGCGATTGTGCTCGATAACAAAATAAGTGTGGTGCTCTAATTTAGACACCTTCAAGCTAGTCCAGTTAATGATTAGGTGTTCGTTAGACACTGATTTAGTTGTATTCATTTTGAAATTTTATTTTAATTCATTAACTTTTCTTTTGTCTAACGGAAATGCTATTCTAAGTCCTCCTTTGCGCCCTACTTTGCGCCCATTCCAACGTGGCTATCTTACGTGTACAAAAATGACAAGAGATCATGTCCACATAATTAAGGAAAGGAATCACGTGATTCTCTCCTCTCTTTTTTCCGGTCTTGAGTTTCCTCCGTCTTCCTTCTTTTTCACATGATACTCTCTGTTGCTATTTTTAGCAAGTTGTGCAAGGCTTGACAAGCCAGCGTAAAAACTATGTTATATTATTTTGGAAATATTCTCTAGTCGACCCGGTACTTGCTACTGGAAAAGACTTTGGATTTGGATTTGGACTCTCTGTTGTTATTTTTAGCAGCGTTTATCAAACAAGATCATCATATCTGAACAAGTATAGACCCAAAAAGTGAACCAGTAACACCAGGAACCACCATCCGTAAATAGAGACTAACTTAAGATCATCAAACGATGCATCTCCAGATGCCCTCTGAATCGGCAACGGCCACCACCTTCTTCCATCCTCATTTAAATCTCAAATAAAATTTGAAATGATGCTTGGTTTTATAAACTCAAACCTCCCAAGTTTAGAAGCCCCATAAGAAATTATCAAAACTCATGAATTTATACTGGTTTTACAATGAAATATTTAAAAATCCACCTTTTATTTCGTCTTTTCTAACAAACTCATACTTCAAATCTGTATTTAAACCCTTAAAATCAATAAATACTTAATCAACTTTATATGCACCTCAAATAAATTTTGTATGGAATCTTAAATTGGAGGGTATTAATCTTTGTAAGTTGACTCTAATTACACCTTAAATCTTAAGAATTCAAAGGTAAAGTCTAATAAACACACAAATTCTGAAATCAAAATTTGGATTTCCAAAATCAGTGAACTAAAAGTGTTATGGAGTCTTGGGTTAATGAGCTTTACAATCAATTCCTTCAATTTAGTCTTCCCATGAATTTCAATCAGGATGGCCTTCTCATTTGAACTAGGATTGTAAAAGACATAGAAAATATCTAATAATTTTTCAGTACGGGAAATTTTGTTTTCATGAGGAAATAAGAGAGACGAGAGCTGTAAGTACACGAAAGAAAGAAAAAAAAGAAGACCCGCATGATTTTGGACGTGTCAGCTGACCACGTCAGAGTGGGGCGTAAAGAAGGACTCAGAATAGCATTTCCGTTTGTCAAAATAAAACAAGAGGAAAATTATTTCCAACGTTGGTTTCACAATATATAAATTCCATAAATAAGTCCTTAAAATTCCCAATGCCATATTTCATCCGGTAAATAATTTGACTCCTGAAGACCTAGTTCAAAAATTATATGCCACCCTTTCCCTTTCCTTATAAACTCTATTTCTTATTTAGGAAAGGGGATTCCTCGTTGGACTTGTTTCTTTTTACGATCAAAATTCAGAAAGATGCAGAAGTATATATATTTACTTTTCATCGTATAAAGACCCAACAGTACCACACACGTAAGGAATACATGATCAGCCAAGAATCCACAAACGAGAACAAGAAGAAGAAAATCCGAAGATGAATGACAACAAAACCATGATTGAAAACCCATTAATGCCTCATCTGCCAGAAGAAATTCTCATGGACATCCTTTCGAGGTTACCTCCTATATCTCTCTTAAAATTCAGGTGTGTATCGAAATCTTGGAGCGTCTTATTTAATAACCCTAAACTTATTGACATGATAAAATTTAACTTTAGTGTCATGATCATGTACTCTATAGATAGCAAATCATTATCATCATCATCATCATTATTTGATTGTATTGAGAAGATTCATTGCCAAGACGACGTTGATGATGATTTTAATACCCCGATATTCGGCAGTGGTTGACCGAATGGAATATAAGTAATGATTTGTCCTTTCCTAACACCGAGGCCTTTTCAGCACAATTGGCTCCAGAGTTGGCAGAAAGCTCTGTAGTTAAGCGTGCTCGGACAGGAGCAATCCAGGGATGGGTGACCTCCCGGGAAGTGGCTCCAGAGTTGGCAGAAAACTCTGCAGTTAAGCGTGCTCGGACGGGAGCAATCCAGGGATGGGTGACCTCCCGGGAAGTTGCTGCCGGATGAATACAGCGATGCCCGTTGAAAACCCCACACTGCCGGATAACCGAAGTAGCTAAATGGGGACAGTATCGGTGGAGGGACGGGTCATTACAAATGGTATCAGAGCCGACGACGGGTCACCTGCCGAGGGTGGGAAGGTACGATGGACGGGGTTGGTCCAGGTGCTTCTCATGAGGGGCAGGGAAAGTCGGAGATCTGGGCTTACGAATATATTCTGGAGCCGAGGACGGCTCCAATTTAAGGTGGTGGTATTGTAATACCGTTTGGAGCATCACCTGCATTTTTGTGTATTCTTCTTCCTTTCCTTGGTCTTTCGTTCTGTCATATTCCTAATAACCTATCCAATGATGATCCCTGTTAAGCATCCATGGCTGAATGGTTAAAGCGCAAGGCTCAGGAAGAGGAACATCCGAACTAAGATGGCGAGATCAGCATGCCACGGTGAATGAGAGATCTTGGGAAGAACCTCCCCGATATTCGCCAGTGGTTGGCCGAATGGAATATAAATAATGATTTGTCCTTTCCTAAAACCAAGGCCTTTTCAGCACAATTGGCTCCAGAGCTGGTAGAAAACTCTGCAGTTAAGCGTGCTCGGGCGGGAGCAATCCAGGGATGGGTGACCTCCCGGGAAGTTGCTGTCAAATGAATACAGCGATGCCCGTTGAAAACCCCACACTGCCGGATAACCGCAGTGGCTAAGTGTGGACAGTATCGGTGGAGGGACGGGTCATTACATCCTTGGAATGGTTATTCCCTAAACCCATGTGGGGCTCCCTGGGGCGAGCAGTTTATTAATTTGGTTCTATTGGCTCCCTGAGGCGAGCCACAAGCAGATTTTTCTTGTGTTTGTTGTTAAACAGGTTCATGAGTCATGGCGGTTCAGCACGTGGAGTCATAAAAATTATGGTATTGTTGTTTTACGAGTTCCTTATAAATTAACCATAACTATGATTGCTTAATAATTTTAATGAGTTTTTATTAATATTTGTTAATCTCAAGTTAGATTAATTGTGGTGAAGGTAGATAACGATTTTTGAAGCTTTAATTAGTCCTTTATGCTTAATCCTCTTTTAAAGATGTAAAAAACTCATAGTTCCAATTGTTTTAAAATCTTGTATGTCGTTGAGTTGAGCGTTAATACCTTCTAAAACTTATTAGATATCGACATAATTCTTTTTTAATAAATGTAAAACATCTTAAGGGACATTGGGTAAAAACTGTAGAATTTTATGAGTTGTATACATATTTTTAAAACAATTCTTTGTGCCTTTGTTAAATCCAGAAATTATCTGTATGTTTTAAATGTCTCATAAACATCCTTTTAAAATTAAGATACATTGATTTTGAGATCTTGATGTCTTCTATGAAAATATTTAATCAACAACATTGCCAAAGCTCATGGAGGCGTATCTGTATTTGGCGGAGTGGGTGAGCGTACTCGTGAGGGGAATGATCTTTACATGGAAATGAAAGAGTCTGGAGTATTCTAAAATGACAAGCCTCAAGTTGAGTTGTGTGTGGTTTTATATAATTTTTATAAAACAAAATGTCACAGTTTTGTTTTTTTTGAAGTGCTGGTCAACTGTGTGTTTGACCGTGGTCATAGGATACTCAACTCATTTAAAAATCCTGAATAATTTACACCTGATAGTACTTACAGTATAAATTTTATCTGTATAATTATCATGAATTTTGGAACTCGTACGAATCCTGTGAAATTCTAAGAATCTACCTTGACATGTTTTCAGTTTTACAATTTGGTGTTGAAATCGTTACTTATTAATTAAATCTTAAAACTTGAACGGTGTTAATATTTTTATTTGAGAACCAAGATGTGTTTTTATTTCTGGTGGTTTAAAAATTAGGTTAAATCAACGGTGAGATTTTCCTAAATAATTTTCTAAGTATTCCGCTGCTATAAAATATCAATTTGAACATAATTAATATTGCCCAAATAAATTACTTAACAAGCTTGGGCTTAGTAGCCGGGCTTTGGCTATGGTATTGACGTAGCACTTCGGGTTTTCAGACATGGGATCCGGGCCTGAGAATCGGGGTGTTACAATGATTACTCTAGGATTGGTTTACTTAAATTTTAAACCAAGATGGGCTTTGGCTATGGCTTGTTTTGCCTACACATTAACGATAGGAAGCATGATTTTAGCTTAAATTTTAGTTTATGGAACCCATCTACTGGGGACTGCGATGTAATACCAACTCCACCTGATGATCAAATTAAAGGTTATAATCCTGTACATGACCGCTCAACATTGGTAGGATATGGGTTTGGTTATGATTCCAAGAGTGATGATTACAAGTTTGTATGTTTTATAAACAATTTCAAATTGAACCAATTCAAAGCTAACATCTATTCAGTTAGATCGGCTTCATGGAAACAATTCAAACGAACTCAAAATATCCCTGGGCCACTATCTTCGCGATCACTCAAGTACGGGGTGTTTTGTAATGGAGCTTTCCATTGGCAGTCTTCCTGTTTGTCTGGTGAATTAATTGCTTTACATATGGCAGATGAGCAAGTCAGAGGAATCTCACAACCAAAAACAAAGTTCAGTGCCACTACACGTATTGATGTGTTGGACGGGTGTCTTTCCATGATTTATAGTGTGAATCTTGGTTTTGAAAGTATGGTTGATGAAGGATTACGGAAAGAAAGAGTCATGGACTAAACTTTACAGCATTCCAAAACTGACATCACTTGAAATGGGAAGGTCTGGGTGTTTGAGAAGGATCAAGTGTTTAAAAAGTGGAGAGATTCTATTAGAGGTGCGTTATAACAAACAAGGACCTTATCAAAAGGCTTTGGTTTTATATGATCCGAAGAACGAAATGTCTACGACTTTGATAGAAGATGAGGATGAGTTCTTTGATGGATCTTAGTTTTCTCAAAACTGATCACCAGCTTAACATTGACGTATATCGTATTCGTTAATTTTCTCTATTGATGAACATTATTTTCATTATCATTGGTTTTTTCTTGTCATGATCCAACTTATAGCTGACATTTTTGTTTTTGTTTGAATCACAAGGAATAATTTTGCTTTTTAATTATTATTTTTAAGTTCTTGTGGAAGAGGGAGGATCCACTCACACTTCTATTTTCACACTATCTCACACTTTGGGCGTTTTTTTCCTAAAAGATTCTAAACGATGGCAGATTTAAAGCTAATATTTCGAGGATATGTTACTCTTGCAATTCTTAATTAGGAATAAATATTAATTACGAGAAAGAAAGAAACATTAGAAATAATTCTGGAGATAATGAGAATCATTGTACTAGACCCTTAGGGTTGATACAAGTAGACTAACAATGATTGATCCCAAAAATGACTGAACACCATGGTCAAGTTGGAAATGCCTACTAACAAACCTAGGTACAAAGAATGATACTCGTTTCTTGGTGATTTTGGAGGTTAAGTATCTAAGCAAATACAAGCTGGACGAACAAGTCTCTGTCGCATCCTGGTGATTTTATATCCGTTTATGTGCATCTCTATAGTATATATCGAACTTTTCAATCCAACCAAGAACAAAAAACAACCGAACCTAGAACCAGAAAAAATGAAGTTTATATATAGGAATTTTCTGTGACGAAATTTGGTATGCCAATATAAAAAACTGAGTTTATATGACTTCGGTACATTGATTAGTGATGCACTTAGTTTTGAGTTTGACCATCTACTTAGTTGTCAGTAATGTTGGTGCAGACTGATGCTGCTGAGTTGGGGTTTTGATTTTGGAATGACATTAGTGGTGTGTCCAATTCGTCGGTTATCCCAAGTAAATCATTTTGGTTAAGCTGTGGCAATGCTTCGGTAAGCTAATGAAGAATGATTTAGGAGGGCTTGTACGCTCTGCTCTTGAAAGTAGAGCGAAGTTCTGTGTCATATTTGGTTTTGGGTGATGACAGAGTTTGTGCTTGTGCGGGAGTGCAAGTGAACAGTTTGAGGTAAGTATACCTTCTAAAGAAATCCGCAGAGAGCTCTCTGAACCTGCCTCCTGCATTAACTTAGCTAGCGAAGGTGTGCAAGAAAAACACTGGTTAGCGTTGGCTGTTGTCCACAGTCATGCGCGACTACTTGTGTTGACCGAGATGAGTTCATTGATAGATAGTTATAGAATTATCTGTTTGCTTCTTCGTAGTAAGTTTGAGCAGCCTGAAATGACATCCAGCTTAACTTGCCAAAAGTTTAATGCTGGATGCCTTCCGTACCATTATAGCCTTTTTAGCAATCGTATTATAATCCATAAAATTGAGTTTCTCAATTTCAGTCTGCGTCTCAATGTAGCTCATTCTGGGGCAGAAACATGCCTACGTGAATTGTCATAGGTCTTATGCACATCTAATTCATTTCTCTGTCCTGGTCTATTTACATCCTCTTCTCGATAATGCCGGCTATTTCATGTTTGGATGAGCTATTTCTTGTTTGTAGTGCTTGATTACGGATGTGTTATATTTTGTTATGCTATGGTTCAAATCGTTGTCCTCCATCTGCCAGCTTTCTAACGACCTCACTCGCTTCCTTGCACCAATCTGTCCCATATCATCTTCGTAATTAGGTCCATGATCTGATGCCTTAGTAATGAAGCCAAATACAGGCAATTCGGGTTACGTTCGTTGGGGTTAATGGCCAACAAGCCTCGGTCTAAAAGTATTACCGTATTACTTATCATCCTTTTATGTCAAGAATCTGCTTCTCTATAGTGGGAGTAATTTTCTCTACCAAGAATCCGAGCTCCACCATTGATTTGTCATCAACATCGTACCTTTCATTACGTGTCATTATACTTTTCTGTATGTGTCATGTCACCTCTGATATCAGATACCGCGAATCATGATCTGATAATGTATTTTATTTCAATCTCGACGTCCCACCTAGTCAAATTCTTACTCCTCTACTATCTGTAGAAAATTTCAGTCCTAAACCCAAATCAAACGCCCATAGAGAAAGAAGAACATAGATGGAGTGAATCCTGGCTTCATGTTTTTCTTAATCAATTTTCTTTCATAATAAGAAAATAAGCTTCAAAAACAAAATTAATAAAAAAAATTACTATAGAATCTTCAGTTGACTAAAGTTAATTAATTTAAAAACACATATTAGCAAATTAAATTATGATTAAACAAGAGATATATAGTTGGTTAAACTTGATTTAAAAATAATTTAGATACGCTTTTTCGTTAAACAATTAGTTATTCTTAGCTAATAATTATTGTACTAACAAAATGATTAACAAAAATTAAGAAATAAACAAGTACAGCAAATGGTTTAATTCTGTTTATGATACCACAGCTTTCATAAAGGGTTTTGGTGATTAGTGATTGCGTCAAGTTTCCACTAACTTAATTAATTATTAAGGTGCTTGATTAATCAAAATGACTTGATAGATCCTTTATCTAGTATTTTGAAAATTATCAATTTTTCGCAGAGAAAATAACAGGCCAACTAACTTCTTAAGCAACTTTTTTCTCTTTTTTCTTTTTGCGAAACCATGACTATAAGCATTTTAGATAGCCCTATGGATGTATCGATTCAATGTATCATGTCACGAATAGCAAATATAATTACATCATATGAGCGGATATTTGTTTACAAGGTAAAAGCTCCATAGTTTAGTTTGCATGAATAAGACATAAATCAAAAGATGTGATTAAACATTATATGTGACTATTAGTGGACTTCTGTAGGCAAGCTAAAAGTTATTTTCTATAGTTCTCATGAATATGACATAAAATTAAAAGTTGCGGTCAAAATGGTCGTGGACGATAAAAGAAAAATAAATCCTTCCTTTTTTGTTAAATCAAAAGAAGAAAAAGGAAGAAATATTCGGGGACGTTCTGTTTTATAGAACCTTTTCGTTTAAGTAGTAGTTGAAACGATTCTCTCCGCAACAACCTATAATGTTTGTTCATTCAGATCTTGATGAATTTTACCGAAATTCTTATATAAATCAGAAAATGGGATACTTACCCAAAAGGGTACTTTTCCCTGTTCAAATGGACGGTTAAACTTTTTTCCTGGGTCAAATGGACGTGACATAATTTTATTTGAAACAGACAGAAGTGCCCTTACAAAATATCTTCTTATTAGGAAATTGCATAGAGAATATCGAAAGTAGATCTCCTTTACCATCTCTCTTCAACTACCATTACTGGTTCTTCCTTCATCAGCTCCACCACCACAGAACTCCTACTCCACCATCGGTATCATCTTCCTCTGCGATCTCTTCTCCACCACCGTTAACATAAACACAATTATTGATAACATCATCTTCCTCCGTCATCTTAATCTCTTCCACCATCACCAACATCGAATTCATCGTCTCTCTCCAATAACACCATTATAGACACTGACAACGCTACCATCAAGATTGGTATTTTCAGATACCCTAATTTACTTAAAAATTTTCAAACTAAAATTTTTAGGGCTTTGTGTTAAATCAATTTCAGAAGATAAGTAATGAAGAATATTCTTAATTGTCTTTCAGATTACGTTCGAACTCAAATTGGTTTATCTTTGTTAAAAATTTGATGCACCTGTATATATGTAATTATGAAATTAGAATTTTATGATTGAAGCATTTGGACTAGGTTTTACCGAAAATGTTTGCATGTTTATTTTGATTGGAATAATCTGGGTTCATCCTGTTTTAAATTTTCATATTGATTTATTTTTCTATTGGTAGTATGGATTTTGTATAAAAGAAATTGTTCAATATAGACAGGATGAAACTGATTTCATCGTGTTTGAATTGGGTTTAATTTGGTTTCACCCATTTTATACTAGGAAGAAATTGGTTTCATCGTGTTTTAGACTCGATTGAGTTTTGTTTCACCCATTTTAAACTAGGATGAAACTGGTTGCATCGTGTTCTAGGTTGGGTTGAATTTGGTTTCACCTATTTTAAACTGAGATGAAACTAAGTTCATCGTGTTTGGAATTGGGTTTAATTTGGTTTCATTCATTTTAAACTCGGATGAAACTGGTTTCATCGTGTTTTAGAGTGGGTTGAATTTGTCTCACACATTTTTAACAAGGATGAAACTGGTTTCATCGTGTTTTAGTTTTGGTTGAATTTGGTTTTACCTATTTTAAACCAGGATGAAACTGGTTTCATCCCATTTTAGATTGGACTGAAACTAATTTAATCCCACTTAAACTGGTTTATCTTTCATATTCATGGCTTATTTAATCCCAAAAGTGCTTCTATTTCCAAAAACTACTGACTATAATGTATAAGTTGTTTGGTTCATTATCTTCGTAAGATTGTTGGTGATCTTTAGATTTTTTTAATGTCATGGACGTTAGAAGCAACACAATCCAATTTCACCAGGTTGGTTCTTCCATTCCAGCTGCACTTTTGCATTGTCATCTATCAAAATTGTTCATGCATTTTGACCGATGCTTGGTTAATGATTAGTTGTCCGTATGTAATGCAAACTATATATGTAAAAACGTTGCACTAATAGGCTGTTAATTTTTGCAGCAGCTAAACTTATCACTTCAACATCTTGGAATGATACAACACACTGCTTGGAGGTTCCAAAGAAGGTTGCTAGATAAACCAGTTTCAACTCTTGGTGCTTGGCTATTTAAATACTTTTTCCCATTAAATAACCAAAAGATAAAGAAAAATTCTGGGTTTGAATGTCGATACTGTGACGCATCTAGAGGAAGTATAAAATAAATACTTGGGGAAACGCAGTGGTGGTGATGGGGATGTTGGACTGGTGATTTGTTGGGGTTAGTTGCAGTAGGGGTGTTGGACTGGTTATGGTCAGATTAAAGTAGGCACAAAAAGGTTTTAAAAGGTTAAGGGTTATTTTAGGTAAAAGACTTTTTTTTTTCTGGGTGAAATATCCAAAATGGATAATTGAACAGTATTTTTCTGATTCATGTCCATATAAACAGTATCAAAATGTACACGTCTGTTTCACCCAAGAATTGTCGATTTTGGTCTTTTTAACCAATTTTGTGTATATAAATACATAGTACGATTAAAACCATTCAATTTATATTAATTAAATAATGTAAAAGTGATTAGAAATTTAGTAGAAAAACTGAGATTGAAATGGTACAAAATTCTAATTTTATAATTTTAGAGATGTTTATTCCTTGAATACAAAATTGTAAAAAGAAATGGTGAACTTGATTATTCTCTTAGTCAGCACATACCAAATCTCCATTAAAATACACTCCCTCTGTCTTAAAATTTATGTCCTCTATTCTATTTTCGTTTTTCCTAAAATACTGACCATCTTCTGTTTATAGTCATATTTTTTAGTCAAACTCTCAAATATATCATTTAAAAAATTTAAATGATATCTTCCTAAATAAGAAACAAATCTACTAAATCAATCCATAAATATTTTTATTTTTATCTTCTATTTAATCGTCTTAATGATATCTTCCTCGATAGAAAACAAAATTACTAAATCAATCCATAAATATTTTTATTTTTATCTTTTATTTAAATATTACTATAAAATAATAAAATTATCAAATATGTATTTTTCTTACATGCTCCATATACTCCTTTTAATTTTAGTAATAACATAACATTTAATAGGGATAGTTTGGTACACTCTTCCGGTCTCCTTAATATCTTGACTTAGTCAAAGCGGTCTAATAATTTAGGACGGAGGGAGTAATAACTGACGTGTACATTATTAGTCGGGGTCGGGATTCTTTATCAATTATATTAAGAAAATAGAACTATTGATCGTGCCCATTGAATTTCATTTTGCACTTTTTACGAGTTGGACATGGTTTTACCTGAAAATGCTTCAGGCAAAAGCGAATCTAGCAGTCGCGTATAAACCTAATGCAGGAAGCCCGAATAGATAACTTAACCATTATTCATTTGCAACCCAATCATAAAATGGCTTATAACTTTACCACACGTTCTTGAATCTGATAAATCACAGATTGGATCACAGATAATATCAATGACTATTCTCAGTAATGGTGACGGTGCTATAGAATATCAATAATTTAGCTGCATTTGAATATTTTTCAGGTATAACTAGAGGTCCATATCATGATATGGAGTCCCATACATATTGACATATTCTCTATTATCAATCACTTTTTTCGATTTAATAAATATATAAAAGCTATCCTAAGATTTTATATGATTCTTCTATGAACATGGAAAAAAGATCATGGAGCTCACGATTGTGGAAGTCAATTTTCTAGAATGACTACTTATTTTGTGGCAAAGGAATATAAACATAATTCTGTCATAGGGTCATAGACAATAAGGATCTTTTGTTTGTATGGTGAAGAAAAGATGTTTTTATGTTTTGAAAAAAGTTTAAAGGAAAAGGAAGAAAAAATAAAAAGAGAAGGGATGATTACGATATCAATGAAGTATAATTTTTATTTTTATTCGAAGCAATGAAGTATAGTAATTCAAGTGTTGGGCACCAATTTTTTCTCACAAAGGAAAGACTAGTGGTGTGTTTATAAAACTTTATTCTGAATTTTGAGTCAAAGTAATATGTCAAAAAGTTGGAAGAATTAGCTGGATTTCCATCTACACTATCCAAAATTCTTATGTATGTCGAACAAATACTATTACCTAGCGAGGAAATTCAACTACCAAAAGTTTATTATGGGTGGGCACTCTTCTAAGTTTCTCTCTCCTCTCAAGCTCCTTCTCAAAACTTAAAAAACTCTCCTAGCATTAAAAACTTATTGTTCATATCCAGCCTATTTAGCGCTAGATTTGAGCAGGTTTCTTTATATATTTTTGTTTCCTTAGACAACTAGTCGTTTAGATTACATTTGTTTACGTTTTTTTTTCAATCTCCATTGTGTTTAGGATATTTTTATGGTATTGTTATGGGTGTTTTCCCCTTTTTGTTTATGTCTTCTCCTTTATGAAGATTTTCAATGCGCTTTCTTTCATGGCGTTTCTTTGTGATCTCAATGGAGATTTTGGGTGGAAGTTCAAGTGTGGTGATCAAGATTCAAGACTTTGGGCATATTACGCTCATATTTCTATAAGATGATCTCTTTTCCGAGAAGAAAAAACTCTATCAAAAATTATAATCCCAAAACCATTCTTTCAATCTTCGATTGCTTGGTACTCCTGTTGGTAATTTGTTACTTCTCTTCACGAATTACTCTTTGTTAGTACATTTCAATTGTATTTCGATCTTTGATCTTGATGTTCTTGAAGTCCATCTAATCTCTATTTTATCATGAATGAAATTCTATGAGATTTATCATTAAAAAAATAATAATAATAATAATAATAATGGCGCATTTTAAATTTCCTACTGAGAGCCGCTTGCGAGCTTGACTTGGAAAAAGAAAACATGATCTATTTTTGATAAGCATCCATTCCCTCAATCATACATATCTTAAGGATCCTTCTAG
Source organism: Papaver atlanticum (assembly GCA_023531105.1). Classification (NCBI taxonomy): domain Eukaryota; kingdom Viridiplantae; phylum Streptophyta; class Magnoliopsida; order Ranunculales; family Papaveraceae; genus Papaver; species Papaver atlanticum. The sequence continues at coordinate 647,301 of JAJJMB010009172.1, read as the reverse complement.
ACCGCTCAAAAACCATCCCCTCACAAAGAGTGGGGGTTTGTTTTTGGGCCCCACCGGGGACCGAGCAAGAAAGTCTAATAGGGAGAGGCAAAATTTTACTAGAATAACAAAAAGGAAAAATAAAAAATAAAAATAAATACCCTCTCGATTGCAAGTTTTTGAACTATAAAGGAATATGGACTTGGAAGCAAAAAAAGATGTACTCCAAAACAAATTTTTGCACCCATGCCTACAAATCTTGGCTCCGCCTTTGTCAAAAAATTTAGCATAAATACAAATAACATATGTGAAAGAAAATCTAAAACCTGAGAAAACATAAACAAAATAAGAAAACTAAGAAAAAAATTTGTGACAGCAAGACAAATAGTCTGGATTGTCTATCTTATTAAGAATCTCATCCCTTTAAAAGAAAAGAAACCCAATACTGGTATGTTTTTCTTTCCTTGCTTAAATTTTATTTTCCTCTTATCCCTTTTGTTCATTTCTGTCTATTTTTTCTTTTCATCGGATCTGTGTGTTTACATTGACAACCAAACAAAGTAGTTATTAGTGTGATATATTGATAACCACTTGAATAACATAACTTTCAATGCGGCTAACTGTTGTCTTTTTTTTTTTCCGACAATGATCTTTGGCTAATAGTTGTCACATCCTAAACAATACATGTCTATATTTTTCTCCCATGTTGGTGGATTATGTTTGCAGGTCTGTTTCTCGTACATCTTCAAGGGAAAGACATGTAAAGATTCCGATGTAATTTATGCGCAAATGCTAATGAAAACTAATCAGGAACTACTATATAATCCACTGGACTGTTATGGATTTTTCTTTGGCTATATGATCAAAAATATATCGCATGGGCTAGAGCCAGTAAATATGTGGAAGCAACTGGTCTTATTCAGTTTAGGTTTTTAGATAAAAATAAACTTCAGACGCTCGAACCATATATCAAGAGGAGACGCGATTTAAACGTTAAACACAATTGAATTCCACATAACAAACCATTTCAAACAATCATTCTAAATTTTTTATAAGATATCACTCGATTCGGATGCAAATATTTCTATCCCTTCTTCCAAAGTAGCTGGACAATGGTTAGGAAATTCATAAAAAAAAATTTACGGATCTTCTTGACTCTATATGGCCACTAAATAATCACCTGAAGTTGACATAATTCCGTCCTCCACTTTGAACGACGGTGGTTCTCAATAGTCCCATTCAGTAAACTGTTCCCTCCATAACCTATCTGGGGCCTACTCATTACTAACCATGCCCCACGTGTACCGTCCAAACCTCTTCGGCGGTCTCCTTAGTGGGCCCCACTCTTTGTAGGATCTGATGTCATAATCAGTCAGCTGATTGCAACAATTTTTTCTGACAAAAACAAAATAAAATCCTCTTGAATTCCGTTCTAATCATGCCTTTTTAATTATTATTTTTATTTAAATATTCTAATTAATGAGAAAAATAGTTTATTGTTGTACTTTAATATCAATGGTTTCATACTATTCCAACATCAAATTCTTGTGGGCTCATAAGCTTTATTTTTTCCCCTTAAAATTATAAATATTACCATAATTTCATACATTTTGGAGATCACTCATCAACTTAACTCACCTCATCACCCCCTTCAATTCATCGATCAGAAACCAAAAATTTCATTTCATCAATCATCATGTTGATGAATACCAAAACAACAAATTCACCTGCTAGTGATGAGCTTATTGTAGAGATCAATACCCAGCATGATCATGAGTTCATGAACATTAGTCCTACTAATCATAATCGAATAGAGCCTAAAATTCTATCCCCAAGGTCCTCAAAAAACGGCACCGTCCTCCGTGGTGGTGGTGGTGGTATTGGTTTGGTTGCTGCACTTGACAACTTCGGTTGCACGGTGGATGGCGAAAAAACTGTGACGAAAATCACCTGCAGTACTAATCGGTCCAATCCGATTGCTATGTTGACTATTAACAAGTATACTAAAGGATGTGAAGGTTTAGGAAGTGTAGAGATGGCTACTAGTATTACTGGTGGTGCTGGTGCCGCTACAAGTGTAACAAGATCAGCGTATTGTGACGGAGGTATTGAAGATATGAGAAATCAAAGATTAAATAAATGGAAAGAAGTTGGTGTGTTTTATGAATCTCTGTCGCCGGTATTTTATAATACAAGCGCCGTTACCAGAGATTATCCTCCGTCGGATTTTCTCAGTTCATGTTATTTGTGTAGGAAAAAGCTGCATGGGAAAGATATATACATGTACAGGTACTAATACTTTATCTTGAATTTGCTCATAATTCTATTGGTTTTGGTTTGTTTTGGTTTCTTATGGTCTGAATTGTGGTATTGCAGAGGAGAAAAAGCATTTTGTAGTACAGAATGTCGATACCAACAAATAGCTGCCGATGAGCGTAAAGATAAGAAGCGTCCTCATCGCAGAAACAGTGTCTCGAGATCATCTTACGATGATCATATTTTCTCTCCTGGAATAATGGCAATATGATTTTTTATGCAACACACAGTACTGAAAGACTATCGGTTAGATAGGTTTAACGCCTTACCTGATATAGGATCATGCTGCAGAAAAATGTTTGTTAATTACTCTGAAGTCTGAACGTGTTTATGTGGTTAGTAACAACACAGCACTGAGCACTCATATCGGCAATCTATGTATGGTTAAAAGATGCTTGAGAGTATTCTTCATGTTTTTTCTTCAAACTAAGAAGACACATATCAAGAAGAAACAAATTTCCTTTTTTAATTTAATCGGTAGAGAAGTTGGTGTTGATAAGTTTCGATCTCAGATCACTGGTATCCTCACTTAGTGTTTTTTTTTTTTTACATTGTACTACTACAATGACATCAAGAAGATTATTAAGATGAAACATATCTCCAAGCTATTTAATGTCTCGTGTTCTTCTTTTTTGCCGTCTTTACGGGCCAGGCTACGCGGCGTTAAGGTTATGTTGATATCTTTCAATTGAAATGAGTAAGATTTTGTTTGTTTATCATTCAGACTGAAAATGGCTCTCTGAATGTTTATAACGGATTCTAAAATTATTATACAATAGGATTACAAATTTTTCTCAAACCATTACACGCCAAGTTTTCGATTCAGATATCGTAGAAAAATTTGATAACTGCAACCATTATAATTCTGTTTTCCTTTGTAAGACAAGTAATTTTTAGTGAAGCTGCGAAGTGGGTTTAGAAGTGATGCCAAGAATATTTATCAGATTAGTTGGTTCAGCCATTATACTATTTTAGAGGATTGCCTCTTTCGTCTAAATGATTTTTAGTTTTGGCAAAATTGAGAATGTGAGTAGGAATTTTAATAGTTGGGCTGATAAATTAGCCAGTAGAAGATTCGATGGCTGCATAATTTTCTTCCATTTGACATAACTATGATTTAATTCTTTCTCTACATTAATATATCAAAAAAGAAATGTTTTTGGAAACCCAACAAATTCTAAACCGAATATTTCAATACTTGACCTAAAATATGAGACTCCGGAATTATACAACCTACCTTGTTTATTTGAATCCGACCAATGATTCAGATCTGACTTGACATCTAATTCTGCCTTGAGGTCGGACTCGTGCTTATACATCCTTCGAGTCGAATTTGCCTCTAGATCGGACTCTTCTCGTACATCATTGGACTCATAGGGATTTAGGAGCGATTTCGTACTGGACTCGGATCATATATGGTTGAATTAAAAGAAAATCTACGATCAACCGGTGTAATGACTAACGAGTCGAACTGAGTTAAAAATAAAAACAAACAACCAGATTAAAGTTGTGGGCTCGTTTTGCATGGGCTTATAAGATACCTAGAATTTGTCCCATCCATGACAGTATTTAACACCAAACAAAAACCCTAAAACCTAAAAATTCTTTCACTTCTTCCATCCCCTCCTCCAAATCTCTCCTTCCAGCCGTCATAAACCCTAAACTGCAAAAATCATCAAATCCGGGTCCTGTCTCAAAACCAGGATCAAGCAGAAGTATACTTCTCAGATATCTATCAATCTTCTGGTAATTTCAGGCCTATTCTTCTTTTGATTCTTCAAAATGGCATCTTGTAGATTTGTAATAATAGCTGGTTTCATATGGGAATGTGGTGGAAGAGGAACCCTTTTGAATCCACTGAGCATAATGATTTTTCCTCTTAAAAATACTATGGAAATAGCTGTTGACTTCATGTAGAAGGGGATGCAGAGATTGCTATTTTCTCATCTTCCCATGGAAATCAGATTACACTTATGAAGGAGAAGGTTACAAGGGCAGATCTCTTGATAATGTTGCTTATTTGATCTCAAAAACCTTTCTCCAGTAACATTCACCAAGCTTATAAGGGAAGAGAAAGAACTTGGTCAGTTTTCTGTTCTTAAAATTATTCTATGTGACGACTTCAATGGATCAAAATTCTCCAATTGAAAATCTTATAAACCTCCATACTAGAAGCTGGGAAATCGATTGGAAAAGGTTGTTTGGAGAATATTTCAAATCTTTGCAAACAAACTAATACCCTTGTCTTTTATCATAGATTCTATGGTGAAAAAGGAAAATCTTGTTTGAATTTTAAAAGTATAAATCGTTCGCACATTGATTCTGTAATGGGTTTATTTTGTTTCTCTATTCCTTATATGCACAATGTTAGTGATCCTGTATACCTTTTGATGTTTTGTTGTGGGGAATATTGGATCACTAATATTGTGTGTATATGGTTTAGTTTGTTTCTGTGTGCCTGCAACAAGGGTTCATTTTACCCTTCAGATGCCTACCTCGCTAAAATGATTTCAAGTTGATTCTGACAGCTCCAAGGTAATTCAAATGTGCATCCTTGTTTTCATTGAATATAAACATATTAATCAAATCGCCCAATTGAATTTATGTTGGTTGTCATGCTTAAATTTTTACTTGTTACTCTGCAAGTGTGGGAATTTAGTGGAGGAGATGGAGGAACAAAAATCCTTTGCAAATCTCCGACAGCAGAATTTGGTATGCTAAACCATACAACACTGAATTTTCTTTGTTTTCAATTTGATCATCTACTTAGTTCTCTGGATTGATTCTAAACAATAGGATTCTTCTACTTTGTTGTGCAGACAGATGCTGCCGAGTTGGTACGGTGCTATGCATGGTCTTTCCACTTTGTAGGCTATCTAAAGTAAATCACTTTGAAGGATGCTAGTGAAGGATGAAAGGTGATTTACATGGTTATTACGTTTTCGTATAAGTTTATCAGAGTGTCTTGGAATGGGTTTATAAGCTCTGCACATGGAAGTCGAGTGAAGATCTTTGCTATCATATCTGGTTTTGGGATATCATAATTGTTTTTATTTGTACGGGTTTGTCTGTTGTATGCCTTCTGAAGATATCCCCGACCGCTGTCAGCCTGAGTCCTGCATTAACTTAGCTAGCGACGGGGTGCAAGAAGATGACTGGCAGCTTTAGTTGCAGTTCACAGTGATGCGTGGATACTTTTTAGCTGTGTGTTTACTTTGATTAGTTCATTAATAGATTTTTCTGGAATCATCTGTTTGCTTCTTGAATTGCATTCAGGTTAACTTACTTTGTTCTCGTGGAATACCACAGCTATTTTTGTGTAATGTAGTAGTTCTGTTAATTGAATAAACTTGTTCATAGGAAAGGTTCAGAAAAGTATGGGATCTGAATCTGGAACAATTTGTTTCGGAAGGAAATGGTGTAGCAAGTACATGTTTCCGGGTGGAGAGTTATGGGTCTGGTAGCGCGCCAGCCCCAGCAATTTTACGGTTTTTGATATACTTTGTAGCTCATTTCGTTGTTATTTTTCCTTGCTCTGTACATTATCCAGAAGTCGACACCGTCATTATACAATAACAATCATAGGACTCAGATGTTCCCACTGCATTTGAACAATGATTTTACCTTACCTTTTAAAGATTGTATGAAATGTGTTTAGAAGTGATTTTTAGAGTGCCAAATTGCTGAAGCTTTTTCTATTGTTATGTTGCTTCCTTCCCATGAACCACCTCTTCATATCCATGCTCTCTGCCCATCTATGCTATGCACTCCAAATCATGGTCCTGCATCTCCGATCTTCACCATCACCGTACACCATTTTTTTTGTCTCTCCAAAAACTGTCCACTATGCCTTCCTGAACCCCAATTTTGTCCACATCCTCGTCGCAATTTTCCTTGCTATAAACCGCATATTTGAGATCAATATCGTTACAGAAAACTTTTGAGTCCAGTCAGAAATATGCCCCACGAGTCAGATACCCCCTGAGTATAATGAATGAACCAAATCAAATTTTGAGGCAAAAGTTAGAAAAATGAAAGAAAAAGGAAAACAATTCGGGAACCAACTGTGGCAAGACAAGCAAACGCCAGGAAAATGAAGAAATAAAAACAATCTGGTATCCAACTCTGGCGAGACTCTTATTTTTGAGGTCAGATGCTTACGAGTCAGAAGTACGAGCGATTCAAAGGCAAATATCTTAAAAATGAAAAAATTGAAAACTTTAAAAACACAAGGAAAAGTATGAGCCGAGTCAGGTACGATATCCTAATTCCCTCCTCAAAATCACATCATGTAAACACAAAACCTACCCACCAATATCCACAAACAAATAGATCGTATTACCAGAGATTTTTTATGGGGACACGACTCAACAACTAAAAAACTCCACCCTATAGGATGGGACAAAGTAACAAAACCATTATCCGAAGGAGGATTAGGAATAAGAAAGAGCAGTGATCATAACAAGGCACTTATCATGAAGAGTATCTGGAATCTTCATGAACAACCTAACTCTATCTGCGGAAGTCTCTTCAGTGCAAAGTATCTTGATCAACAATCAATTCTACAAGGCATCGGTTCTATACCCTCCTCCTCCAGTCCTCAATGGAGACAACTCGCTTCAATTGTCCCTACCATGCAACATCTAATATTTCATCGTATTGGAAATGGATTATCAACCCCAATAGAAGCCAATTGGATTCCACACTTAACAAATCTAAACCCGACACAATGCTACCATATCCGAATGGTAGCGGATATCATCGACCCAATATCCCATTCCTGGAATCATGAAAAATTAAGCACCCTTCTCAATCCTATAATCCAAAAAATCATAAACATCCACCTTCCCAAAAATAGCCTCCAAGATAAAATTATCTAGCCACACTCAAAATATGGAAACTACGTACCCCATCAGAATACAAAACAAGGTGGGGATGGTGAGTATAGATGCACTTAGATTTTTCCTCTCAAAAAGGAGAGATTCCTTTCGACAGCTAAATTTGGTACGCTACATTTAGTTTATATGGTATTGTTACATTGTTTTGAATTATACCATCTACATCTACTTAGTTCTCATTGTTGATTATGAACCACTGTATTTGTCGACTTTGTTGTGCAGAAATGCTGCTGAGCTGGAGCGTTACTATTTTGGATTGACATGGGTGGTATGTCTACTTCGTATGTTATCCCAAGTAAATCAGTTTTGATCCGCAAGCATATGTGGCAATGGTTAGGGATACTAGCGAAGGATGATTTAGGTGTTTAATTGTGTAAAGTCATCTGAGTGTTTTGAAATGGGTTTATAAGCTCTGCTCCCAGAAATCGAGCAAAGATCTTTATTGTTGAATCTGGTTCTGAGTGATCACAGAATTTGTGCATCTAAGTACGGGGTTGTCAGTGAACAGTAGAAGGCTCATATAGCTTCTGAAGAAATCCCCTGAATTTGCATCCTGCATGGCCTTCTAGAGATTGTACTCCATAGTGATGCGCAACTTGTTATAGCCGTAAGTTAATGCTGGATTACATAACTTGCGGAGTTTAAAATCCAGAAAATTGAGCTTCTACTTACATCCAATTTCTTTGAGCTTCTGAACTTATTCAAGTCATCGTATTTTCTTTTACCGCATCTTTGAATTCTACTGCATATCTTGTACTGCACATCTTTTGACTGATAAGGAGTTCATCTCAGAAGCAATTGTATGGTTTTCTTTTATAAAACGTGCTTTGCTCTGCATTATCCAGAAGGCAGACATACATAGATCCATTTTACTTTGACGAAATGACAATCATAGAACTCAGAATCTCAGATCTTCTACTGCTTGTGAACAATGATATTTCACGCATTCAATATTGTATAAAATATGGTGCTTGGTTTGGTTGTTACGGCTAATTCTAAGAGTGCCGAATTGCGGAAGTGTTTTATTTTGTTTAGTTGTTTCCCCTCCTATGAACCACCTCTTCGCATCCATGCTCCCTCCCTACCCACCTATGCTATTATGCCTTCTTGAACCAGTATCTTGTCAACATCCTTGTTTCCTTCTCCATCCACATTCCAATGACGGGCCAAGATTCTTTGGCTCAGCGTCTTATATTTCGCTTGGAAAATATTGCAACATCAATCGATATGTTTTATTCTGTCTGACGTCCCACCTAGTCAAATTCTTAGATTCCCCTAGTAGCTATAGAAAATTCCAGTCCCATAAACGAAATCAAACGCCACAAAAGAAAGAAGAGAAGAATACAGATGGAATGCATCCTGGGCCTGGCTTCATTTCTTAGCAAATTTTTAATAAGAAAAAAAAAAAAAAAAAAGTTTGGCATCTTCAATCAATTAAAGTTGATTAATTAAAAAAAAACAGATTAGGAAATTAAATTATGATTAAACAAAATAATATAGTTAGTTAAACTTGATTAAAAGTAAGTTAGATACGCTTTTTCCTTAAACAATTAGTTATTCTTAGTTAATTATTGTACTAACAAAGTAATTAACGTAAAATAAGTAATAAACAAGTATAGCAAATGGTTTTATTCTGTTTATGATACCACGGCTTTCATAAAGGGTTTTGGTGATTAGTGATTCCGTCAAGCTTCCACTAACTTAATTAATTATATTATATTAAGGTGCTTGATTAATCAAAATGAATTGACAGATTCTTTTTCTAGTGTCTTATGAATTTATCCAATTTTTCGTGGTCAAAATAACAGTCCAACTAACTTCTTAGACCATCTCCAACAGTGGTATAATTTTATTTTTATATGACACGTAGGATTTTAGACCCCAATTTTAAATAAAACCATCTACAACAGTAGATCCTATAAACCAGGCGGAGTGTCATATTAAATAAGGAGATCTTGAAGAAAGTGTTAACTACACCTTCGGATGCAGCTCCACGTCATGTTTTGTCTTTTAATAATTAATTTTAAGGATTAAAAAACTCTAACTGTTGGAGATAGTTTTTTAGAAATAAGGTCCTAAATTTGCTCTCTAGATAAACTCCATAAATAAGGCCCTAAATTTTCTTGTTGGAGATGCTCTTAGGAAATTTTCCTCTTTTTTCTTGTTGAGGAACCATGACTGTAAGCATTTTAGACGGCCCTATTGATGTATTAATTAGATGTATCATGTCACAAATAGTAAAAATAATTACATCATAAGTGCGGACATTTGTTGACAAGGTAGAAGCTGGATAGTTTGCATAAATAAGACATAAAATAAAAAGATTGATGTTGATTAAACATCTTATGAGATTATTAGTGACATCTGTTAACAATGTAATTCTTCGATTGGCATGAAAAAGACATAAAATCAGAAGTTCCCATTAAGTCCCGTGGATGATAAAAGAAAAAATGATCTTATCTTTTTTGTTAAATCAAAAGAGGAGAAAAAAGAAAGAAAGTGAACTTATGTAATGAGGTACATTTTGAGTTTTAGAGGACCGTTTCATTCAAATACTAATTGAAATAACTCTCTCTATAGCAACATGCGATGTTAGTTCGTTCTGAAATGATTTTGATGAGTTCTATCTGAATTTTTATATAACTACATAATCATCGAAAAAAATTGTTTATATACTTGGAACACTTCCGACCACTTAATTTATATCAATTATAGTAAAAAAAAAAAAAAAAACTGATATTGAAATAGTAAAAGATTCTAATTTTATAATTTTAGAGGCCTTTATTCTTTGAGTATATAAATGTAATTATTCTATTAGTCAACACATACCAGGTCTCCTTTAAAATATTAGAATTGACGTGTACAATGTTAATTGGGAATCTTCATTAATTATTTGACGATGCACTGAATAAAGAATTGATTTTAATTGAGTCCATTGAATTAACGTTTAAGCAATAAATTGATATGACTTTTAATGAGAAAGCTTCTTCCAACGCTGAATTGGATACAACGGGGTAATTTATTTCTAGCCCTTTTCTTTCTTTTTTTATTTGAGTAACCCACCATTCATAATTTTAGGAACCCATAATTATACTCCTTGTATTTCTGGAAAAGTAATACTTTCACTTTTTAAATTTGGCCTATTTTTAGGAACTCATAATGTTAGTCTAATAACATCACACAAATATGTTACAGCAAATATGTTACCTAGCTAAGATAATCAACTACCCACACAAGTTGCAATTCTAATAACATCAATTCTACGACTACTATGAGCTGAGCACCGTGCATAACAGTTCCTCCCAGGAATTAGCTGGGTTGGCTTTTAGAGTTAGGGTTACACCCACCGAAACTGTATCTCCCAGGATAACCCATGGTGTCCAGCTCATGATGGGTAAATTATTTTCATTGTAATAATGCTTTCGGTAGATAACAAATGCGGAAGGAAATCTAAAACGCAATAAACAGGAAAAATAATTAGAACAACAAATATGGGAAAAAAAATTGTGACAACAAGAGTAACAATCTTAATCTACCATCTTTGTCCGTCATATCAAAAATCTCATCTATTTAAAAAAAAGGGAAGATCTCCTCAATTTTATGCTACTACGTACAGTTTTGTAAGAAGAACATAGTACTATAATATTAATTTTAAATGCATTAAAAGTGTAAGATAACAACCGTTACCACGGTGGGAGGGCCGACCGAAGAAGAATCTGAAAATGGGGTTTGCATAATGGCTGTGCATTCAATTTTTGAGAGTTGTGCCTAAAATGAAAATATCACTTTTCTTTAAACGGAGGGAGTACACCGTTTTATTAGTTGCAACGGAAAAATTAGTTGACACATAAACCAAAATATGGCTACATAAAGTAATATGTATCCTTTGTGGTGGTTTGCATAATGGATATACATTTAATTTTCTAAAATTGTGCCTAAAATGATAAATACCTTCGAATTTTTCGTAAAAACTCTAATGGTGGGTTTGTTTGCAGAATTCACCATTTCCGAGAATTTATAATCCCATGGGATTACAAATTCTGAAATTCATGTAAATTCTTTGTGTGTTTGGTAACTCAATAAAAATTCATAGGATTTATAGAGTTTTCTTGTATTAAAGTCTTTGTACCATTTGACATTACGTTCAAATCTTAAAATTGCATATATATGGGATTTAGAGTTAAAAAAAAGTGGGTCCAGAAATCCCTTGATAAGTTTCCCAGCAAATCTTAGGGGGGAGGGGTCGGACTCCATATGGAGGATTTGCTGGAAAACTGAATCCCGTAGGAAACGTGATTCCAAGGATTCGGGCAACCAAACATATAGAGGGAAACGTAATTCTACCAAATCCCCTGGACCCATAAATTTCACCTTTAAAATTCTACATCCAAACTCACCATAAATTTGATATTGTTGTTTGTACTCATTGCGTTGCTTTTTTTATTACCTTTCCAACGAGATAAAATTTGTAAAATTCCAAGACACGGATTTGTAGATATGTTATATTAAAGCTTTCTTTCCAATTATACCCCTAAAAAAATAAGATATATAAAGAGTTATAGTAATTGGACTAAAAGGAAAGGCATTTGGGGTTTTCAATAGTAACCATTTCCAATTTTTTTATCAAATTGCACATTTGTGTGAGGCTTCATTTTACAAAAAAAAAATTGTCATAAAAAGAACTCCCTCCCTACGGGCTCTCCGGTCGGTCGGCCCAAATATATTATTTTTTCTTTTGTTTTTTAAACATAATCCCATAATATAATATAGAGCTTCCCAAATATCTCGGTAACGTGTGGGATAATATGAATATAAAAGTGTGACGGAATCTTTTCTTATTTTTGTATAAATTTTGCCATGTCTCTTTTCCTATGTTTACACTTTGTTTTTATCTTTCCCTTTTTCTCTCTTTTCATTCTTCTTTCTAGATTTCTAGATTTGTTAATTTGCATTGACAACAAAACAGAGTAGTTAATGGGGTGTTATAGTTCCACTGACCGACTGAAAAACAGAAATTTTGACGTGGCAAATTATTGTCGAAGGCTAAACAACACGTGTCTATTTTAATTGGACCCTTGTTTTTCTCCCATGTCTGCAGGTCTATTTCCTCGTACATCTTCACGAGAAAGACATGTAAATTTCAGGAAAATAATAGTTATCCCCCACTCATGTCCACTAAAATCTTCCACCACGAGCATGGGGATAGTGGCCTAATAACACACAAAAGGGTTCCTGCTAATCCCAATCCAAGGGATCAAGGGGTGAAAATTTGACACATGATGGGGGAAACCAATGGGGAAAGTGTAGCACTTTTCTAAATTTCAAGGTGATTTCATGACACAAATGTCAATGGTAAATTACTGAAATAACTAATCAGTCTAGGGAGGCTAAAACCAGTTAATACGCGACCTTGCTACAGCTGGAATAGTGGGGGCTGGTCGAGATATGGACATGCTGTGTCACAATCTTAATGGTGAAGAGGGGAATGACTCTACATTAGGATTGATAATGGGGTGAAGATGGAAATGATTAAAGGTCTGGATTGATTATCACAGATCTAACCTATGTTAGTTGTCCGTGTTATAGAGTTAGCCGTTAATAAGCGGAAATAACTGACAGGATATGCCCCCAGAGGCTAAAACTAGTTAGAAGTCAAATTTATGCTTCAAATAAAAAAAATGAAAGAATAGAAGTAAAATTTGGAGGCTACAACCACTTATTAAGCGAGACAATCTAAACGACTCCACATAACAAACCATTTCAACGACCATCCTCAATTTTTTCTAAGACATCATTCTATAAGTTATTTTCTGAGATATCATTCCACAAGTAAAATTCCGATACAGAAATTTTCATCCCTTCTTCCCGTTTAGCCAATGGCGGAGCCAGAGTTTAAAATTTAGGGGGCTAGATTAAAATTTTATCAAACAACAGGCCTTTGTGGACTAATAAATAAACTCAAGGTGGGCTAAATACAAAATAGTAAGATATTTAACTATTAAGGATCGCATCCCACGCATATTCGACAGGCTTTTTATAAGATTATTAGGATATTAGATGGGCTAGAGCCAGGGTTAGTCAACCCTTGGCTCCGCCCCTGTGTCTAGAACGATGGTTACGATACAAATAGTTTCCTCTTAATGAATCTTCATTGCTTAGTTATGCAAATAATCACATGAGGTTGACATAATTTCGGCGTGCACTTTTGAACGACGGTTGTTCTTAATAGTCCATTTAGTACCACTGTTGGCACTAAGGCTGCACAAGAACCGGATAGAATATGAGAACCGTACTGGAACCGGAAAAACCGGACCGGAATCGTACCGGAACCGGTGTAGACGGTACAGGGACCGGGACAGAATATGAGAACCGGGATAGGACCAGGTACAGGGAAGGGTTCTTGGGGGGACCGACTTGTACCGGACCATAAGAACCGGTTAATATGAGCCGTTGATCTTGTGGTTAAAAACTAATCGTAGCCTTCGCTCCTAGGTTTGAAGCCCTATCGAGTATATAACCCCTACCATTTTTCTTCTTCTTTTCCTATGAAGAACTGTCGATGTTCAATCTTTTTCTATACGTTTTTTCAACTGAATTTCAGGTTAATCAAAGGAAACTTCATCGAAACCTCATTTGATTCCAACTCAATACATCATGTGCAACTTGAGCTACAGCCACCAAAATAATCAACTAAACCCATGAACACCGTACAATCTCTTCTTCATTGATTTCTTCTTAAACTTGATTATTAATCAGATGCAACAACAACAAAGCAATCCCATCGTGGGTAATCGAGCAATCTATGCAGCCACAAAATCACGATAGTATTGCGGTTGTTTATCTCCTTGCTGATTTCACTCTCAAAAGTTAGTTTCATCTATCTCAGTTAGGGTTTTGAGCTAATTATATTAATTTAAATTTAAATTCCTGAATCTCCAATTTCTAATTGAAATTGATTTCATTAATTTCAGATTCATAGATCTTGAGCTAATGATATTAGGTTTCATAGGGTTAACAGGGGAATCAGATGGAGGAACAGTTGAAGAGTAATTGAAGTGGAAGTTTATTTTTGATTAAAAAACAATGGTGATTAATTGTTATGGTTTGATTAAAGGCAGGGATAATGTTTATAATTTTTGTTCAGTATGCAAATTAGTGTGATTATAATGATTTATGCAAATCAGTTGAGGATGAATTTTGAAATTTGTTCAGAGTAATTTGGTCTGTTCAATTTGTCTGGAAACTCAATGAAGATATAAGAAAAGTGATAGGGTAAAAACCCGGTACCGGAGTGGAACCGGAAAGTCTTACCGGTACAGGTCCAAGTCCAAGTCCACGTACCGGTCCTCAAAATGAGGTACCGGTCAACACCAGGTAGAGAGACCGGTTCCAATAGAAAACCGGGCCTACCGGCTCATGTGCAGCCTTAGTTGGCATTGTTCCCTCCGTAACCTATCTTGGCCCTACTCATTACTAACCATGCCCACGTGTAGCGTCCTAACCTCTTGAGCTGTCTCTTTATATGGGCCCCGCTCTTGTTGGATCTGATGTCATAATCAGTCATCTGATGGCAACAATCATTTAATAATTTTTTCTGACAAAACAAAATAAAATCCTGTTGAATTCCGTTCTAATTATTTTTTAATCATACTTTTTTAATTATTATATCATAATATTCTAAAAAAAATACTTTGTTTTTTAATATCAATGGTTTCAAAACAATTCCAACATCAATTCCTGTGGGCTCATAAAAAAAAATTCCCTAAAATTATAAATATTTCCTTTCTTTCATATATTTTGGAGATCACTCATCAACTCAACTCACCACCCCTTTCAGTTCATCAATCAAAAATCCAAAATTTTCATCTCATCAATCATGTTGATCACTACAAAAACAACTTTATCTTCTACTAGCGATGAGCTTATTCAGTATTCTAATCCAATTCTCGATATCAAAATTCAGCATAATCATGAGTTCATCAACATTAGTCCTACTAATCATAATTCAATGGAGTCTAGAATTCTATCCCCAAGGTCCTCCAAAAATGGTACCGGTGTTATCGGTGGTGGTGGTGTTGGTTTGGGAATTGTTGCTGCTCTTGACAACTTGGGTTGCACGGTGAACGGCGAGAAAACTGTGACGAAACTCACCTGCGGTACTAATAGGTCCAATCCGATTGCCATATCGACTATTAACAAGTATACTAATGGTATAAAGCCGAAAGGATGTGTAGAGATGGCTACTAGTACTACTGGTGGTGCTACTAATGTAACAAGATCAGTGTATTGTGATGGAGGTGTTGAAGAGATGAGAAATCAAAGATTAAACAAATGGAGACAAGTTGGTGTGTTTTATGAGTCTCCGTCGCCGATATTTTATAATACAAGCGCCGTTACCAGAGATTATCCTCCGTCGGATTTTCTCAGTTCATGTTATTTGTGTAGGAAAAAGCTGCATGGGAAAGATATATACATGTATAGGTACAGATTTCTATCTTTAATTTGATCATCATAATTTTATTGGTTTAGTTTAGTTTGGTTTCTTATGGGTTTGATTTTACAGAGGAGAAAAAGCATTTTGTAGTACAGAATGCCGGTACCAACAAATAGCCGCCGATGAACGTAAAGATAAGAAGCGTCCTCGTCGTAGAAATGAAGTTTCGAGATCATCTTTTGATATATCATCATCGGCCGGCGGATCACCTTACTTGGAGGATCATCTTTTCTCTCCCGGAATAATGGCAATATGATTTATTATATGCAGCATAGAGATTTACGCACGCTGAAAGACTACCGGTTTAACAGAAGATGGTTACCGAATATAGGATTATGGTGCAGAACAGTATAATTAATGTTAATGTATGTATGGTCTTCGCTTCAGATCAGGGAGTCTTCGCTTCCGATCAGGGAGCAAAGAAAGAAAGTTTTGGTAGTGGTTGGATTAATGAAAATATATAGCTTGATAGTGTTTGTTAATTGCTAATAATTGAGTCCACTCTGAAGTCTGAACCTGCTGTTTAAGAGGTTGTAAAAAGCTCACCACTGAGCATTCGTCTTGATAATCTATGCATCTTCAGCTTCATTACTCTCTTTTCCGATTGAATTTTACATGTAATCAAGGGCTGTGCACTCGTACTGGTAATCTATGTATCTTCAGCTTCATTGCTCTCCTTTTCGGTTGCATTGGGTTCCTAAGTGTTTATCTTGTAATTTGGGGTGTGCTTGTGCAACTTCCCATCTCAGTCAGGGTACAAATTACCAGCACACAATGGTTTGGCAAAACAGCAATCGCAAGAGCTCTAACTGTACAATATAACTGTAATGCTGGCTTCGAGATGAAGTACATGTACACCTGAATTTCTCCGAGGAATACACACCCTCGAGAAACTCGGATCAAGTCTAGTCGAGTCCGAGGTTAATAACTCATGTCACAGTAGTACTACTATGAAAGGAAAAAACCCATATAAGATCACTAACCAGGGAACAGCAACTACCAATTACCCCAGATACGTAGTTATCAATCCTATAAGGAAATGTAAAAATCTACACACGATATATCCATATAAGCGGTAAAAACATCACTTCATACATTGATAGACAAACACCATAACTTAGTCCGGGATAAAAACCAGCTTAAATAGAAGGCTATATCTAAATTAGCATAAAACCTGGATTCAACTGCAACTGCAGCAAAACAAGAATCCGAGATATAAAATGCCTGGCGGGGAATCGTTTACTGGTAATACATGAGTTGTTGGGCAGCAGCAACATTCGGATATCCGCCATCATACATTACCTGGTTTCCTCCCATATCCATTTGTGCGTGTTTAAGAGCGTGTTGCCCTTGATGATGGTGGTGGTGCATTAGGGCGGCTTGGGGGCCACCCATCTTGCTCATTGCCAGCTGTCTTTCATATGCCAACAAGTCAGCAGTTGAGAGACTGGGATAGGGAGAAATAGCAGCAACAGCGGGAGGAGGGAGAGGGGTAGAAATTGTTCCTGGTGGAGTGGGTTTGCTACCCCATGAGCACTGCAACAGAGATAGAAACAATCAGGTTAGGATGAAAAACACGGAACGTGAAGGTCAAGGGTTGCCTATCATCGCGAGGAAATCAACAAGCACATAATAAGAATGAACTTCATTGCTTAGTTAATCTTTGTTTATATAAAACATTGAAGAAAGCTAATTAGGACTTTCAGATGGTGACACTAACCTTAATGGTCTTGCCATAGAGCATGTTAGCATTGCCCATCTGAATGCCCATAGCTGCTTCTTCGTGGGTACTGTATCTCACAAAACCAAACCCTTTATCTCGTTGGACACGAACTTCTTCAAGTACTCCAGCTCCAAGAGAATGAAAAAAGCGGTGGAGATCAAGCTGGGTAACCTGCAGAATAATAATACGTATGAAAATAAATAAACAAATAAGGTCAACTCAAAAACCGTCAAGGAAACTTAGAGCCTTTAAAAGTACAGGGCAGACTGGTTCTTACCTCGGGAGCAAGGTTGCCCACATAAACTGTGGTGTATTGTGGGTTATTTTCAGGAGCATCTTCGTTCTTCATCTCTTGACCATCATCTGCACAGGGAAAAAAAAATTGTATGTTAAAATGTCAGCAATTACTTCCTTGCATGCCATCTTATAGATTAACTCACCTGAAGTTCCATTCGAGAGTTCTGCCATGCTTTTAGCATCAAAGTTCTGTTTATCGTCATTGATACCAGCACCTTTTGTTGCCCAGTTACACCGTATCTGTCTGCTGCCAAGCCACTTTCCTGCATATTGCACAAAGTACAGGAAAACCTGAACACTGTCAGATCTCAAACATACTGACAGAATCGGAGCAATGAAAAGTAAGATTTATATAAAAATACAGTAATTTCCCTACGGTTGTGCTAGAATGCAGAAAAACATAGTAAATGCATGTGCAGTGCGCCATCAGTTTTTTAAAATGCTAAAGTGGGATAACATGGTGATACTGGTGTCATGGACACATATAAACAGGCGACATCGTGTTATATCCATAAGATCAGTTTTCAATAACAAAATGAGAACTGAAGAAAAGCAACATAACAAGTAACCAGTTTAGAACACAACAGAGGCAAAAACCCCAATGTTAAAGTTAGACCTGAATTGACACAAGTAGCAAGTGCTAATAGGTTGAACTAACGAAATTCACTTACCAGTCAAATCATTTATTGCACTTTGGGCTTCCTGAGGAAGATCATCATCCAAGAATAGAAAGTAAACCAAAAACAAAACACCATGAGCATGTCCCCAAAAATACAAAGCAGAGGGAAACAGAACAATAAGCACAGTAACGTCAATAACCTGTTCATTCCTAAAAGAAACAAAACCAAACCCTCTTGAACGCCCAGTCTTCTGATCCCACATAACTCTTGCATCTCTGCAACCACCAAAAAGTAATTGAGGAACCTTGTAAAATTATAGCACACTATATAAAAACAAACAGAACAAATACAGGACAAAGGAAAAAAAAAGGACTTACGAACAACTAGAATAAACCGAGAAGCACGCAAATAGGGTAGCATCTGTAACCTCAGGGCTAAGATCACCAACAAAAATATTGAAGTGACCTGCAAAGCAAAATAATATCATACGGATCAGTGAAAAGACTACAATAAAGATACCAATGAACGAATATCTAGGGAGTATCGTATCACCTGAAGTGTCCTCTCTCTGACCACTGGCATAGGCCCAGTTTACCTTAATAGGTTGCCCAAACCTGAAATTCCCGGTTCACAATTCAGAGTTAGAGCAGTAGGATAGACAAAACTAAATAAAAAATAAAAATCCACTTACAAATGCCTCCCATTTAGACTCAAAATAGCAAGTGCAGCAGATCTACGGTCGAAGTAGTCAACAAACCCATACGAGGACTGCAGAAAAGTAACAGTAACAAAAAGATCAGCAATCATACTAGTTTTTGGATAGATAAAACTCAATTAGACAGAAAACCATGAATGAAGTGAATTGCCACAACCGAACTCCTTGAAAGCTAAGTGAATGGCTTATATAAAACACCCTCCAAACACATTGATATCATGAGAAGAATAAGCTAAAACTAGCTATACAAACTCAAATAGAGGATATGTGGTCTGATACTATTACAATGAAAACAGACCTTTTCTTTTCTGATGAGCTTGCATCCTTCAAGAGGACCAGTGCTTGTGAAAACCTCTTGTAGAAGTGGTTCTGTAACCTGAAAGTGAATGTTGCCCACATACCTACATTTTTTTCACAAAACGTAAAACTATGCGGTTAAAATAATTTTTTTGAAAATCTCTCACAAGCATAGATTTGGAAAACTGATGAGACGGAAATTCCTAGAAGAAACACCAATCTAAAAAATGTTTGGTTTAAGATGGTATGTTATATCAGTTGTTCCTATCAGTATCAGTGTAATAGCTACCGGCAAATCAAAAATGAAAAAAGAGAGAAAAAGTAAAAAAAGTGTCCTAACAACACTCACACACTGCGGCATGTACTCGAATCAAAACCAGGAGGTAGATTTCCACTTGGGATTGGCTCTATCTGCAAAAATCAAAATGTAAAAAAAGACGAAAAAAAGAAAAATTACCCCTAAATCAATAAAAATCTCCCTAATTTAATTATCAAAATTTAACATCAAAACCAAAACTAAAAATTGAGCAACCTAACCCAATCACAAGCCAACACACTCCCTAAAGTTCAGCTAACCTAAACAGCAATGCTTCCCACTGGCTAACCAAGTAAAACCCTCTTAAAGGAACCATTTTTATTGATTTTCTCACCCTCCAAAGCTCAGAAAGAACAATTTTACTAAAAAAAGAACGATTTTTACTAAATTGAAATTATCATATCAATCAAAACTCAAAAAGGAGCCATTTTTGTTGATTCTTCTAACCTACAAACCTCAAAATCAACCAATTTTATTGATCTTTCCACATACTAAGCTCAAAAAGTACCAATTTTTACCAAAAAAGGAAACAATTTTCACTAAAATTGATATGATCAAATCAACCAGAACTCATAAACTAATACACAAAACCAATCAAACAAAAATGGGTTTTTGGAAAAAACCAAGATTACTTACTGGTGGAGGAGCTAAGAGAGCAGGATGAAACATAGATTGTTGTTGCTGTTGTTGTTGTTGAAGAAGAACTTGTTGCATCAATTGTTGCTGCTCGTGTTGTTGTTGTTGTTTCATCCGCTGTTGATGCTGCATTTTTTCTTCTTAATTTGATGAAGAAATCAAAAAGAGGGATTGAAATTTGGGGGATTCAATTAGGGTTTTCAAAAAAAAAAGAAAAAAAAAAGAGGGGAGAAAAAGAGGAGAAGAAGATGAGATTTTAGTCCGACTGGATTTCTTATGGAAAAGTGAGTGTGGAAATCCTAGATTTCGTATTGTTTTGATCATCGTATAATCCAACGGTTGAGAATGAAAGTCCGAAGGAGTCATTTTGGTTTCCTTTGAGTTAGGCGTTGTTTGCACAATTTTTAAGTCAAGGAGGAAACGGGAGTATATTTAAATATTTTTTACAATTATACCCTTATGGATAATAACTAGTAAAACTTAAAAAATGATTTATCTCTTAAACTATACCACAGTTTTTTGTAAACTTCATATACCGTTGAAAAAAACATTTTAAAACATATACATAACGAATATAAACATGACTATCTAATTATACATATTTCTTATAATAACAATAATCAATTAAAATGGTAGTTTTAGAAACATCCTTTGATTAATGAAATAGCTCAATTATTTATGAAACAAAATTTAAAAACAAATAGCTCAATTAATTTGGGAAGGAGGGAGTATAAAGGGAACTTCCTTTGCTACAGTGTTTTTAAAGCTGCAAATTGTGTTTCCCCATTTTACACCTATATCTTACCTAGGCAATAAATGGTCTAAAAATATAATGAGGGTACATAAGTAATTTAGAAAGGACACCAATTCACGTGCCTTTGGTTAGACGGGACCCAGTTTTTTTTGTGACCTTAAAAATAGAAGCCTATAAGGGGCTTCTAGTTTTTGGTTTTCAGGGCTCCTATAAATTCAAATACCCCAAATGTGGATAAGGGAATATTTCACCCATATCTTAAATAATTAACCTAAAGCCAAAAACTAAACCTAAACCTAATCTCTTCTTTTTCTCCATCGTCTTTTCTTCTTCTTCCTTTTTTTTTTTTTTTCAACGACGATTAATCATCGATTCTTCGCAAGTAATTACTTCAATTAGGTAAGAATCAAAAACCCACCTTTTTTGGTGTTTTTGATCGCATAAATAGGTTGAATTTGATCAAATTAGGGATTTTGAAATAGTTTCAGAATTGTATACGGTTACGAAATATTGGTTTTCCCTACCGTAAATCAATTATATGGTCGGGAAAATATGAACTCCCAACCGTATGTTAACCTGGGTTTTTCTACAGTTGGGAATTCCAACCGTATATGGTAGTTACGGTTGGGAAAATATAAACTCTCAACCGTATTTTAACCCTGTTTTTTTTACTGTTTGAAGTCCCCACCGTATTGGTAGTTACGGTTGGGAAAATTGGAGACTCCCAACCGTATGTTAAATTATAAAAAAAAATTGATTTTGATTTTCAAACCCCAACTATAAATTAGTCTAACTTTAGTCACTAATCATACTTAATTTAATTAATCTAATTATTAGCACAAACTGATGGAGGATATTACCATTAACAAAATTCATAGGTTAAGGGGTTTTGTTGATTATTATTTCATGACTCTCTATTTTGTCATCTTGTGAGCCCTAAAAACCAAAAGTTTGGAGCCCTATAATAGGTTTCTAAAAATAAGAGTCTCCGAGTTAGATGTCAGATGGTTTGTCTTTTTATTTTCATTTTTCTGATATCTACGTGCCCGAAAGTCTCAAGGAGTGATGATCTCACAAAGTCTCCACCGAGTTAAATGTTTGTTTTTTTATTTTCATTTTTCTTATATCTGATTCGGCTGATGCATTTGACTCGTAGGCCGAGCTAGATTGTTTTTTTTTGTTTCCCTTCTTCTTCTTTTTTTCGGATATTTGCCTTAATGTTTGATTTGGCTCATACATCCGACTCATGGGATACATATCTACCTGGACTCAGATTTTTTTCTCATAAATCTGACTCGTGGGCATATATCTAACTGGACTCAAAAAATTTCTATAACGATGTGATAGTAGATGGCAGACACAATTCTTGGTAGAGAAAAGATCCCATCAGGCAGATTCAAAAGATCATTCAGCCTGCAAGCTAAAACCGATTGCAAGGGCGGGCGTGGGTGGAGTAAAGACGCAAGTCCGTTAGGAAAATTACGACGAGGATTGTGGCAAAAATGAGGTTCAAGAAGGCATAGTGGACAGGTAGAGGGACCGAACAATGGTGTATGGTGATGGTGAAGGAAAAATCATTGTTCAAATGCATTATATCACGAATGTGTCAACATCTGGATAATGCACAGAGCAATGAAAAATAACTAAATGCAATACAAGAAGCAAACAGTTCATTCCAGAACAAACTATTAATGAACTAACTAGTAGCCGCGCATCACCGTGAACTGCAACTAAAGCTAACCAGTCGTATTCTTGCACACCGTCCCTAGCTAAGTTGACTGAGAGCCTTCGGGGGATACTTCGGAAGGCATACTGACCTCCCACTGTTCACTGACAAGCCCACGGTAGCAAAAACAATTGTGATCACTCAAAACCAGGTATGACAATATAGATCTTCGCCCGACTTCTATGTGCAGAGCTTATAAACCCATTCCAAGACACTCTGATAACCTTATATGAATATGGAATAACCATGTAAATCATCTTTCATCTTTCACTGCCACGGCTGATTCAAAGTGATTTCCTTGGGATAGCCTACAAAGTGGACAGACAAATCATGTATAGCAACTCGGCAGCATCTCTCTGCTCAGAAAAGTAGAAGAATCCCATTCTTTAGAATCAATCCTGAGATCACATTGAAAACAAAGTAAACTCAATGCTATGTGGTTTACCATACCAAATTCTGGCGTCATAGACGAATCATTGTTAATTTGCAACCAACGATTCTTGTACCTCCATCTCCTCCACCAAATTCTCACACTTGCAGTAACCTAACAAGTTAAAAATCACTAAAAATTTAAGAATGACAACGAGCATAAGCTCAATTGGGACAATTTTATAAGGAATGAAAACAAGGATACACATTGGAATTACCTTGGAGCTGTCAGAATTCATTTCTGCGAGGTAGGCATCTGAAGATTAAAGTGAACCCTTGTTGCAGGCACAGAGAAACAAACTAAACCATATACACACAATATTAGTGATCCAATATTCCCCACAACAAAACATCAAAAGGTATACAGGATCACTAACATTGTGCATATAAGGAATAGAGAAACAAACTAAACCCATTACAGAATCAATGTGCGAGCGATTTATACTTTTAAGATCCAAACAAGATTTTCCATTCTCAAAATAGAATCTATGATAGAAGACAAAGGGGATTAGTGCAATTGCAAAGATTTATAATGTTTTCCGAACAACCTTTTCCTATCGATTTCCCAGCTTCTATACCACCATTAGAATAGTATGGAGGTTTATAAGATTTTAAATTGGAGAATTTTGATCCATTGAAGTCCTCACATAGAATAATTTTAAGAAGAGAAAACTCACCAAGGTCTCTGTATTCCCTTATAAAGCTTGGTGAATGTTAATGAAGAAAGGTTTACGAGATTAAGTGAGCAACATCATCAAGAGATCTGCCATTGTAACCTTCTCTTTCATAACTGTAATCTGGTTTCCATGGGTTAATCAAAAAATAGCTGACTATGGATCCCACTTTAAATGAAATCAAGAACCAGTTCCATAGTGTTTTTGAGAGGAGAAATCATTATGCTCAATGGATTCAAAGGGGTTCCTCTTCCACCACATTTCCATATGAAACCAGCAATTGCTAATCTGGATGATGCCATTTTGAAGAATCAAAAGAAGAATAGGACTGAAATTAACAGAAGATGATAGATATCTGAGAAGTATACTTTTGCTTGATCCTGGTTTTGAGACAGGACCCGGATTTGATGATTTTTGCAGTTTAGGGTTTACGGACGGCTGCAAGGAGAGATTTGGAAAGGAAGGGATGGAAGAAATGAAGAAGAATGTTTATAGCGGGTCACACTTTGAAATTACTTTTTTATTTCTGGAAGTCGAAAAGTTAGAAGTCAGTTTAGTAATAATTTTTCAGAATGACTTATAAAAACAGAAAAATCAGCTTTTTGTAAAGCAAAATAATTTTGCTTCTGACATCTGCTTCTGACTTGTACTTCTGGAGAAGCAGAAGTCAAAAGCAGATTTATATCCAAACGCGTTATTAGGGTTTATGACTGGTGTTAAATAGTAAGTTGAGGTCATGGGATTCCTAGTCTAGGTATGTTATAAGCCCACGGAAAACGAGCCCATAACTTAAATCAGGTTGTTTGTTTTTATTTTTAACCTAATTGATGCATAGTGGTTTGAGAAAAATTTGTAAATCCTGTCATATGACAATTTTAGATTCAAGTATAAGTAGTCAGGGAGCTATCTTTAGTCTGAATGATAAACAAAAAAAAATCTTACTCATTTCTTATGAAAAATTTAACCGTAACAAAATGCTACGCAGCCTGGCAGTAAAGACGGGAAAAAAAAAAGAGACATTAATTAGCTTGGAGATATATTTCATCTTGCTGAAGTCATCGTAGTACAATGCTAAAATCACTGAGTGGTGATACCAATGATTTGAGATCAAAGCTCGTCAACACCAACTTTTCTATCGATTAAATTATTAGAAAAATTTTTGTTTCTTCTTTAAATGTGTCTTCTTAGTTTCAAGAAAAAAACATGAAAAATACTCTCAAGCCAGCATTTAGTATTTGGTGCTTAAGTCCGGAACTCGTCCGCACCCACTTTTTTACCGATTAAATAAAAAAAAATGTTTCATGTTGGGATGTCCTAGGCTGAGCCAAGATAAAAACATTGGAAAATACTCTCACGCCAAGGACTTGGTGATTGAAATGAAACATACACAAAGTAAAGAATCATAACTGCGCTTCCTTTAGTACCTAACCACAGGTAATCCCAACCACAGTTGTAGGTAGGAATCTCCCTCATTAAGTCCGACCTTAAGGCGAAATTAAAAGTTGAGTCAGTTCTGAATTCTCAGTCCGATCCAAATAAACAAGGTAATTCGGCCCGAGGCTAATTTCCCGAGTCTCATATTTGAGGTGTATTCAGATCTTAGGTCCAGCATTTGATTTAGGTCAAATCGAGAAAATTGTACAACCATTCAACTGAGACATTGAATCTTATGATATAGTATTTGGATGCTTTATCAGCTCACCCATTAAAAATCCTACTAACATAATTAGTTTTGGAAAAAAATTATTTAGAAGAAAAAGACGATCCTCTAAAATATAGTAATTGAACCAGCTAATCTGATTAATATTATTATTAAGAAAGGAAATGGCATTATTGGGATCACTTCTAAAGCAGGCGTTGTTGTAGCTTTTTTCACAAACCTGCTTCCCAGCTGATCAGCTTCTAAAAAAGTTTAGTTACCTTTGAAGAAAAAAGAAGATTAATGAAAGTTGTAGCAATGACATATGTATATGATATCAAACTTGGCACATGGTGAGTTTAATTTCATTTGCAATGCTACTATTTTACAACATTATCTTAGAGTCAGAGTTATTTTGAGTCAGAAAGATAAACAAACAAAATCTTACTCACTGTTTTAAGGAAGATATAAACATATCCATAACAAAACGCCGGGTAACTTGGCATTAAGGAAGGAAATATGAGAACATTAGATATTGAACTTCAAGATTTGTTTCATCATGTCGATGTCCCTATAGTGTAATGGTAAAGTCATTGGGGGATTGATTCTAAATGAAATCAAGAACTCTTCCCGTAGTGTTTCTGAGAGGAGAAATCATTATGCTCACTAGATTCAAAGGGGTTCCTCTTCCACCACATTCAAATATGAAACCAGTTATTATTAATCTACAAGATGATGCCATTTTGAAGAATTAAAAAACAATATGACTGAAATTATTAGAAGATGATATTAGAGAATAATGCTTTTGTCTGATCCTGGTTTCGTATAGGACTGGATTTGATGACTTTTACAGTCTAGGATTTATAACGGCTCGAGAGAAAGATTTGGAGAGGAGAGGAGAGGAAGAAATGAAGAAAAATTTCTTGATTTTAAATCAGATGGTAAATTGTCATGGGCTCATAGTATACATATTTTATAAGCCCCCGAAAAATCCCACCATCTGAATCAGGTTGTTTGTTTTTATTTTAAATCATCTTACTATGAATATGACTCATTACATTTGAATCACGTTGATTATAGATTTTTTATTAGTTATTTTGTAAAAGGGTCGCATGTTTATGGTGGAATTAGGGTCTGGATCGTAGAACTTGCACCTGATGCAATAGGGTCATAGACTTAATTACCGAAGACCGTTAAAAAACCGTTAGTGATGTTTTTTTGTTTTTTTTTGAGGACACTCCGACCATTAGTTGACCTAGGTTGACTGTTTCAATGTTGTCAAACCTTCGGCAAACATTTGTAACTCATCTGCTTCAAATAATAAAAACATCTGTAAATAAATACATACAGCTCCTGCCCCAACACTCTTATCACCAACAACAACAATGATAACATGAAAAACAAGGTACCCATAATAGAGTTCGATCAACAATTTGATTTTGAGCTTTTAATTTTCTTTGAATTAATTAGTATTCTTGTCTTTTTCTCCATCCATGGATTGGTAATTTTTGGTATTTTGTTGACTGTTAATTACTTGATACTCACCTTCTAAGTCAACCTGGGTGTTGTCTTTGATATCTAAAACTGCCGTCAGAGTATTGAGAGAAGAAGATTAAAACATTACTATTATGATGAAGTGGTTATCATGTTGATCTGAAGTGGGCTGCATTTTTGAATGGATACTAATCGTGGTTATAGAAAGATTCGCATATGTTTTTTCCTTTAAGAACATAGGTACCTATACATTTTTACACCGTTTGACATTTTAGAGCATTCAATATTTGAACATTTCAGTGATTTAGCAGCACCATGAACTTTAGTTTTGTATTAGTGGATGAAGCTTACATTTGATATTTCATAATTTGAGCCAATGTTGTTGTATAACATACATAAATTAAATGGATATGTAGAAATTTATAGAAATCAAATTGCATATTTTCAATCAATTGATATCCAATCTGGAAGGAAGATGATTGAATGTGCAGTTAAGGTGTTCGTGGAAATGTCTGTGTATAAATAGTTATGTTTTAACTTGGTTGAGATTCAATGTCATTTAATCGCTTCACAAGGGCATTATGGTAAACAAGCCACACGACCGAAATCAGTTTACTACCTTAATACATCACTGACATATTCTACGACTCAGACCCTATTCCACTGTAAACATGCAACCCTTTTACAAGATACCTTTTTTTTTAATCCTACCATATACATTCCAACGGGTCAGGTACGAATGAACTAAATACCTTTAAGTACATGAGAAGAGTCCGGCCTCGAGACAAAACTAGACTTAGAGGATGTATGAGATTAAGTCCGACCTTAAGGCAAAATTAAAAGTTGAGTCAGATCCGAATTCTCAGTCTGATCCAAATAAACAAGGCAATTCGGCCCGACCTAATTCCAGAGTCTCATATTTGAGGTGCATTCAGATCTTAGGTCCAGAATTTGATTTAGGTCAAATCGAGGAAATTGTACAACCATTCAACTGAGGCATTAAATCTTATGATATAGTATTTGGCTTCTTTATCAGCTCACCCATTAAAATTCCTACTAACAAGAAAAAAACGATTCTCAAAAATATAGTGATTGAACCAGCTAATCCGATCAATATTATTATTAAGAAAGGAAATGGCATTCTTCGCATCACTTCTAATAAAGACGTTGTTGTATCTTCTCTCACTAACCTGCTTCCCATCTTAAGCGTTCATCTTCTGAAAAGTTGACTTACCTTTAAAAAGAACAGAGTAATGATGGTTTTAACATATTTATATGATATCAAAATTGGCATATGGTGAGTTCAATTTTTTATTTTTATTTTTTTTGAAGCATGGAAATATTATTAAAATTAAGCGGAAATTATACGAGGGTAGGTGATACCCAAGGAGTCATCCATTACAATTTGATTAATGCATGGTGGGATAGTATGGTCCCAAAATAAAGTTGTAAGGTTCTCCAGTTGGATGTTGTATGCCGCCAGATTGGCCAATCCATCCGCTGCCTGATTGCCTTCCCTGTAGTTGTGCTTGACGGTACAGTGGGGGATCTGTCTCATGATCTGTTTGGTTTCAGAGATCATTCCTGAGATGTACCAAGGCGGATCGACATCCGAGGTTAGGAATCGAAGCAAGTTTTCCGAGTCAATTTTAAATTCAACCTTTGGCCAGCTTCGTTCTTTTGATGTCCTTGTCGCTATCAGCATTGCCCATGATTCAGCTGTGAGGGCGGTGGTGATTCCTAGTGGTTGTGCTACGGCTACTAGGGTGTTAGCAGAAGCATCCCTACAAATGAAACTTGCTCCAGCTATTCCTGGGTGACCTCGCGCTGCTCCATCTGTGTTGATCTTGATCCAATCTAGATTAGGTTTGACCCAGACTATGTAGATTGTTGTTGTCGTTCGTGTTCCATTTCTTGGGTTTGCAAGTGATGGCATTCCAGGTAGCACGGGAGGGAGGTTCTCCTATGCCCAAAAGAATTCTTGTTGCAGACTGATAGCCATCTGGGTAATGTTACCTGGATTTGGTTGCCTTTGTCGATAAATGCAGTCATTCCTAGCTATCCATAAGGACCAGAAAAGGAAACAGAAGGCTATTTTGACAGAATTATGAGTTTTCAATTGTAGAATTTAGGTGATAGTCATCTGAGTGTTTGGTAAATTGGGAATATTTTTGGTTGTGGTTGAATGAGTATGGAGTCTTGTGAGGAGAATGTTCCATGAGGCCACTGCCACTTGACAATGAAGGAGAATATGACCAGCAGATTCCGGATCAGAGTTGCATTGTGGACATATATTGGTATTAGTGAGGTGGATATGATTTAGAATGGTAAAGGTCGGAAGGCCTTCGTTGATTGCTTTCCACAGGAAAAGCTGTAGTTTTGGAGGATATGGGAGCATCCAGAGAAACTTAGTTGGTGGCAAAGGGTTTAGATGATAATGATCCGATAAGCTGGTTAAGCAGTGATATCCAGATGATGTGGTGTATTTTCCAGATTTGGTGAAAGGCCAAATGATTTCGTCCGAGGAGTTATTTTGGGGTAGGTGGATATTCATGATTCTTTGGCTTATATGGGTCAGCAGGAAATTTAGTTTATCATGATTCCAGGTGGGAGTTAAAGGATCAATGAGATCAGCGACTATCTAGATTGGGTAACAGCTCACTGGGTCCAAGGAATTAGCGAATTGCGGAATCCAGTTTTCTGAATAGGTATTGTTAAGGCATCTCCGATTTTATGGAAAAGATGTTGTTTGATTATGGGAATGAGGGATGCTAGTTGCCTCCACTGGGGACTGATTTAAGATGTGGTTGATGGAGTTTCTAAAAAGAGAGGTTGCTGCTTCAGATATTTTTCGTTGCAAAGGCTAGCATATACTGAATCTGGTTTCTCATGGATGTTCTAGACCCGTTTCATGAGTAACGATTTATTATGATCACTACTTATTCGAATTCCTATCCCTCCTTCTGATTTGGGCTTAGTTAGCTTATCATAACCCAATGGATGAAGTTTTTTGACTGAGGAGTCATGTCCCCAAAAAATGTTTTGGGTAATGCGATCTATTTTCTTATTCACATTGACAGGTAGAAGTTGTGCTTGCATGATGTGGTTTGACGTAGGGGTTAGGGATGATTTTATAAGAGCTAATCTTCCGGAAGGTGTTAGGCATTTCGTCATCCATCCTTTTTCCTTGTGCGCCAATCGATTTAGTAGAGGTTCAAAAATGTGGCGAGAGGATCTTCCATGTTTGAATTGGATTCCTAGGTAGATTGGGGAAATCGAGGTTGTGGGCATATTGAAAGCTTGATGAAGGTCAAATAATTGTTGTTGGGTGAGCTTTGGATGATGGATGATGGTGGATTTCGCAGAATTAATGTGCTGACCTGCTGATGTGCTGTATGCTTGGAGAAGTTGCTTGAATTGAATCGTTCCCTCCGTTGTAGCCTTGTACGTGATGAGGAGATCATCCACATACATAAGATGGAGAATTGATGGGGCTTTTCGTGAAATGCATAGTCCTTCCACAGTTGTTTTAGCCTCAAGGTGTCCTAAGTTTGTTGAGAGAATTTCCAAATAAATAATAAACACATATGAGGAAAGCGTATCCCCTTGTCTTATTCCTCTAGTTGGAGTGATATAACCATGCGGCGTGCCGTTGATGTTGATTGAGTATGTGACTGTTGATATACAAAGCATGATGTATTCTATGAAAGTTGTCGGGAAACCTAACTTGGTAAAGGATTTTCTAACAAAACCTCAATCTAGACTATCATAGGCTTTTTGGATATCCAATTTAAGTGCTATTTTGGGGTCTTTAGTGTTGGTTAAGGTTTTAATATGATGAAAGATCTCCCCAGCAATTGCTATGTTATACTGGATAGATCTTTGGGGTACAAAAGCGCTTTGAAATGGGCTTATTAGGAAAGGGAGCAAGGGGCGTAAGCGGTTGACCAGGATTTTTGAAATGATTTTGTAGGTGACATTGCAGAGTCCTATAGGCCTGAATTGCGATGGTTTGGATGGGTGGTCTATTTTGGGGATTAAAGTTAGGTTCGTGTGGTTCATGAGTGGGTGGATACTGAAGGAGTGGAAGAAACTATGTGCCATCTCTACTAATTGTACGTGGGTTGTTTCCCAAAATACTTTGAAAAACTTACTAGTGTATCCGTCGGGACCTGGAGCACTTTCAGAGTTAATAAAAAATAAGGCTTGTTTGATCTCTGTAGGAGTTACTTCTTTCGTCAGCCACGCACATTGGTTGGGTGTTAACCTTGGGGATATTGCTTAAAATAGGCTTTCATCTATCACTTCACTTGGAGTCGTATATTGATCAGTGAAATAATCGATCATTAATCCAACCATGGCATCTTTGTCTGTGACCCAATTGTTTTGATGGTCTTGAAGTTTCTGGATGTTATTACAACTTCGGTGGATTGTTGCTTTGGTGTGGAAGAATGTGGTATTACGATCGCCCGATTGTATCCATTGAATTCTTGATCTTTGTCGCCAATACGTTGCATGACAATCAAGTAATGTCATGTGTTGTTCTCTGAGTTGTTTTTCATGGAGTTGCCAATATGTCATATCATTTCCAGAACGGATGGCGCATTGATGTCGAGCCATTTTGATTTGCTCTGTTGATTTCTTGATCATGGTGGGAAGATGGCCGAAAGTTTCCTTGTTCCATTCGGTAAGGATTTCGCTGGTTGAAATAAGATTGAGCTACAAATTCACCGCAGGATCCATGTCATGGAGTCTGGTCCACGCCGAAGTCACCACTTGTTACAGTTGCGGGTGGGTAAGCCATAAGTGATAAAAAAAAAGGTCTTGCTTCCCTGCCAGTCAATTGCTCTAGTTTGGAGCAGAATTGGGGTGTGGTCTAAGGCTATTCTTGGTACGTGAGTAACTCCTGCATGTGGATTAGATGTACGCCAATTTTGAGTTGCCATTGCTCTGTCTAGTCGTTCTAGGATGTTGTCATTTCCTTGTTGATTGTTCGTCCAGGTGAATGGATCGCCTCGAAATCCAAGATCCATGAGTCCCATTTGGTCCATTAAGTTAAGAATTGGCTGGGTTTGTGCATATGTTACCTGTCGGCCCTCTTTTTTCTCTGACTGGTTCGTTATTTCATTAAAGTCTCCAATGAGGACCCATGGAGCATTAATGTTAGAAAAAATTGATGGAAAGTCATGCCAGAAATCTTTTCTAGCAACTGGGTTCGGAGGAGCATAGATGCACGTGCAGAACCAAGGATGTTCAGGTGTCGGGGGAGTAATTAGGACGTGAATATAACTTTGGGAATGCAAGATGATTCGCACATCGTAGTTATCCTTCCACATGAAACATAATCCTCCTCTTCTACCAACTTTGGTGACAGAGAAATGATTCTGGAATTGAAATGATTGTGAAATAAAATCCATGTGATTTCTGGTAGCTAGAGTCTCGGATAAAAAAACAAAGGATGGTTTGTGCAATGATATCAAACTTCGAAGATGTTGTATTGTGTTTTGTTGGTTAAGACCCTGACAGTTCCATGCTAGAATGCTCATCTTGGCAGACAACAAGGTTACAGTAGAAGTCACAAAGGTATGATGGACTCCGACAATTAATGTGTTACCCGTTGATACTTCAAAGATTCGATATAACTTAAAAGAAAGAACAATACATGAAACTAGACAATACATAGAAAATAAGAATTAGGCGAGAAAAAATTGATATGATCAAAGAAATTTTGAGTGGACGTACCTGGGGGTTAGCAAGATCGGAGGAGCATGGGATTGGGGAAGGAGGTATAATTTCTTCATATTCGGTACATGTAAAAGAGGCGCCGAGGAGGTTTGAATTAACCCGGTTTCTAATAATTAAGCTAAAACAACGGAAAGACTTGAAAAACATGTACAGACGAAAATAACCTCAAATTAGGATACACCCCAGGAGAAAGAAATCTAAGATTACTAAGTATTAGACCAAAAATCCATTAAAAGAAAAGTCAAGGAGAATTAAGATAAACCTTTCTCCGGATGGTTAATTATAACCAGGACGAGGTAACCAATGATAAATCTAAAACTAAACAGACAAATTTAATACAAATCATTAATTCGCAGAAAACCATAGCATACATGCCAAAATAGCACAGTAGGGTACAAGATTATGTACTAAAGAAAAACAGGGGAGGAAATGGGATTCAAAACAGGACAAAGACATGAGATGAGATAAAGAAACTAATCAGCTTTTCAAATCAATCTGTAAAGAACTAAGCATAGCATCGAAACACAACTTCATAGAAGTTACACAATCTTAGGATAAATTAGAAAAACGATAATTTCAGTTTGATTACTGCCAAAAATCAAAGGAAATTACACAAAGCCGAACAACTTTTCAAGACTAACTTCATACTACTAAGCTAAAGATGAATCTCATATACTAGTATCAAAATTAAGCAATAAAAATTAGAAAATCATTGGTCTGGCAATGAAAACTCCATGAGATTTTCAATTGCAACAGCGGTACGGACAATCCTAAACAACGAACTAACCAAAGAAAGAGGGGAAAAGGAAGAAAAAGTCACCCCCGTCAACAGTCTCGTACCTAATCAGGATCCTCTTTTACATCCCCATGCTCATGATCTCTCTACTCCCCCAATGTCCTGTGTTTTACTCGGAGAAGAACGTTTTCGCCATAAAATCGCCAAAAAAAAAAAAAAAATCGAAGAGAGAGAAAAAAAGTACGGGGTAGAACCCTCAACATGTACCTTTTTTTTTAATGGAAAGAGGGGCTTGAAAAACCCCTAAATTTGTTTATTTGATTACCTCATTCAAATTGAGGTTTGGATTGTTACATAATAGAAGTGGTTAACAGACATACCCTTCTATTTCATCATTATACATTGCAGATTGATACAAACAATTTACAATGCGAATATTTTGATCTACATGAAACCGAATAAAATGGAAAAGATTAATCTGAATAATGGTATATTGATTGATCTTCAACCATTTAGAGATTTCTTCCTCTTTAAGATAAAATACTTTGCAGAAGAAGTAGTTTATGCTAATCTTCATAATCACGATCCGTTCCAATAGCCATTGATCTTCTTTGTATGAATATTGATCATCGTCACATCGGAATTCATCGTCTTCAAAGATATGCTTCAATCTCTCATCGGATTTCAATACAAGAGCCCAAGGGCTATAACGAAACGCACTAATGGCGATTAGAATTGGAATTATTTGAAGGCATGAAGTAGCCATTGTATTTACAAAATCAGAAACATAAAAAGAAATTCTAAAACCTAAATCACAAAGTGATTTTTATTGAAAGCAAGAAAATAACTATGCAATTACAAACCTAAATTTACTCGGAAAATCTGATAAATCAGATTCAATCCAAGTAAATCTAGGTTTGAAGAAGAAGATTTGGAAAAAAAAAATAGGTTTGGATAATTGTTTAGAAAAACGGTTATGCAGAGGAATTTGGAGAGAGAGAGAGTATAGCGAATCAAACACAATCGAACCCTCAACATGTACCAAAATATTTAGTTCAATTTATTTTGTAATGCTATTGTTGTACAACATTATCTTAGAGTCAGAGTTATATTGATTCGGATAGATAAACAAACAAAAGTTTCCTCATTATTTTGGATAGATAAACAAACAAAAGTTTCCTCATTATTTTGAATCAGAAAGATAAAAGAACAAAACTTTACTCATTTTTTAAGGAAGATATAAACATAACCATAAAAATACACCAGGTAACTTGACATTAAGGACGGAAATATGAGAACATTAGACATTTAACTTTAAAATTTATTTCATCATGTCATGTCTTCATAATGTAATGGTAAAGTCATTGGGGGATTGACCAGAATTGTCAACAGCAAAATTCTTTATGAATTAAATTGAAATTTAAATAAAAAAAAAATTGTTTCATATTGTGATGTCTGTTGTTAGTTGTGACCCAAGACAAAACATGGGAGAACTCGCCCAGCAAAACATGGGAAAATACTCCCAAAGTAAGCACTTGGTGTTTAATTTGAAAAGAAACGTACACACAGTAGAGAATCATACCTGCGCTTCCTTTAGCACAGGTAACCACAGGTAATCTCCGCCACAGTCGTAAGTAGGAATCTCCCTAATCAAATCCCCCTGAATTGCTAACTGTCAACGTTGTTGTTTAGCGAGTTTTCGTTAGCCTACGTTGAGGTTTATGGCCTTGTTGCACAACTCAGCACCCGAATGTAACAAAAAAAAAGAGCAATGAAGCTGGAAGACATGTAAATTACCATTACGATTGCGGACTTAATTACACTTAAACTCAACCGAAAAAGAGAGTAATGAAGCTTTTTCTTTTACCGAAAGCGAAACTTAAGATACATAGATTACCGATATGAGTGCTCAGTGCTGTGTTGTTACTAACTTCTTAAACATGTTCAGACTTCCGGGTAGACTCAATTATTAGCAAAAATAAAAAAAAATATTAGGAAAAGAAATTCATTGATTGGAGGATTAAACTACATTATCTTCCTCTAGAGAGTATTTTAACTACATAGCAAAATCAAAATCCACTAATGATCTAAATAGACTGTTGGTAGCATTATAAGCTTCCTTGGCGATAGCATTATAAGCTTCCTTGGCGAGTAAGTGCGCCGTTTTATTTGCTTCTCTTGGAACATAACTACATTTCCAAGAGTTAAAAGAAGAAAGAAGAGTTAAACTATCATTAATGACTGAATTGGTAGTCCATTTTACTGCGGTAGATGAACCATTCAGCGCAGCCACTACATTGTTGTTGTCCAGAAGATTTAGTCTAATTTTATCTCGTTGGAAAATTAGAATATAACATATCTAGAAATTTAGTCTAATTACTATAAATCCTTATGTATCTTATCTTTTTAGGGGTATAATTGAAAAGCAAACTAGAATATAACATATTTAGAAATCCGTGCCTTGGAATTTTACAAATTTTATTTCGTTGGAAAGCTTTTAAAGAAATCTACGCAATGAGTACAAACAATAATATCAAATATAGAATTTTTACGAAAAATTTGGAGGTGTTTATCCTTTTACGCATAATTTTTGAAAATTGTATGCATAGACATTATGCATCCATATTTTGGTTTAAGCATCAACTAATTTTCCGTTACAACCAATAAAACAATGTACTCCCTCCGTTCTAGGAAAAATGATACTTTCACTTTAGGCACAATTTTCCAAAATTAAATGTATAGCCATTATGCAAACCACCATAAAGAAAAATGATATTTTCACTTTGTGTCAGGAAAAATGATCCTTTCGCGCCGTATCATGAAAAATGATACTTTCACTCTGTGTCATGAAAAATGATACTTTCGCGCCGTGTCAGAGAAAATGATACTTTCACCCCGTTTCAGGGAAAGTGATACTTTCACCCCGTGTCAGGAAAAGTGATACTTTCACGTCGTGTCAGGAAAAATGATATTTTGGCTCTGTGTCAAGAAAAATGATACTTTCACGTCGTGTCAGGTAAAATGATACTTTTGCTCTGTGTCTGGAAAAATGATATATTTTCACGTCGTGTCATGAAAAATGGTATTTTGGCGTATCATGAAAAATGATACTTTCGCATCGTGTCAGGAAAAATGATACTTTCGCTCCGTGTCAAGAAAAATGATACTTTCACGTCGTGTTAGGTAAAATGATACTTTTGCTCCGTGTTAGGAAAAATGATACTTTCACTCCGTGTCCGGAAAAGTGATACTTTCACTCCGTCCCAGCAAACATGATACTTTCACCTTTTCAATTTTGCCTATTTTAGATAAAAATAAAACTGTGACTAAACTTACATCTTTTTACTTTACAATTTTGCTTTACAAATTTACAAGTACTCCTGGAATTAAATTGTGAGTACAAAATTTAATTTTGCGTCAATTTTTTCGGTCGGCCATATTTATTACAACAATCTTTGAAACTAGCATCGAAATTAATTTTCATATAAGGACTGCATGGGCCAACAATTATTAGCAATTAACAAACACAACTAAGCTGTATATTTTCATTAATTAATCCAACCATTACCAAAACTTTCTTTCTTTGCTCCCTGATCCGAAAGCGAAAACCATACATTAACATTACACCGTTTTATTTACAAAAAAAAGAAAAAAATAAATAAAATTACACCGTTATGCACCATAATCATATGTCCGGTAAGACGGTAACCAACTAACCATCTTCTATTAAACCGGTAGTCTTTTTCAGTGCGTATAAATATATCTATGTTTCATAAAAATCATATTGCCATTATTCCAGGAGATAAAAGATGATCCTCCAAGTAAGGTGAGCCACTAGCCGGTGATGATACATCGAAAGATGATCTTGAGACACTGTTTCTACGACGAGGACGCTTCTTATCTTTCCGTTCATCGGCGGCTATTTGTTGGTACCGGCATTCTGTACTACAAAATGCTTTTTCTCCTCTGTAAAATCAAACCCATAAGAAACCAAACTAAACTAAACCAATAAAATTATGATGATCAAATTAAAGATAGAAATCTGTACCTGTACCTGTACATGTATATATCTTTCCCATGCAGCTTCTTCCTACACAAATAACATGAACTGAGAAAATCCGACGGAGGATAATCTCTGGTAACGGCGCTTGTATTATAAAATATCGGTGACGGAGATTCATAAAACACACCAACTTGTCTCCATTTGTTTAATCTTTGATTTCTCATCTCTTCAACACCTCCATCACAATACACTGATCTTGTTGCATTAGTAGCACCACCAGTAGTACTAGTAGCCATCTCTACACATCCTTTCGGCTTTATACCATTAGTATACTTGTTAATAGTCGATATGGCAATCGGATTGGACCTATTAGTACCGCAGGTGAGTTTCGTCACGGTTTTCTCGCCGTTCACCGTGCAACCCAAGTTGTCAAGTGCAGCAACAATTCCCAAACCAACACCACCACCACCGATAACACCGGTACCATTTTTGGAGGACCTTGGGGATAGAATTCTGGACTCCATTGAATTAAGATTAGTAGGACTAATGTTCATGAACTCATGATCATGCTGAATTTTGATATCGAGAATTGGATTAGAATACTGAATAAGCTCATCACTTGTAGAAGATAAAGTTGTTTTTGTAGTGATCAACATGATTGATGAAATGAAATTTTTTGATTTTTGATTGATGAACTGAAAGGGGTGGTGAGTTGAGTTGATGAGTGATCTCCAAAATATATGAAAGAATGGAAATATTTATAATTTTAGGGAAAAAAAGTTTATGAGCCCACAGGAATTGATGTTGGAATTGTTTGAAACCATTGATATTAAAAAACAAAGTATTTTTTTTAGAATATTATGATATAATAATTAAAAAAGGTATGATTAAAAAATAATTAGAACGGAATTCAACAGGATTTTATTTTGTTTTGTCAGAAAAAATTATTAAATGATTGTTGCCATCAGATGACTGATTATGACATCAGATCCACCAAGAGCGGGGCCCACATAAAAATACAAATTGAAGAGTTTAGGACAGTACACGTGGGGCACGGTTAGAAAGTGAGTGGGGCCACAACAGTAGCATTGAATGGACTACTAAGAACAACCGTCGTTCAAAAGTGCACGCCGGGATTATGTCAACCTCAGGTGATTATTTAGAGGCCATATTGCATTAATAAGCCATGAAGATTAAAAAAGAGGAAACTATTAGTATCCTAACCATTATTCTAGCTACTCCGGAAGAAGAGATAAAAATTTCCACTTATTAATTGGTTTTGACCTCCAAAGTCATTTCAGTAATTACCATTGACACCATTAAAATTACCTTCAACCTTTAACCACGTCGAAATTCCTGTTTTTCAGTTGGTCATTGAAACAACCGCTATATCAACCCCATTATCGGTCTGTTTGAATTAACACATAAAACAAATCTAGATAGAAGAATGAAAAGAAAAGAAATGGGAAGAAAATAGACATAGACAAAAAAAAAAAAAAAAAATCAATTAAGGGAGATCATCCCATTGCCTTTTTATATCACATTATTTCATATTTTACGGACGATATTTTTTTTTATAAGAACCAAATAGAATTGCATTTAAAATTAATATTATGAGGTTATGTTCGTCTTACAAAACTCTACATACTTGTGAAAATGGGGAGATCCTCCCTTTCTTTAAAATAGACAGATTCTTAATACGATGGTCAAAGATAATGAATTAAGATTATTTGTTTTGTTGTCGCAAATCTTCTTCCTCATGTTTATTGTTCTATTTTTTTTTCTTGTTTATTGTGTTGTAGATTTCCTTCGGCATTTGTTATCTACCCTAAAGTATTTCCCAATGCGATTGTGAAAGCATTATTACAATGAAAATGATTTACCCATCATGAGTTGGACACCGTAGGTTATCCTGGGTGACACAGTTTCGGTGGGTGTCACCTTAACTCTAAAAGCCATCCCTGCTAATTCCTGGGAGGAAATTGTGACGTTGTCATGCAGGATAATCGACGGTGCTTAGCTCACACAAGGTGTAGAATTGATGTTATTAGAGCAGTTCGTATGGAATGAACATTTTGATCCCACTATGAACTCAACGAACATGGAAAACGGATGGGCAAACCAACAAATTTGTTGGTTTGTTGAGTGAGTTTGATCATTAACCGCGAGTTTAATGAAGAGTCGCGAGTTTGATCTTCAACCGCCGAGTTTGATCATCATTCGCCCGTAGGTTTTCCATAGCCGCCAGCTACAAATCCCGTTTCCCAACATAATATTTTCCTATTCTTTATTCACTTTATCCTATTTTATTTCACTTTATCTTATTTTATCACGCCTAAATATAATATTTTATATTTAATTTTATCCTACAAAATATTTATATTAAAAATAAATAATAGTGAGACCTTAAAAAATCGAATCTTTTCATTTTGCTCTAGTTTCCCATTGTGCAAAAACGTGGTTGTTCATCCACGTGGCTCAACAAAAAAAATATTTTGTTGATTGCCATAGGAATTTTCCTTAGAATTGCAACTTGTGTGGGTAGTTGAGTATCCTAGCTAGGTAACATATTTTTTGGACACCACATACATTAGAATTTTAGGCAATGTGGATGGAAATCCACCGATTTCTTCAAACTTTTTGACATTTTAATTAACTCAAAGCTCACAAAAGAAAAAATCACAACACAACCCTATTAATAAAAATGCACTTTTTTCCTTAGGAGAGAAGAAAATTGGTGCCTAACACTTGATTTATTATACTTCTTTGATATCGTAATCATCCCTTTCTTTTTCCTTTTCCTTTTATATTTATTCAAAACACAAAAATATCTTTTCATCGCCATACAAACAAGAGGTCCCTGTTGTCTATGACACTATGATTGAAATATTCCTTTGCCAAAAATAGGTAGTCATTCTTGAAACTTGACTTCCACAATCGTGAGGTCCGTGATCTTTTTTCATGTTCATAAAAGAATCATAAAACAAATCTTAATATAACTTTTATATATTTTTTAAGTGAAAAAAAGTGACTGATAAGACTGGGTCTTATGGAGATGCCCAACCTCTTCCCAAATGCCTTTACACATCAGCCTGGAAAGAGCCTAGCTCTAATGGTAATTCCCTGAGAAATCAAGGGACGGCTAACCATTGCCCGTTCTAAAATAAAAAACGGAAAATCATCAACCGTTCTCTCCAGAGCGGATAACCATTACCCGTTTCAAGGGAAACGGATAATCATTGTCTGTTCTTTTCCATCTTGACTGGTCAACAGACAAGACCCAGATAGCCATATTTTGGATTTAAATTTTCTCTTTCAACCAAGTCTGCTTCATATCAACTCTTTGTAGTAAACAAACCAACTTAACTTATCAAGATCGTTATCTTCTCAGCAGTTAGAATTGGTGCAGAACAATAGCTTGGTTAAGTGGAAGCATTTATTGTTATACCTTCCATTAATGGCTAACCATTGCTCATCTTTGGAGTCTTTCCGCTGGGATTCCCATAGACCAGGGAAGGCTAGCGGGAAGAGGGGCTTTAGGCGACGGTTTTTTTCTCGGGGAAAAGCTTGGGCATCTCCGTAAGACCCAGTCTAAGAGAGAATATGTCAGTATGTATGGGACTGCATATCATGATTCGGACATCTAGTTATATTCGAAAAGATCAAATGGTACTAAATTATTAATGTCTAATATTCAGCACTTCAAGTTTTTGTTATAGGACATTTAATGAATAAGTTGGATGGTTGAAAGTTGAAACTCAATAATGGTTGAGTTATTTATTTATTGAGGAAGGATTCCTTTACACTTGTATTCTCACACTATCTCACATGTTAGACGTTATTTTTGTGAATAAAAATCAAACCGTAACGGATTTGACGCTAATATTTCGAGGGTATGTTTCTCTTATCAAGTTCTACATGCCTACCAAAAATGAGCACACATTCCTAAATATAAAACCTTACAATCTACCGGTCTTAATTTCGACGGCAAGAAATCCGCAGATTTTCAACGACTCATTTTCAAAGTAGTAGATGATGATGTTATACGTTTCGGAATACGCTCATTTTCGGTAGGAAAGTAGAACTATGCAATAGTATATATTACCAAAGTATTAGCTTCAAATCCATTACGATTTAATTTTAATTCGCAAAAATAATTTCCAACATGTGAGATAATGTCATAATAAAAATGTGAGTGGATCCCTCCTCATATTTATTAGCAAGTTTTGGATGGTTCTACTGAATTCACCATTGGAAGAAGCGTTCTCAATAAAACTCATATCAATCGATAAAAATTACTTAAATGTAAATTCAATGGACCCAATTAATTATCAATTTTTTATTAAGTGCATCGTCATATAATTGATGAAGATTCCCAACTAACATTGTACACGTCAGTTCTAATATTTTAACGTAGATTTGGTATGTGCTGACTAAGAGAATAATAACATTTATATACTCAAAGAATAAAGACCTCTAAAATTATAAAATTAGAATCTTTTACTATTTCAATATCAGTTTATTTTTATTATTTTTTTTACTATAATTCTTGCTGATTTTACTAGATTTTAATTGATATAAATTAAGTGATTGGAAGTGTACCAAGTATATAAACAATTTTTTGCAATAACTATGTACTTATATACAAATTCTGATAAAACTCATCAAAATCATTTCAGAATGAACTACCGTTGCATATAGTTACAAAGAGAGTTGTTTCAATTAGTACTTGAATGAAACGGTTCTCTAAAACTCTAAACATACCTGATTACATAAGTTCACTTTCCTTTTTCTTTTTTCTTTTAATTTTCCTTTTCTGATTTAACAAAAAAGGTAAGATCCTTTTTCTTTTATCATCCACGATTTTTTTAATTACAATTTTTGATTTTATGTCTTTTTCATGCCAACTATAGAATTACATTGTTAACAGATATCCACTAATAATCTCATATGATGTTTAATCAACATCAATTTTTTAATTTTATGTCTTATTCATGCAAACTATCGAGCTTCTACCTTGTCAACAAATGTCTATGAAGAAAAATGCATGATTCCTCAACAAGAAAAAAGAGAAAAATTGTCTAAGAAGTTAGTTGGACAGTTATTTTCACCACGAAAAATTGGATAAATTCATAAGACACTAGAAAAAGAATCTGTCAATTCATTCTGATTAATCAAGCACCTTAATATAATATAAT
This sequence comes from Papaver atlanticum, assembly GCA_023531105.1. Taxonomy (NCBI): domain Eukaryota; kingdom Viridiplantae; phylum Streptophyta; class Magnoliopsida; order Ranunculales; family Papaveraceae; genus Papaver; species Papaver atlanticum. The sequence continues at coordinate 604,612 of JAJJMB010009172.1, read as the reverse complement.
TAATTAAGTTAGTGGAAGCTTGACGCAATCACTAATCACCAAAACCCTTTATGAAAGCCGTGGTATCATAAACAGAATTAAAACATTTGCTATACTTGTTTATTTCTTATTTTACGTAATTACTTTGTTAGTACAATAATTAACTAAGAGCATCTCCAAGAAAAGGTACAAAAAATCCTATGTGGATTTTTTATTAAGTTCTTTTATTTATGAGGTCTACACATAGAGTAAATACATGACCTCATATCTAAAAAACCATCTCTAACAGTGAGAATTTCAACCCTTAGAATTAAAAGAAAATTAGTTAAACATGACGTGGAGGTGCAACCGGAGGTGTAGATAACACTTTCTTGAACACCTTCATATTTAGTAATTGGTCACTCCTAACTTGTAGGAACCTATTGTTGGAGATGGATTTATGCCAAATGGGGGTCTAAAATTCTATGTGTCACTAAAAATAAGATCTCTAAGAATAACTAATTGTTTAAGGAAAAATCGTATCTAACTTATTTTTAATAAAGTTTAACTAACTATATTTTTTTTGTTTAACCATAATTAATTTTCTAATATGTGTTTTTTTAATTAATTAACTTTAATTGATTGAAGATTCTAAACTTATTTTCTTATTGTTTTTCTATTTTTTTGAGGTTTATTTCTTATTAAAAATTTGCTAAGAAATGAAGCCAGGCCCAGGATGCATTCCATCTGTATTCTTCTTTCTCTGTGGGCGTTTGATTTCTTTTTGGGGGCTGAAATTTTCTATAGCTAGTAGAGGAATCTAAGAATTTGACTAGGTGGGACGTCAGATAGAATATCAGAGGTGACATGACATGAAAGGTACAATCTGGCCGTGATTCTGCCAGGGTGATACTGTCAAAGTGTCGACCAATGTGGCTTTCGTGTAGCGGCAGAGTATTCGATTGATGTGGCAATATCTGGTTCTTAGAATTAGGCGTAACAACCAAACCAAGCACCAGACTTTTATACAATATTGAATGCGTAAAATATCATTGTCCACAAGCAGTAGAAGATCTGAGATTCTGAGTTTTATGATTGTCATTTCGTCAAAGTTAAATGGATCTATGTAAGTCTGACTTCAGGATAATGCAGAGCAAAGCACGTTTTATACAAGAAAACCATAAAATTGCTTCTGAGATGAACTCTTTATCAGTCAAAAGATGTGCAGTACAAGATATGCAGTAGAATCCAAGTATGCGGTAAAAGAAAATACGGAATAAGTTCATAAGAACAAAATAACCGGTAATATCAAAGAAAGAGGATGTAAATAGAAGCTCAATTTGCTGGATTTTATAATACAATCTCTAGAAGGCTATAACGATACAGAAGGCATCCACCACTCGGAGTTATGGCTATAACAAGTTTCCATTTTTATTCCACGAGAACAAAATAAGTTAACCTGAATGCAATTCAAGAAGCAAACAGATCATTCCAGAACAATATATTAACGAACTCATTGAAGCAAACACATAACTAAAAAGCAGCGCATCACTGTGAAACGCAACTAAAGCTAACCAGTCATCTTCTTGCACAATGTCCTTAAGTAACTAAGTTAATGCATGACGAAGGCTGAGAGCCGTCGGGGGATATCTTCAGAAGGCATACTGACCTCCCACAGTTTGCTGACAAACCAGTACACTCACTTCATGTATGGGGCTTATAAGCCCATTCCAAGACACTCTGATATCCTTATACGAATACGCAAAAACCATGTAAATCATCCTTCACTAGCATCCTTCTGCATTCCCACGGCTGATTCAAAGTGATTTCCTTGGGATAGCCTACAAAGTGGACAGAAAAATCATGCATAGCAACTCGGAAGCATCTCTCTGCACAGAAAAGTAGAAGAATCCCATTCTTTAGAATCAATCCTGAGATCACATTGAAAACAAAGTAAATTCATATCAAATTCTGGCGTCATAGACGAATCATTGTTAATTTGCAACCAAGGATTCTTGTGCCTCCATCTCCTCCACCAAATTCTCACACTTGCAGAAACCTAACAAGTTAAAAATCACTAAAAATTTAAGAATTACAACAAACATAATCTCAATTGGGACAATTTTTTAAGGAATGAAAACAAGGATACACATTGGAATTACCTTGGAGCTGTCAGAATGAACCCTAGTTGCAGGCACAGAGAAACAAACTAAACCATATACACACAATATTAGTGATCCAATATTCCCGACAACGAAACATCAAAAGGTATACAGGATCACTAACATTGTGCATATAAGGAATAGAGAAACAAAATAAACCCATTACAGAATCAATGTGCGAACGATTTATACTTTTAAAATCCAAACAAGATTTTCCTTTCTCACAATAGAATCTATGATAAAAGACAAGGGTATTAGTTTGTTTGCAAAGATTTGAAATATTCTCCAAACAACCTTTTCCAATCAATTTCCCAGCTTCTAGTATGGAGGTTTATAAGATTTTCAATTGGAGAATTTTGATCCATTGAAGTCCTCACATAGAATAATTTAAGAACAGAAAACTGACCAAGTTCTTTCTCTTCCCTTATAGGCTTGGTGAATGTTACTGGAGAAAGGTTTTTGAGATCAAATGAGCAACATTATCAAGAGATCTGCCCTTGTAACCTTCTCCTTCGTAAGTGTAATCTGATTTCCATGGGAAGATGAGAAAATAGCAGTCTCTGCATCCCTTTCTACATGAAGTCAACAACTATTCCCATAGTGTTTTTGAGAGAAAAATCATTATGCTCAGTGGATTCAAAGGGGTTCCTCTTCCACCACATTCCCATATGAAACCAGCTATTATTACAAATCTACAAGATGCCATTTTGAAGAATCAAAAGAAGAATAGGACTGAAATTACCAGAAGATTGATAGATATCTGGGAAGTATACTTCTGCTTGATCCTGGTTTTGAGACAGGACCCGGATTTGATGATTTTTGCAGTTTAGGGTTTATGACGGCTGGAAGGAGAGATTTGGAGGGGAGGGGAAGGAAGCAATGCAGAAGAATGTTTAGGTTTTACGATTTTTGACTGGTGTTAAATAGTATGTTAGGTCATGGGACTCCAAGTCTAGGTATGTTATAAGCCCAAGGAAAACGAGCCCATAACTTAAATCACGAACCGTTTTTTTTATTTTTTTTGGGGCAATACTCCATTTTGGAGGGGGACTATTATGTGATAAGAATGTCTACCCTATACTTATAAAGGGTGTCCTAAAATGTGGAAATGACTAACCTACCCTTAACCTAATTAAATTTAAAATTAATCTAATAAATATACATATATATATAACCTAATCTAAATCATTAACAAAATCAAAATCAAAATTATAACAAATCCATTACTTTTAATTTTTCACAAATCCGTTACTATTAGAGGGTTCATTTTCTTTAATTCTTCCCACTTCATCGTCTCGATTCAAAGAAACTTCCACAAACCCATTACTTGTAATTCGTTTTTGGTTGAAGAAAAAATGAGTAGTAATCATCAAAATGAGTTGAAAATGGAAGTGGCAGAGAGAAGTTCGGCAAGGAATTATGTGAAACTGTTTGTCGAACTAGCCGAACTCAGCTTTAATGAAGTTTTTTCTTTCAGAGAAAAGTTCGGTTACCTCGCATTTTTTTTCCTAGCCAAACTTTTAGTTCGGTTACGTCGCAATTCTTTTCTCCTAACCAAACTTTTCTCTGAAAACCTATATATTAAGTTCGGTTACGTCGATTTTTTTTCCCAGTCGAACTTTTAGTTCGGTTACGTCGCAACTTTTTTTCATTTTTTTTCCCAGACGAATTTTTTTTTCCTAACCGAACTTTTCTCTGAAACAAAAAACTCCATTAAAGCTGAGTTTGGCTGTTTGTGTTTTCAGAAACATTAGCCGAACTACACTTGCAGATGAGTTCGGCGACCTGTTCTTCAGATGTCGTAGGCGAACTTTATTTCCATGGTCGAAATCAGTTTATACATTTTTCATTTTTTCGAAAGTTTTGGCCAATTCAAGCAACATTAACTAAATTTGAAGTATACCTAAGTACCCGAAACCCTCATTTCGAAATCAACCATCTTAAAAAAAAAAAAAAAAAAAAAAAAAACTGAAAAAGCGGGGGTACCACACTCAATATTTCGTTTGGCAATCTGAATAGACAAACTCCAATATACTTTCAAGAGAATCAACTTGACAGTCAGACTCAATATAGAGAAAAGTATATCAAAGAGTTTTATATTTCTTTCTCTCAATTCAATCCGCAATCAGCAAATAGGAATTTGCGAGCCCGATTGAATATAAGAGAAATAACTTGAACGATACCAAAGACCAATGTTCAAGGATCAATCAATTTCAATCAACAACCAAAGGTTGGATATCCCAATTGATCGATTCAATGCACAACCTGTGATATTTCAATTATATAACAAAATATAATGCGGAAAAAAAATAACACAGACACCAGAAGTTTTGTTAACGAGGAAACCGTAAATGCAGAAAACCCCCGGGACCTAGTCCAGTTTTGAACACCACACTGTATAAAGCCGCTAAAGACACTAGCCTACTACCGATGAACTTCGGACTGGAATATAGTTGAACCCTAATAAATCTCACACTTATTCAAGGTACAGTCGTGATCCTTACGCCTCTGATCCCAGCAGGATACTACGCACTTGATTCCCTTAGCTGATCTCACCCACAACCAAAAGTTTCTACGACCCAAAGTCGAAGACTTGATAAACAAATCTGTCTCACACAGAAAAGTCTATTTGAATAGATAAATCAGTCTCCCACAGAAATACCTACGAGTTTTGTTCCATCTTTTGATAAATCAAGGTGAACAGGAACCAATTGATATACCGGACTTATATTCCCGAAGAACATCCTAGAAATATTAATCACCTCACAATAAACCCAATCGATTAACGAAACAAGATATTGTGGAATCACAAACGATGAGACGAAGATGTTTGTGACTACTTTTCAATCTTACCTATCGGAGATAACTCTCGAGAAAATCTTATTAAAGATAGTACTCAATCACGATAGTAAAATTAAGATCAGAACACGCAACTACAGAGAAAATAGTTGGGATTGTCATGTAGGGAAGAATAAAAGAAGACCATAGTGAGGCTGCCTTGTGACCCATAGCCCTTCCCTATATATGAGAGATAGGGAAGGGATGCCCTCTCCCATAGTGCTTGGCCTCAGCATCACCTCTAAAGCATAGGTTGTGGTAGTCTCTTGTCTAAACCAACTTCACAGCTTCAAGTGAGGCTATGTGTTCATCTTCTAAAAAGGTACCTATTTTTCAAAGGAAAACATAACTATTATAGTTGCAGTTATTAGATTTTTCTATGATGTCTCATAGTGGTTTGGGAAATATTTATAATCATGTCGTATAACAATTTTATAGAATCAGGTATAAGCGGTCAGAGAGCCAATTTGATCCTGAATGATAAACAAACAAAATCGTACTTATTTCCTATGAAAGATATGAACACAACCGTAACAAGATGCCGCGCAGCCTGGCCATAAAGACGGGAAAAGCAAGAACATAAGACATTTAGCTTCAAGATATGTTTCATCTTGCCGATATCATTGTGGTACAATGCTAAAGTCAATGGGTGATAATACGGTGATATGAGTTTGAAACTCATATGCACCAACTTCTCTACCAATTAAATTGACAAAAAAAATATTTCATCTTGAGATGTCTTTTCTTAGTGTCAAGACAAAACAAGAAAAATATTCTCAAGCCAGGCGCTTGGTGTCTAAGTTCCAATTCATCAACACAATTTTTTTTACCGGTTAATTTCTTTTAAAAAAAAAAAGTTTCATCTTGGTATGTCTCTTCTTAGTGTGACCCAAGACAAATCATGGGAGAAAACTCTCAAACCAAGCATTTGGTGTTTAATTTGAAAAGAATCATACACACAGTAGAGAATCATACCTGCGCTTCCTTTAGCACCTAACCAAAGTCGTTGGTAGGAGTCTCCCTCATCAAATCCCACTGAAATACTGACAGTCAACGTTGTTGTTTAGCGAGTTTCCGTTGGTCTATGTTGAGGTTTATGGCCTTGTTTATTTAGCAAATCATCGTACTGAAAAGTTGTATCTTGACGAATGCAATGAAAAAGAGAGCAATGAAGCTGGAAAACATGTAGATTACCAGTACGAGTGCAAAGACTTAAGAGAGTGATGAAGCTTAAGATACATAGATTGCCGATAAGAGCTCTCAGTGCTGTGCTGTTACAAACCTCTTAAACAGGTTCAGACTTCAAAGTAGACTCAATTATTAGCAATTAACAAACACAATTAAGCTGTATATTTTCATTAATCCAATCATTACCAAAACATTTTTTCTCCGCTTCCTGATGCGAAGCGAAAACCATACATTAACATTAATTATACTGTTCTGCACCATAATCCTATATCCGACAAAGCGAAAACCATCTTCTGTTAAACCGGTAGTCTTCCAGCGTGCGTATATATCTATGCTGCGTAAAAATCATATTGCCATTATTCCAGGAGAGAAAATATGATCCTCCAAATAAGGTGAGCCACCGGCGGATGATGATACATCGAAAGATGATCTCGAGACACTGTTTCTACGACGAGGACGCTTCTTATCCTTACGTTCATCGGAAGCTATTTGTTGGTACCGGCATTCATTACTACAAAATGCTTTTTCTCCTCTGCAATACCACAATTCAGACCATAAGAAACCAAAACAAACCAAAACCAATAGAGTTATGAGCAAATTCAAGATAAAGTATTAGTACCTGTACATGTATATATCTTTCCCATGCAGCTTTTTCCTACACAAATAACATGAACTGAGAAAATCCGACGGAGGATAATCTCTGGTAACGGCTCTCGTATTATAAAATATCGGTGACGAAGATTCATAAAACACACCAACTTGTCTCCATTTGTTTAATCTTTGATTTCTCATCTCTTCAACACCTCCATCACAATACACTGATCTTGTTACATTAGTATCACCACCAGTAGTACTAGTAGCCATGTCTACACTTCCTAAACCTTCACATCCTTTCGAATTAATACCATTAGTATACTTATTAATAGTCGAAATGGCGATCGGATTGGACCGATTAGTACCGCAGGTGAGTTTCGTCACAGTTTTTTCTCTATCCACCGTGCAACCAAAGTTATCAAGTGCAGCAACAATTCCCAAACCAACACCACCACCACCGAGTACGGTGCCGTTTTTGGAGTACCTCGGGGATAGAATTCTAGCCTCTGTTGGGTTATGATTAATGGGACTAATGTTCATGAACTCTTGATCATGCTGGGTTTCGATTTCAAGAATGGTTACACTAGGTGAAATAGGTGTTTTGGTAGTGATTAACATGATGATTGATGAAATGAAAATTTTGGTTTTCTTATATTGATATGATGAATTGCGTGATTTTCTGATTGATGAAATGAAATGTTTGGTTTTCTGATGTTGATGAGAGATCTCCAAAATGTATGAAATAATGGAAATATTTATAATTTTGTGAACAAAGTTTATGAGCCCACCGGAATTGATGTTGGAATTGTTTGAAACCATTGGTATTAAAGTAGCAAAAAATTATTAATTAGAATATTATTTAATTTAAATAAATAAAAAGGAGGGAATAAAAATTGATTAGAACGGAATTCAAAAGGATTTTATTTTGTTTCTTGTTCGGAAAAAATAATTACTCCCTCTATTCCATTTTATTTGATTTTATAGAGTTTTTCATGCAGATTAAGGAACATCAGAGAGTTAAATTCTTCCGATTCTACCCATATTAATACTTTAAAAAATAAATAATTAAATGACTTAGTTTCTAGATTCTAGAAAAAAGTTACCAATCCCATTGTAATCCCATAGATTAGAGTGTATATCCTCCATGGGAAATATTTAAAAAATGAAGTACTTGTTTATGTTTTGATTACGATGAGAATTTATGCTCAGGTGTGACTCCAAAACAAGGATAAATCAAAGAGAATTTGGGAAAATACTAAAACTCTCACCTATTATGGAATAGAGGGAGTAAATGATTGTTGCAATCAGATGACTGATTATGACATCAGATCCAACAAGAGCAGGGCCCACATTGAAAGACACATTGAAGAGTTTATGACCGTACACGTGGGGCAAAAGTAGCATTGAATGGACTATAGAGAACAACCGTCGTTCAAAAGTGCAGGCCGGAATTATGTCAACCTCAGGTGATTATGTGCTGGCCATATTGAATCATGAAGATCCGTAAAAAGAAAATTATGAATTTCCTAACCATTCTTCAGGCTACTTTGGAATAAAGGATGAAAAATTCAAACATCCGGAAAATTAGCCAATAAAGCATTGCAAAATAGAAAATAAGCATTATCTATCTTTTGACACTATTTCTAGATATATCTCGCATTCCAATTAGTAGTGAGATAGTTTCGCTAAATGTTTCAGCTTTTTGCTGAATGATTCACCACAGATTGATTTATTTTTTGATTCGACCGCTGAGATGGTTGCGCTGTTCCATTCAGCGCAACCTAATTCTACTTTTCACTATTCCATTTAGCACGTCTACTTTTTGCTGTTCCATTCAGCGCATCTAGATGCTAGATTAGAACTGCCATAGGACTTGGAAAGTCTCATCAGATTCTGTCTTTTACTATTCTTATGAGCGAGAATTCACTTTAGACAATGCTAGGCGCTCTGCGTTTAAATGTGATAATATTAGTCTTCATTTCATAGCATTCACGTTCACCATAGAAACAATGTAGCAATTTCAAAATGCTTAGCTCTCGAGTAACTCAATGTAGCAATTTCAAAATGCACCCTTGGGAACTTTTGGTAGTTCAGTCTCCTAGCTTGGTAAATAGTATTTGTTGTACACAATGGAAATCCACCAAATTGTTCAAACTTTTTGGCATTTTACAACTTAGACTCAAACTCATAATAAAAATTTCACAACACAACATCATTGATGAAAATGGTTTTTTTTTTTTTTTTTCATGGGTGAGAAAAAATTGGCGCATAAAAACTGTATTTTTTCTTTTTTTTTTGAAGCAAACAACTGAATTAGTGTTATAGTAATCGTTCTTTTTCCGTTTCCTTTTCCTTTCGTCTTTTTTCAAAACACAAAAACATCTTTTCCTCCATTTAAGCAAAAGGTCCATGTTGTCTATGACACTATGATTGAATTAGTTTATATTCCTTTGCCACAAAATAAGTTGTCATTTTTGAAAATTGACTTCCACGATCGTGAGCTCCATAATCTTTTTTCATGTTCATGAAGAATCATAAACAAATCTTGGGATAACTTTTATATATATTTTTAAGTGGAAAAAGGAGATTGATAATTGAGAATATGTCAATATGTATGGGACTACGTATCATGATATGGACCTCTAGTTATACCTGAAAAATATTCAAATGCAGCTAAATTATTGATATCCTAGCAATATAACCGTCACCCATACTAGAAAATAAGCAACGGATAATGATAAATACAATCTAACATACGCTGCACTTCAAATTTATCAGAAACCGAAATGTTTCCCTATAGGCCATTCTATGTATAAGTTGTAAGCTCGCTCGTACTGGATTCACCAGGACTCTACAAAAAAATCATGCTAATTCATAAAAATTGCATAAAGATAATTCAATGGACTCAATTTATTTTTATTTTTTGTTTAGTGCATTATCATATAATTGATGAAGATTCCCAACTAATAATTTTTTTTTCGAAATAGAGGATAACCTCATAAGATATATTGAGAAAACCGATTTAGGTGATCGGAAACCTTACAGAAATTGTTCAAATTCATAAAACAGTAATACATGTTGTAATATCTCCACCAATTCTTGCCTATCAAATCTATCCCTTCAGATCTAAACCCAATTTCAGAAAACCTTCTCTCTCGCAAAGGAGAGAACCAAACATATAAGGCCAAACTAATTTTGAAACCAAAACTAGGATGTGTCAAAGCACAAAGTAATGAATGGATAAAATCCAACCGATTATTACTCAGATCATGTAAATAACATGACCTGGAGTCTTTTAAATTTAGATTGCCTAGTGCAATCAAGGTAACAAAGACCCAACTAATAGTAACATTATCTAAAACGTAACCAAAATGTCTCAAATCGTATCCAAAGTGTCTTAAGTAGCAGCGGTAGTCTGAATCGGTCTTTAGGTGTCTGTAATGGAAAGCATCGGGCTGACTCGGCATTGGAGATGTGTTAACAGTTGACGTAGAATATGAACTGGCTGATGATCTTGATTGAGTTGTTGCCGTCTTAGTGTTCCTCACTAACCTAAATCAAATAAAACTAAAACAAGAGAAACTGTAAAGTCAGTTCCTATATTTTAATGGAGATCTGGTATGTGCTGGCTAAGATTATAATAAAGTTCACCATTTCTTTTTACATTTTGATACTCAATCAATAAACATCTCTAGAATCTTTTACTATTTCAATTTCATTTCTTTTACTACTTTTATAAGTTTTAATTACTATAAATTAGGGGTCCAAGAGCATAGCTCAGCATGTTATGTGTCATGCTGTACTGTGCCGGAGATTATGACGTGCCGTGTTGTGTCATGCTAGAAGGCGTGCTGGGCTGGGCTGGGCTGTGACAGAAAAATAAACGTGCTGTGCCGGGCACATTTATATTGTATTTTCCAATATAAATGTTTTCCAAATATTTAGGTATTATATATGTTATAATGAAAATAAGTCAACATAACGATAATAAAATATCAATAAATGGGCTAGAATAATGGTTTGTTGTGAAATATACACAAAATTCGATGTATTGTAACATGTTGTGTAGTATTTTATACATATTATGTGTTGTGCCACGTGCTAATCCGTGCCGCGTGCTGGGCTGAGCTACTGTGCCGATTAGTCAAACCCAGCCCGTCCCATGAAACAAACGTGTTGCGCCGTGCTGGGCTAAGTCACGTGCTGGATTGAGCCGTGCTCAAATTTTAGCGTGCTGGGATGGACTGTGCTCGTGCTGTCACAACTCAATTTACACCTCTATGATTACATGTACTCATGTTTCTTTTCTTTTTTTATCGTCCAAACTATTGGGCTTTTACATTGTCAACAACTGATGTAATTATATTTGCTATTCCTCATGATATGGTACATTTTATTAATACATCGATAGGGCCGTCTAGAATGCTTATAGTCATGGTTTCTAAAAAACAAAAGAGAGAAAAAAATTATAAGAAGTTAGTTGTGGACTATTATTTTCACCACGAAAAATTGGATAAATTCATAAGACACTAGAAAAAGAATCTATCAATTCATTTTGATTAATCAAGCACCTTAATATAATATAATTAATTAAGTTAGTGGAAGCTTGACGGAATCACTAATCACCAAAACCCTTTATGAAAACTGTGGTATCTTAATCAGAATTAAACAATTTGTTGTACTTGTTTATTTTTAATTTGTGTTCATTACTTTGTTAGTGCAATAATTCACTAAGAATAAGTCATTGTTTAAGGAAAAAGCGTATCTAGCAAATACTTAAATGCAAGTTTAACTAACATAATAATTTTTGTTTAATTATAATTTATTTTTCTAATTTATGTTAATTTAATTATAATTATCTTTAATTGATTGATGATTCTCTGATTATTATTTAATTTTTTTTCTTCTAGAGTTCTAGCTATCAAATGGACGAAGAAAGACATGAAGTCCGGAATCACTCCATCTGTATTCTTCTTTCTCTGTGGGCGTTTGATTTCAGTTTGGGGACCATAGCCAGAGGAGTCTAAGCATTTGAGTAGGTGGGACGTCGGAAAAAAAAAACATTATCATATCATGATTCGCGGTATTGGATATCAGAGGTGACATGACACATACCGAGAGGTACCATGACACGTACTAAAAGGTACGATTTTGGTGATACCATTGCGGACCTAGGATTCTTGGTAGGATACACCGGCAAAAGAATAAATAAATTGCCGGACCCACTTTTCAGTCTCAAGAACTGTGGAGGTAATGCAACAGACCATTTGGCCTGAAGGCTAGCCATCGGATTTCTAAGCTAAAACCAATGGCTTGGAAGGGAGGTGGGGAGGGTGAAGGTGGAGCAAGGAAGCAGGTGAGGTCGTTCGAAAGCTGGCAGCGAGGATGTGGACAACAACATTAAGGTTCAAGATGGCCTAGTGGACAGTCATTGGAGGGACCAAAATAGTATAGATGCCGGAGGGTGAGAGGGAGCAGATAAATCATGGTAAAATGGCTGATAATTGAGAGGGAATGTATTGTGACGGTGAAGATGGAAGATCATAGCGTAGGTATGCAGGGTGGGAGCATGGATGCAAAAAGCTGGTTCATGGAAGGGAAGCAACATAACAAAATATAACACATCCGCCGCAATTCAGCATTTCAAACACGAAATAGCTCATCCAAACATGAAATAGCCGGAATTATTGAAGAAGATAATGTAAATAGAGCAGGACAAAGGAATCAATTAGATGAGCATGAGACCCATGACAATTCACATATCTCTCGGTCAACACATAAATAACAAGTAGCATCACTGTGGACAACAACTAAAGCTAACCAGTCTTTTTCTTGCACACCTTCCCTAGCTAAATTAATGCAGCACTCAGGTTCTGATAGCTCTCTGTGGATTTCTTCAGAAGATATATTGACCTCATACTGTTCACTTACAAACCCTCACAAGCAGAAACTATGTAATCACTCAAAACCAAATATGACACAAATCTTCGCTTTCCTTCCAAGTGCATAGCGTACAAACCCATCTAAATCATTCTTCACAAAAATCCCTTAGCATTGCCAGAGCTGATCCAAAGTGATTTACTTGGGATAACCTACGAAGTGGACAGACCACTAATGTCTTTCGAAAATCAACACCCCAACTCAGCAGCATCAGTATGCAAAACGATGTGGACATGACAAATACAGTTGTTCAATATCAATACTGACAACTAAGTAGATGGTCAAATTTAAAACTAAGTTCATCATTAATCAATGTACCGAAACCATATAAACTCAGTTTTTTATGTTGGCATCATTAATCTTGTAATTGCACTTTGGTGGCTCGATCTCCTCCACTATATTCACACATTTGCAGTAACCTAACGAGCAAACAACAACTAAAAATTTAAGCATTACAACCTGTTGGAATTCAAAATAGTAAACACTCAGCAGCATCTCTGCACCACAAAGTCGACGAATACAATTGCTCATGTAAATGGTACCATTTAAAACAAAGTGCATCACAAAACATGTACCAAAACCATATAAATTTCTATGTTCAGTTTCAACATACCCAATTTCGTTGTCCGAGAGGAGTCTTAGAGGAAAAATTATAATTGCCGGTGCCTCCAAATGTAAAAGAGATGCATCAGTAAATTCCCACACTTGTAACCTAATGAGTAAGGAACCTCAGCACCGCAGACCTAATATATTCAAGTTGAGTTCAATTATAAAAAGGTAAACTACATACTCAATAATTAATTCAAATGAGACAGCTCGGATTCATATATTTAGTGAATAGTAATTAATTCACGATTATAAAAAAATCATCCCTCGCATACCCGCATATGGCCATTTCCACTTGTAATCCAGAAATACTACCATAAACGAAGTTGTTCAGAACTACAAAAATTTATACAAATGCCCATAGAGAATCGTACCATATGACTCAGATTGACATGTGAAACTAAGTTTTTGAGAGGAGAATTTTTTTTATGTTGTGTACATGCAATATTTTGTGTTTTAAGTGTGTGGGCGCCATTTGGATTCCATATTTACATTTCAGTTTTGCTCTAACTAGAGCTCTTCGTCTGTTCGTTTACATATAAGAAAAACAGAGTCATGGGGTTTCATTTCACCATCACCTCAGAATCAATCATCCATAATATTTATCCGCCAGTTCCGGTCTTAAATAAACACAATAATATCACAATCTTTATTAGGGGTTTGAGTAACAAAAATAATCTAGGGTTTATTAGGAACAATTAATTGAGAGATACTTTTTTTAATTGGGGGATATTTTACTGTAGCTGTTGGCATGGTTTTTTAATGCCGGCAATCCATCGACCATGCCGGCATCATTGGAAATCCATGCCGGCAGCTTATCCCCAAATTAAAAAAAGTATCCCTCAATTGCTCGTTTTTTATTTGGTTTTCTAGTTTAGCTTATTCTTAAAAGGTTCCATTAAACAATGAAAGTAAAATGTAGTTAACTATCTGGTAGTAAATATCATGAATAAGAATAAGTCGATTATCGTATTTATAATCCATGAAATTATTTGTTACATTGATCTGAAAAATACGCAGTACGAACCAATGCTTTGCCTAAAAGGCAGCAAAATATTTTGATTTCTCTCCCTTGTTTAACATTAACTTGGAATGAAATTTAGAAGAAAAAAAAATAAATTTATAGAAGAAGATATAAGCCACGGGATAGGTTTGTAGGTATTGTCAACAAGGTATTCGATTGTTGCGATGATTTTGATATACAAAAGACTAAGTTAAGGTTCAAAAGACTAAGTTAAGGTTTGTTGTACATGACGATAATTCAAAAGAAAACTTTAACAGATGGATTCTTGCAGCCATAAATCCGAATGTTTAAGGCCCATCTATGGATGTTGGTTGTCATGTTAACTATGGGATATAAGATTTCTCATCCATGGATGTTGTTTGTCATGTAACTCTATGTCAACTACACACCATGTTACTTGTGTTTCTATTTCTCCCAATAGTATTCACATGGTTATCTCACCTTTTTGTTTTGTTATCGTTTTATTAAAACCATGAATGTTATATGTAGTGGGCGTCATGTCCACATCCTTGTAACCCATGCTCCTGAATGCGCGGTAGAATAGAATATCTACCGAACTGCCCGTATCTATCAATGACCTATTTACCGCCCACTCTTCTGATGCTCTCGCGCTTTCAGTTCGTTCTTTTCGCTTTGCAGTTATTGTGACCACCAGGGGATCTGTTCGCCCTAAGTTTTCTTCCAGTATCTCTTCCGCTGCAAACGTTTTCTTCTTGTTTTCCCACTCCCGTAGGGGAGATATTTTTTCCACCGTCATGATTTTCCTTCCTTCATAATCACGCTTGTGTATTTTTCTTGTGATTCCTGCATGAAAGTATGTATCGTGAATAATCGTTTTGGTTATTGAATTACATTGTAAACTCCTGCTTCCTTCTTTTGCTCTGATGATTCTCATCGCTTCCGCTCGTCCGTCTTTTGTTTTAACATCTGCTTGGCTTTTGCAATTGGTTTTCTGTTGGATCTGCTCTTGGATTTGCCTACGATTGTTGTTTCTTTCGCCCATCTGTGCGGATTCGACAATTTCACCTCTCCTTCCCCTTGTTTTTCTTCTGAGAACGATATCTTCTCTTGACTAATGAAGAGAGTTCTCTTTAAAGAACCAAAAATGTTTAACAGATCTAAGTTTCTGAAACTTTCAAAAACTGATAATAAAATGATGAAAAACTATGAATAACTCTAAACTTGTTTGTAGAGAAATTCACCAACAGGGTATATCATTCCGAGCTGATTTATAGCGCCAAAATGTAGTTGCGGGAAATCCTACAACCACACCCTATTGATAATCTATGAAGTAATCTAAGAAACCATGATGAAATACTCAAAATCTTTTATTAAATCTTAAAATAAGTACAAAGGTGATGAGGGAAAAACCTAACTTGGAAAGCAAATAACTCTCTCTCTCTTAAATATCTTATCTCTGCCCACACAAAAAGATCCCTCCAGACACAAGGGTGATCGGCTCTTTATATAGGAATTTACATAGTGGAGGACAGCTAATAAAGCCCCTAATTTCGGATCTGACACGCGTCAATGTCGCATAGACTTTTATCATTAACGCACGATTTCTTCACTGCAGCACAGTTCTTCACACTTTACTCGTGATTAGGTGATGTCATCTGGTTCGTCATCTTGGATATGTCGTACGCATCCGTGTTCGCTTACTACTAATGGAGTTGCTTCGCATACTAGAAGAGAGTGCGGTATTTTGTACCCACATTTTGCCTCTTCTCATATCGCTCTTTCGGTAGAGAGTGCGGTCCGAGAAAACTCTAATTTATTTTGCCGCACCAGTTCATCTCTTCGTATTCTTGTCGACCGACATTTTTCCGTACTTTAGGCTTAACCGCCTACACGTGTTGACTTCTTTCCCTTATAACCGACACGTCTTAATTTAACCGGTTTATCTCTCTTCCCTATTTATTGACTGAAGTGAGGAGAGATAATTTTTCGTTTCTTTACTTTACTTTCCTTCTTCTCCTTTGTAAATCTTCTGCAAAATAGATAAATTTATTAAGTAATCCTTAATATTTTGCAGTGCTTTCTCGCATTCCTCTGTCCATTCCAATTTTGTTCCTTTCTTCAAGATGTTAAAGAAGTGTTTGCATTTATCTGAGGAGCGTGAAATGAACTGCCCTAATGAAGATAGTAACCCATTCAATTTCTGCACATCTTTTACCATTGCGGGTGATGGCATATCACAAACCACTTGTACGTTCTCTGGATCCACCTCAATTCCTTCTTTTGATACAATGTAACCTAATTTTTTTCCTGATGCTACTCCAAAGATGCATTTCGCCGGGTTTATCTTCATTTTAAATTGCCGCATCTATTCAAATATTTCCCTCAAGTCTCCAACATGATCTACTTCCTTTCACGAATATCTTTTCTACCATTCTTTGATATGTCGCACCTGCATTTTTTAAACCAAAAGGCATTCTTGTATAACAATATAATCCTCTTTGTGCGAAGAAAGCCGTGTGTTCTTGATCTTCTTCAGCCAAAGGGATTTGATTGTACCCTGAATATCCATCCATAAGTGATAATCTGTCGTTACCCGATGCTGCTTCTACCATTTGTGGTATATCTGGCACGGGGAAGCTGTCATTTGGACATGCTTTATTTAGGTCGCTAAAGTCGATGTAGATCCGTATGCCTTTATTTTTATTTGGTACAACCACCATGTTTGCTATACATTCTGGTTACTTTGCTTGCCTTATTATTCCCGCATCTAGCATCTCTTGTAACTCTTCTTCTATTTGAGGATGATATGTTGTTGCTATCTTCCTTATCCTCTGCTTGAATGGTCGCGCGTTCTTGTTGATATCCAGCTTGTGGCATGCGACGAAAGAGTCTATTTATGGCATCTCATCCATGCTCCATGCGAAGATGTCTTTATATTCTCGCAGAAAGTTGATCGTCTTTTCTTCTTCTTCTTTGCCCATTTTAGTTCCGAATTTCAACATCTTTGGTTCTTCTTCTGTCCCAACATTTATTTCTTTTGTTGGTTCTGCCGCGGTAAAATTGGCTTTTGGCTCTCCTAATGGTGATGGCTATTTTATTTTATGTATTGGTTCGCCTTCCTTATCTGGGATCTCGCTTTGTATTCCTTTTCCTTCTTGTGCTCGTATCATGTATATTCTTAGTTCTTCTTCCTTTCTCGATTCTTTTTCCTTCCTCCATCGATCTTTTCGCTTCTTTGCACGTCCTTCATAGTTCTTTACATCTATTTGACTGCAGACTTTCATACTCCTAGCATCTCCTTTAATTTCGCCTATTCCACTTGGTATTGGAAAACACACGTATTGATGAAGAGTTGATGCAACATTTTTTATTGCATGTACCCATGGTCGTCCTAATAGCATATTGTAGGGTAACTCTATGTCAACTACGCACAATGTTACTTGTGTTTCTATTTCTCCCAATAGTATTCGCATGGTTATCTCACCTTTTTGTTTTGTTATCGTTTTATTAAAACCATGAATGTTATATGTAGAGCGAGTCATGTCCGCATCCTTGTATCCCATGCTCCTGAATGCGCGGTAGAATAGAATATCTACCGAACTGCCCGTATCTATCAATGTCCTATTTACTTGCAAACAATATAAATATCAATGGGGGAAATCAAAGGAAGACTGAACAAAGGCAACAAACTAATAGCTTTGACTACCCTCGGGATTACACAGTAAGAAAGCTTTTGGGCTACAGATTGGCAGCAAAACCGTTTGTGGAAAAGTTACATTTTGTTGACGGATAACCATCCTTACATCTCAAACTATGACACATCCCTTAAGCATTATCAGTAAAATTTCTATTCGACAGAGTTGCCATTAACGTATATGAAACTTATACATACACATCCTAGGGTGATAGCTTGGTTCTAGACAGAGAAATTACATAAGAACACCGCTACATTAGCATGCCAATTTAAGCCATGCATAAGCATATTTGATTAGGAGTTAGGTTTTACAGATTATAAACATTCAGGACAATGTACAATGGAAATAAGAATTCTCAACATTAATTGACATTACATCTGGCCGTAAGGTTAAGAAACCCTGACCTTAAAGGCTTAAACACCGTATACCATAACCAAGGAGTTGGTTAGCACCACCTCCACGCACACCATACATCCAAACACTACAGGAAAAATATACATCTACAACTGGAGTTCTACAACTTTTTTCTAAAATTCGTAGAACATCTCATGTTTTACAATTTTTTTCAAAGGAAGAGTTGTAGAATGGCATCACTACCCACCCCTAGAACCAAAGGGTTACGACAAGAGAACAAACGACAACTCTTTAAGAAAAAGAGTTGGCATCAACCATCCTTACACTTCACAAGTTTGGGGTTTTTGTGTTGTTTTTGTATGAAAATGTACAACAACCTTTATAAGAGTTGTCGAAGACAACCAAAATATGAAAATAAAAAATAGTGTTGAGGGGATTCGAACATGAACCTACTATGCGTTAGTCTAACCCATCAACCATGCCTACACTATCACAAATCTGTAAGGTTTGTGGGTTTTTTTTTTATACTAACTTCATGCCACCCTTTGACGACCTTTATAAGAGTTGTAATAACAAAATATGATGTTAAAAAATAAGGCTCAGTTACCTGATAGACGCATTTATGTGTCTATTTTCATCTCTTTTATGTATAGTGTTAGTACCCATTTTTGTACTAATTTTGGTATTTTATCCCTTGTAGGTGTTTTTGGAAAAATAGGCTTTTGCGGAAAAATTGGCTCGAAAAGTTGTTAAAGGCTCCTGGGAGGACATTTGCTATTCGGACTATCACTTTGGATAAGGGGTAACCCATTTCCAAGCAGCTGCTAAGTACAGACCGGGACTGGATAGGGGGAGGTCACATTTCTTCACATTTTCAAAAACAGAAAATTGGCGGGAAAATTTTCAGAAAACAGACGATTTTGTGGATGGATTGTTGATCGATTTTTAGGGAGATTAAAGGGCTGAATTTGATTTGGTTCGTTCCTATGGACCTAACAGGCGAGGTAAGGGTGTTGGAATGGATCCAAAGTGGCTAGAACTCGAATTGGAGGTGGAAAAAAAGGTTAAAAATATCACGGTTTATTTTGGGCAAGTTTCTTGGTTTATTTTTGGAAACTTACGTGAAGAAGAGGAAGGAAACTCTTCTTAGAATTTTGTTTCTATCTCGGGAGGAGTTTGGACAGCTGAGAACACGTGAAACAGAAGAAAAAAAAGAAATATCGCAACTTGCTGTGGAGGAAAAAACCAAAGTTATTCACGAATTTTCTTTGCTCTACTATGTATAAAAGGGTTGGTTCGAGTCCTAGGAAGGTAACCAAGACCTTAGGGGAAAGTTTAGAGCCTTAGAGAAGCCAGAAAAATCATTAGAAGAGGATCGGGTTCTGCTGCTTCTGCTGTTGCCGGAGAAGACGAAGAACACAGAACAGCGGAAAAAGAAAGTTGCAGAGGCAGACTTATTTTCAGTGACAACGAGTTACGGTCGCATCATCCTGCAGTCACCGAAGCTCTTCAGCAACGATTCCGTCCGCTGTATTAGACTTTCAGCGACTACAGTATACCCTTTTCTCTCTTGTAATCAACTTTTGAACACCAAAGATGTATTTTGAGAACACGATTAATATGAGGAGCTAAACCCCTTAGCCGAGGCGACGGAGGAAGCCATTGTTCCATGAAAAGTGGTATAGTTCTATTTTAATTATTTATTGCAATTATTTTACATGATTATTTGCATAGAACTTAAAAGAAAAATTGATTTTTATTGAGTAGTTGTGAGTTGTTTTGATGGAACATGCTAGGTTTTAAAACTTTTGATGTTTCATGCTTTGTGATTACAACTACTACTTCAAAAATCTATTAGAGGCAAATATTAGAATCACTTTAAAGAAGAATATTGCATGAATATTGATTAGAGTTTATCAATTAATTGGTCAATGGTGGAATCCAGAGTCTCGGTATTTTCTTATTATTATTGAAACAATTTTATTTAATTCTAAAAAATCCTTCACAAGCCCGAGTTGAACGAACTTTACTCACCACTTTCACTACAACTTAAAATTCACATCAATTTTTGGAGCCGCCGACGCGGACTTGTTTTTAGGGTTTTAGATTTATTTTTATTTTTATTTATTTTTGTTCTATTTTACGTTTTTGGGTATTTGTCTTTTGTCTACAGGTTTTGGAACGTAAAGAAAAAAATTTTGAGCCAAGGAGTTTGGTGATTTCGTAAAGACTTGGAGCAAAAGATTAAAGCGAAAAGAACGGAAAAGAAGACAATTTTATTTTAGTTATTTTTTTTTAGGGTTTTGTTTATTTTTTTTTATTTTAGAAAAAAAAAAATTGTATTAGGGTTTCTTTATTATTTTGTAATTTTTCCCTTTTTTTTTTTTTGGACTTTTTGGACATTAGACACTATTTTTAATTTTAATTTTAATTTTTATATACCCTACGGAAGGGTATCCTTTAATTATAAAACTGTTTGCAGAGAAGGAGGACAATTACGATATTGTCTCTGCACCTTGGGTTCGTACACTGACACAGGAGTCAGTGGCCCGAGTCGACTACAACCGATTCATCCCCCGTCTGGAACGGGAGGTAAGGTTCTGAACACTCGCGAATCCCCTGTCAGCGAGTTACTGTATTCCTTAAGGTGCATATCTGCTGAGGACCTGAATACGGATATTTACTTTTCTAGTAAAGGGCAAGGCCTGGCCATACAAGATAAGGGTTCGGATTTCATCACCGTTCTCTTCTTGCCCGCCTTAGGAAAACGATACCGAGCGCGAACCTAAGCTTAAAATATTGACTAGAACGAGACCGATAGGGTAACGAGCTTGTAGGAAAGTCGTTCAAAAGGATCGTATTGGGTATTTTGTTAGCCTAACTCAAAGTTCAGGAAGATTACTGTAAGTCGATTAGAGCCGCCTTGTAACCCAAGGAAGCGTTGCCAAAGAGGTAGGGGTATCAAAGCTCCTCTGAGCTTCTCCTACTTCTCTTCGACTTACTTTATTCGGATAGTCCTACGAGGTTTGCTAAAATTGTACCCAGTTGCCTCTTGGAAGAGTAGAAGCTAGTCTAGAAACAATCTAAGTGGAGCCATCAGGCTTTTTGTTTGCTAGAAATCAATAGGGTTGATTTGGTTGAGTCGTCCTTGATTTGTGATTGCTTATCCTTCCAATTTTAGGAAAATCTTGTGTATGCCTGAACGTAAAAGAGACGCCCTAGGTAGATTTGTAAAAGAAAAACCTAGCAGTTCTAAGCGTCTCGATTACCTTGACCTAGAAGGTCCGATTTTCGGAGAGTCATGTTTTGAACGTACTCCTTTTACTGAAGAGAGAATCTCCAATACTCCGATAGCACCAGAAATGGCTACTTTGAAAGCTTTGTTGAATCCGACTAGGACCACTCGTCCCTCGTGTATTAAGTTAGCCGACACAGAAGCCAATTATGAGCTTAGACCTGGGACCATACAGATGCTCCCAATCTTTTTAGGGAAAGAAAATGAAAACCCTTATTTCCATGTTAGGGATTTTGAAGAAATTTGCAGTACCCTAAGAATTAGAGGCTTAGATGATGATGCTTTGAAACTTAGGTTATTTCCCTTTTCCCTGAAAGATAAAGCCAAATCGTGGCTGTATAGTTTGACTTCTGAGTCAATCGAAACATATGAACAACTTACATCTGCCTTTTTCAATAATTTTTTCCCTAGGCATAAGACATCGTCTATTAGGACGCAAATATGCACATTCTCACAACAAGAGGGAGAATCTTTGTATAGGTATTTGGAAAGGTTCAATGATTTGTTAACACAATGTCTTCACCATGGTTTAGAAAAGGTTAGGCTAGTTCAGATCCTTTATGAGGGTTTAGATTATCCCACAATATCCACGGTTGAAGCTTTGTGTACAGGTGGGTTTGAGAACCAAACTGTTGATGCGGCAATGGCATTTTTGAATGAAGCCGCCGAAAAGACCCAACAATGGTAAAATAGTAGGGAACCCCGAAAAACGATTCTTCTAAGCAGAGGAAACGTTAATAGAATAGAAGGTGGCTCTGAATCAGATGTCAAGATTGCAGCGATAGCTAAGAGGTTAGAAGCTCTAGAAATGGGTCACGCTAGTGGTAGGTTGGAGCCTTTTTGGGAAGGCCAGAATAATGCAGAGCAAGCCAATGCTCTTTATAATAACACTAGATTCGATAATCGTCAGAAATTTGACCCATATTCAGAAACCTATATTCCTGGGTGGAGAAACCATCCCAACTTTTCATGGTCTAAGGGCCAGAATCAAGGTCAGTTTAGTAACTCTAATGCTCCCCCAGATTTTAGTTATGCTAAGAATCCTTCAGGGCCAGCTCAATTTCAGAATCAGTCGGATAAGAGAATCCTAAGCCTAGAGGAGTCTCTCGTTTTGTTAACTCAGCAAACTGCAAAATTTCAGCAATCAGTAGAACTAAGTCTACAAGCTAGTAACAAGATAGGACAAGAAAATAGTCAGGCCATTTCCAAGCTGAAAACCCAGGTAGGTATGATAAATGAGTCTTTGAGAGAAAAAGGTAGGTTTCCTAGTCAAACACAACCCAACCCTAGAGGAGTTCATGAAGTAAATATAAAACAATTGAATGCTATTAGAACCCTTAGGAGTGGTAGAATTGTAGACAACAAGGTAACCATGCCCGATAGTGAACCTACTGTAGTTCAACCCTCAGGATCTCACCCCTCAGGACCACCCATAGCTGAAGAGACCGATAAAGTTTCTGATGATGTAAATTCGGCCCCTGGGTGGTCTGATTTTCTACCTAGAGCCCCATTTCCATAGCTACTAGTACCAACAAAAAATGAATCCAACTTTAATGACATTATGGAGGTTTTTAAGAAAGTTACCATAAACCTTCCGTTACTAGAAGCAATTAGGCAACTTCCGGCTTATGCCAAGTTCCTCAAGGATATGTGTACGCGAAAGCGAAAGCTTAGTGTCCCTAAAAAAGCCTTTTTAGCCTGTCATGTAAGTTCGATCATTCAGAACACCACAACTCCTAAGTATAAAGACCCAGGTGCCCTTACCATTGCTTGCACGATAGGAAAACACAGGGTAGAAAAAGCTTCACTTGACTTAGGAGCTAGTGTGAACTTACTTCCGTACCATGTGTACTTACAATTGGGACTTGGTGAATTGAAACCCACCAAGATAACACTGCAGTTAGCTGATAGGTCTGTTTAAATTCCTCGTGGTGTGATAGAAGATGTTCTTATTGAGGTCGACAAGTTTATTTATCCTATGGATTTTGTAGTCCTAGATACACAACCTGTCCCTGACCCAGAGAATCAAATACCGGTGATTTTAGGTCGCCCATTTTTAGCCACGTCTAATGCCGTTATCAACTGTAGGACCGGACTTATGAACATCTCCTTTGGTAATATGACCACTGAACTAAATGTCTTTAATGTTACTAGAAAACCTTCTGATGATTTAGAGGAAGTGAATATGATTAGTACTTTGGTTCAGGATCTAGTTCAGGA
This sequence comes from Papaver atlanticum, assembly GCA_023531105.1. Taxonomy (NCBI): domain Eukaryota; kingdom Viridiplantae; phylum Streptophyta; class Magnoliopsida; order Ranunculales; family Papaveraceae; genus Papaver; species Papaver atlanticum. The sequence goes on along the minus strand of JAJJMB010009172.1, from coordinate 580,777 downwards.
TAATTGGGACAACACTTTGTTTGGTGATTCTTTAGATGAATTCGATGAGACAATTATCTTAGGTAAGATAGATGACCAAACTTTAGAACTAGAAGAAGCTCTCGAATATTTTAAGGACTCTACAGACCCAGAAATTCAGTCACTAGTGTTAGGTCTTTCTATGGGTAATGATGACTCTAAGTTTGGGGGTAGAGAACTGGAAGAAGCTCTTGATTATTTTAAAGACTCTGAGGATCCGGAAATTCAAGCAATAATTAAAGGTTTGTCTGAGAATACTGACTACCCTAAGTTTGGGGGTAGTGATGGTCAAGTATCTTTATTAGAAGTCCCTAACTTGGGACTCGAGTCCAGTGTGCCTGAGGTATTACTTGAGTCTGTCCCGACTCCACAACCCGATCCTCCTGATACAGTCCAGGAAGTAGGAACTCATAGTTCGGAAAAAATATGTTTGTCAAAACACTCACATGAAGCCTAAGAGGGTGTCACAGATAAACCCAGTTGTCTTGAAAGAGAGTTCAGATCAGGTTGTGCTCCATCTGTTAATTTTTCTAATCCTGTGCAGTTGTCTTATATTAGTGGAAGTGCTATTTGGTTCTGATGACCCACAGTTATTTCGACTACTGATATATGATTTGAAAGGGAATTAGCCATTTTATGGTACTTGATGTCTGGCTGAAGACTTTAAACTTAGCACTTCTTGGGAGGTAACCCATGCTCATGCAACACGGTAATATCTTTCCTTAACTCTTTTGCTTCAAATGGTAACAGTTTCTCCTTGTTCATGCTTTTAATTTTATCTTTAGAACATTGAGGACAATGTAGATTTAAGTTTGGGGGTATGGGAGAAACTTTTTAGTTGCATAATAAACTCCAGAGCCTAGAAATTTATGCCTATTAAGGATGGCACTAACCAATCTAAGTGGATGGAAGCATTTTGGTTTAGTAGTTGAGGAACCAATATGATTAGATGGAAACATCTATACGAGTCTATTCATAAAAGCACAGAGCTTAGGTGTTAGAAATAACATGATAGTTTCACCATATCTCGTTGAGTCCTTTTCATTTCTATTTTTATTTCCTTTTCTTTTAAAAATATGATTCTCTAAGTGATTAGGTGGGGCTCACGATTCAAGTTGTTACCAATGCTAGGGTGAAATAGAGTGATTGAGATACTTAAAAAAAAAAAAAAAAAAAAAAACAAAAACCCACAAACCAGACCAATTAGACCAATCGGAATAAATAACACTTGGATAGCAATATGTGTGTGTTCTCCCTGTCTCCGTCGCCTAAACAAGCGTGGAATGCAAGATCCAAGGGAATTACCATGTAATCTGCTGACAAGGAGCATGCGCTTGGATCCAAAAGATCTAATCATGTCGTTAAAAAGAAAAAGAAAAATAATTAAAAAATTAAAAATAATAAATGTGTGTTCAATAAATCGACCGCTGGTTCCCTTGTATATGCCAGACGAGTTGATCTAGAATTAGGATTATCGACCACTGGTTCCCTTGTATATGCCAGTTGTGTTGATATTAGTCAGACCGGTATCTCAGTCCATTAGGATAGGTTCATCTTGGTGGAGGCCTTCAGACAGATATGAGAAAACACCGTTCACCTAGTCAACATCAAAACCAGCTATGTTTTTGTATATCCATCTCTTAATCTTTCCATGTGATTTGTTGACTCCGGATATTGATGTCCATAGTGCAACTATCTTAGTAGAGCTCTGTCACTTATATATGAATTTTAGTATACTCGAGTGTAAACTTGTATACAGCAATTGGAATTTCGCATCAGGGTACTTCCTCCCGTAATCAATAAGTATGCCAACCAAGGAGGTTCTTTAGTGCATTCCAAGGTTCTGTATAGATAGTTAGGGTCTGGAGTAAAGGTTTTGTGGGTACACCTCTGGTAAACCCTCCCAAGACTATAACTCGGCCACTAGGGCCACCTAGGGGTTTAAAGGCTTATTGCACATGCTAAGTGCAATCGACGATGCCTGCGACAGTGAGTTAGGATTTTATTTTGCAGTTTTAATTTGCTCGGGACTAGCAAATAATAAGTTTGGGGGTATTTGATAGACGCATTTATGTGTCTATTTTCATCTCTTTTATGTATAGTGTTAGTACCCATTTTTGTACTAATTTTGGTATTTTATCCCTTGTAGATGTTTTTGGAAAAATAGGCTTTTGCGGAAAAATTGGCTCGAAAAGTTGTTAAAGGCTCCTGGGAGGACATTTGCTATTCGGACTATCACTTTGGATAAGGGGTAACCCATTTCCAAGCAGCTGCTAAGTACAGACCGGGACTGGATAGGGGGAGGTCACATTTCTTCACATTTTCAAAAACAGAAAATTGGCGGGAAAATTTTTCAGAAAACAGACGATTTTGTGGATGGATTGTTGATCGATTTTTAGGGAGATTAAAGGGCTGAATTTGATTTGGTTCGTTCCTATGGACCTAACAGGCGAGGTAAGGGTGTTGGAATGGATCCAAAGTGGGTAGAACTCGAATTGGAGGTGGAAAAAAAGGTTAAAAATATCACGGTTTATTTTGGGCAAGTTTCTTGGTTTATTTTTGGAAACTTACGTGAAGAAGAGGAAGGAAACTCTTCTTAGAATTTTGTTTCTATCTCGGGAGGAGTTTGGACAGCTGAGAACACGTGAAACAGAAGAAAAAAAAGAAATATCGCAACTTGCTGTGGAGGAAAAAACCAAAGTTATTCACGAATTTTCTTTGCTCTACTATGTATAAAAGGGTTGGTTCGAGTCCTAGGAAGGTAACCAAGACCTTAGGGGAAAGTTTAGAGCCTTAGAGAAGCCAGAAAAATCATTAGAAGAGGATCGGGTTCTGCTGCTTCTGCTGTTGCCGGAGAAGACGAAGAACACAGAACAGCGGAAAAAGAAAGTTGCAGAGGCAGACTTATTTTCAGTGACAACGAGTTACGGTCGCATCATCCTGCAGTCACCGAAGCTCTTCAGCAACGATTCCGTCCGCTGTATTAGACTTTCAGCGACTACAGTATACCCTTTTCTCTCTTGTAATCAACTTTTGAACACCAAAGATGTATTTTGAGAACACGATTAATATGAGGAGCTAAACCCCTTAGCCGAGGCGACGGAGGAAGCCATTGTTCCATGAAAAGTGGTATAGTTCTATTTTAATTATTTATTGCAATTATTTTACATGATTATTTGCATAGAACTTAAAAGAAAAATTGATTTTTATTGAGTAGTTGTGAGTTGTTTTGATGGAACATGCTAGGTTTTAAAACTTTTGATGTTTCATGCTTTGTGATTACAACTACTACTTCAAAAATCTATTAGAGGCAAATATTAGAATCACTTTAAAGAAGAATATTGCATGAATATTGATTAGAGTTTATCAATTAATTGGTCAATGGTGGAATCCAGAGTCTCGGTATTTTCTTATTATTATTGAAACAATTTTATTTAATTCTAAAAATCCTTCACAAGCCCGAGTTGAACGAACTTTACTCACCACTTTCACTACAACTTAAAATTCACATCATTACCTGAGCCGCAAACAACGCGAAACCTTCCCTGTAAACATTTACAGACATTCTACAATGACAATGCACTTCTATTAAATTTTTGTAACGGATGGTTAAACTTTTTCACTTCTGCAAAATTTTATACACATTTGCTAAAAAAAATTCACTTCTGCAAAATTTTACGACAAAATTTTCCGATCCCGGTTTAGTATCGAAGTCGACTATGTGTTAGTACAAGTCATCAACCATCCTTCCGGATTCACAATATTGGTCGTTTTGTGCTTTTTTTTCATCACTATTCACAACGTTTATAAGAGTTGTCGTAGAGGTATAAACACTTCTGCTAAGTTTTTCTCACTTATGCTAAATTTTATTCATTTCTGCAAAAAAATTCCTACTTTTGCTAAATTTTTCTCACTTTTGCTAAATTTTATTCACTTCTGGAAAATTTTTTTCACTTCTGCTAAATTTTTCTCACTTCTGTTAAATTTTTTTGTCATCACTATTGACAACCTTTATAAGAGTTGTCGTAGAGGTATAAACACTTCTGCTAAATTTTTCTCACTTCTGCTAAATTTTATTCACTTCTGCTAAAAAAAATTCTCACTTTTGCTAAATTTTTCTCACTTCTGCTAATTTTTTTTGTCATCAATATTCACAACCTTTATAAGAGTTGTCGTAGAGGTATAAACACTCCTGCTAAATTTTTCTCACTTACGCTAAATTTTATCCACTTCTGCAAAAAAAATCTCACTTCTGCTAAATTTATCTCACTTGTGCTAAAAATTATTTTGGTCTCCGATTCTGCTAATTTTTTCTCACTTCTGCTAAGATTTTCTCACTTCTGCTAAAAACTATTTTCTCTAAATGGTTCATCTTTACGAGTTTCTATGATATATCTTGCTAAATTTTGAGTGACAACCACTTCGGACATTGAGGGTTCATGGTTCGTATGCCTTTGAACCACATTTAAAGCCAAGTTATGCATACAATATGCCAGAATAGGGTTTGTTTACAATTTTGGGGAATATTCCGAAGGAATCTTACCTGTAAATGGATGGATTCATTGTTCTTACCAAGTTTCCGGCTTATAATGGTCCACTCAGGGCCAAGTTTCAATCTCGGAGCTAGATTATGCATACAATATGCCAAAATAAGGTTTGTTTAAAGTTTCGGGAAATATTCCGAAGGAATCTTACCTGTAAATTGATGGATTCATCGTTCTTACCAAGTTTACGACTTATAGTAATCCACTCCCAGCCAGGTTTCGACCTCGAAGCCAGGATATGCATACAATATGCAAGAATAGGGTTTGTTTAAGGTTTTCGGGAATATTCCGATGGAATCTTACTTATATATGGGTGGATTCATCGTTTTTACGATGTTTCCGACTAATAGTAGTCCACTCGCGGCCAGGTTTTGAGCACGGAGCCAGGTTCAGTATCGAAATTGACGAAAAGGGGTGTGTATAAGGTTTCGAGAAATATTCCGATGGAATGTTACATGTAGATGGGAGGATTCATCGTTCTTAGAAAGTTTTAGAGTTATATTAGTCCACTCGAGGTCAGGTTTTGAGCTCGGAGCCAGGTTCAGTATCGATGTTGATGAAAATGGGTGTATTTAAGGTTTTAGGAAATATTCTGATGAAATCTTACCTGTAAATGTGTAGATTCATCGTTCTTACGAAGTTTCTGAGTTATAATAGTCCACTCACGGCAAGGTCTAGAGCTCGGATCCAGGTTCAGTATGGAAGTTGACGAAAAAAGAGGTGTGTTTAAGGTTACGGGGAATATTACAATGAAATCTTACATGTAGATGGGTAGATTTAACGTTCTTACAAAGTTTCCGAGTTATAGTAGTCAACTCCCGGCCAGGTTTCGATCTTGGAGCCAGGTTCAGTATCGAAGTTAATGAAAAGAGGTGTGTTTAAGGTTTTGGGGAATATTCCTATGGAATCTTACTTATATATGGGTGGATTCATCATTCTTACGATGTTTTCGACTTATAATAGTCCACTCCCGGCCAGGTTTCGATCTCAGAGCCAAGTTTAGTATCGATGTTGGATAAAAGGAGTTTGTTTAAGGTTTCAGGGAATACTACAATGAAATCTTACTTGTAGATGGGTAGATTCATCGTTCTTACAAAGTTTCCGAGTTATAGTAGTCTACTCCCGGCCAGGTTTCGATCTCGGAGCAAGGTTCAATATCGAAGTTGATGAAAAGGGGTGTGTTTAAGGTTTTGGGGAATATTCCGATGGAATCTTACTTATATATGGATTGATTCATCGTTCTTACGAAGTTTCCGAGTTATAATAGTCCACTCGCGACAAGGTTTAAAGCTCGGATCCAGGTTCAGTATCGAAGTTGACGAAAAGGGGTTTGTTTAAGGTTTCAGGGAATATTCCGATAGAATCATGGAAAGTTTGAAGTCAGAACCCTCCCGAAGTTTCATGATTCATAGTTTGTTTGTCGTTATACAGAATTTGAAGTTCGAATTGACACTGAGCTTCATATTTATCGATTTAGATGATGTATCATGCTAAGTTTGAAGTCAAAACCCTCCCAAAGCTTATTGGTTCATAGTTTCTATGTCGTTATACCATATTTAAAGTTCAAATCGACTCTGAGCTTCATATTTATTGATTCCAATGATGTATCATGCTAAGTTTGAAGTCAAAACCCTCCCAGAGCTTCTTGGTTCATAGTTTCTATGCCGTTATACCATATTTGAAGTTTGAATCGACTTTGAGCTTCATATTTATCGATTTTGATGATATATCATGCTACGTTTGAAGTCAGAACCCTCATAGAGCTTCTTGGTTCATTGTTTCTAAGAAGTTATACCATATTTGAAGTTCAAATCGACTATGAGCTTCATATTTATCTATTTCGAAGATGTATGATGCCAAGTTTGAAGTCAGAACCCTCCCGAAGCTTCATGATTCATAGTTTGTTTGTCGTTATAACAAATTTGAAGTTCGAATCAACACTGAGCTTCATATTTATTGATTTTGATGATGTATCATGCTAAGTTTGAAGTAAAAACCCTCCCGGAGCTTTTTGGTTCATAGTTTCTATGTTGTTATACCATATTTGAAGTTCGAATCGACTCTGTGCTTCATATTTATCGATTTCGATGATGTATCATGCCAAGTTTGGAGTCAGAACCCTCCCGAAGCTTCATGATTCATAGTTTGTTTGTCGTTATACCGAATTTGAAGTTTGAATCGACACTGAGATTCATATTTATCGATTTAGATGATGCATCATGCTAAGTTTGAAGTCAGAACCCTCCCGGAGCTTCTTTGTTCATAGTTTATATGCCGTTATACCATATTTGAAGTTCGAATCGACTCTGAGCTTCATATTTATCGATTTCGATGATATATCATGCTATGTTTGAAGTGTGAACTGAAGCTACTTCATGACCTGTATATGACTAGTCGAAATTACTTCATGACCTATTTGACTAGTTGAAATTCAAACCGGAAGCAAAAAGAGAAAGCACAAAAACACAAAGAGAAAGCACAAAGAAAGAACAGAGAAAACACAAAGAGATTCATATTTATCGATTTCAATGGTGTATCCTGCTAACTCGAGTCTTCCAGTGTGAACTAAAGCTACTTCATGACATGTATGACTAGTCGAAATTACTTCACGACCTATGTGACTAGTTGAAATTCAACCCGGAAGCACATAAAGAAAGCACAAAGAAAACAAAAATAAAACACAATTTCCTTGATCCATATGATAGTCTTAAATCAAATCTCTTCCGTCCAAAGATATCCCTAATCCGTATGACCATCCTTTAAATGAAATCTCTACCGTTCAAAGAGAGTTATATAGAACATCAAAAGAAAATTTCTCACACTTTATTCACTTTCCTCTCATATCTTCATCTCTAACCTCTCAAACCTGTCTTTAAAATTTTCACCTACTTTCCTTCGATTTTGCTCTGTTTACTCCGTAAGATTTTCTACCTCTCTCACCAAAAGCATCTAATATGCAAGAAAAGTTTGTATTGCTTCTGTGTACTTCAGAAACTGCGGAGATGGTGCTTTAGATCTCTTACTGCTAAGATCCCGTTGTTAGGGTTTCTGAAAAATAATGTTTTATCGATTTTACTGTCGGTTTCACAATGAAGGATTAATTAGGTATTGTACAAACCTGTCTCTAAAATTCTAGATTGGATTTTGTTTTTATCGATTGACCCTAGATATGATTTTCAAATCTGTACTAATTTTGATTTTGTTTTTTCAATTATGATTTCAGGGTTCAGTATTAAGGTGTTTCTCCATCTCTACAACAAAATGGGTAAAACATTTTTACTTAATATCTTCTCGATTTTTCTTAAATCATTCTTTTTCTTCAACTAGTTTCCTCTATTTTCCCCTCTAAAAATAAATCTTAAAGTTCGGATCTTTGAAATTGCAGTTGCACCATTGTTTTGGGTTTAATTGAAGAATCATTCGATTTAGTTCTTTTGTATATTTGCGGGTTTTCAATTGAATGATACCCTGGATTTTTATAATTGGGGATTTGTATGTTTTTTTTTGTTTAAATCCACTGTACTACTAACTAGATTACTGATATCTTTGGCGATGGATTTGTGAGTTTGAGTGAATGATAGAAATGGTTAACTGAAATGGTTCCTGAGAGTTTCATGATAGAAACTGTGGGTTTGGATTAGATTTGTTTGTAATCTGAGTTGAAGTATGTTTTTAGAGATTTAGGTTACCTCTCTTTTGAGGTTTTTAGTTTTCTCAGATTAGTTACCGAAAGTGTTAATAGGGTTCTTGAATAAGGACAACGGACTCTGGGTTAGGTTAAAGCTAATTGAATCATGATTTTAATCTTGATCTCAAGTTGAATTTCAATTTTTTTTGGAATCAGTTTATTTGTGAATACATTGTTTGGATTTTAAGTCCTGAAAGGATATATTTCCCCATGCTCTATTTATTCTTGTTTTCTCCCCTTATATGCTTAGCCTGTAATGTTGAATTGTTTTATTTCTCTGTCTGATTTTGGTCATTTTCGTGTTTGCAGTCGATGCCGGAGTTATTGTTAAGGGAGAGATGAAAGGTTGGTAACTTCTTTTTATTTTGTTCTTTTTTGCATAGTAAGAAATAAGCATATTGGATTCAAGATGGCGTACACATACTCTCAAGATGTTTTGGCTAAAGTTTGTAACAGTACTAATTCTTGTGAAATTTATCTAATTGATTTTTATTGTTGTACTGGTCCAATATCAGATGAGGAAATGGAATAACTGGGAAAAGGAAACTAAATCTGCCGAATATCAGTTCGCTCATGGTGAGTTATTGGATTATTCTGAGTCCTGAACAAATTTAGCTCAATCCTGAATCTCTACATAGTTGTAATGATTCACATATGTGAAAGCTGACTTTTTTTTATTTTTGGGGCAGATCCTGATAGATTTAGGTATGAAAGGGATACAACATTTGGGCGAAGGAAAATGAGCATTTGGGGTAGATCCACGGTTCTCCTCTGGATTATAAGTACTAAATTTGTATATTAAGTTCCCGTTGACATGTGTATATCTATAACCAATCACATTGTCAGCTATAAGCTGATTTTTTGATTGTGTGAATGGTCAGTAAGCACACCTATATTTACTTATGCTGGTATTTTACATAGTGAAAATGATATCATCTTCTTTTTCTCTCAAATTCCGGCACCTATCAACATCTGTTGTTGCTGAAATGGAGGTTTGCTGTCGATTTATGAATAGATGGGTTCAACTGTTGCTGCTGTGTATGATTGCATAAAGGGAATGAAGGTGTTGCAGTCTAGGCCAAGAAGTGTTGTTTCCTGTGGTGGCTCTGCAGTGGTTGCAAGAGCAGGTGCTGATAGAAATGAAGAACAAGCATAAGCAGATCAAGAAGATGGAAATCAGTCATCATACTAAGTACTTTTGTGAATTCTGTGGAAAGAAAGTATAACAATATAAATAAGAGTTATGAAAGATTTTTCAACCACTCTACCAAGTGTAATAATGGTGCTATTCACAACCACTAGGGAAGTTGTGTTATAGAATTTTACTACACAGATTAAAGGTTGTGCAATCAAAGTCTTACAATATAAATAAGAGTTGTGTTAGGCTTCCAAATTAAAATCGAAAGAGAATCACAACTGAACCAAAGGTAGTCCAAACTTGAACCACAACTTCGTTTACGACTCTTAGCTAGAAGTCGTAGTAAATCGGGGACCCTCTCCAACCCCCCCCCAATGGAATAGAGTCGTTGTACGTCTACTACAACACCTGTCAGGGGTTGTCAAAGTATGTTTTTCCCGTAGTGAAATTAAACCAACTTCAATTGAAGTATTGAATCCTAAAATTTCTCTCGTAGGATAGTCTGGTTTACCCTTTCCACATAATGTAAGAAATGAACAACCTGAAGGGTATATTTTGTTAGAAATTACTTACTAATATATATCTTATAGGTTATAACTCCCCTTCAAGTGAAATGAACAATTACTCAACTCCTGAAATACACAAAAATACCCATTACTGACTCTTTAAACTGATTACATTCTTTGTAAGTTGTAAGTTGTTAGTTGTTTGTACCTACAATATACACAGGTGAAAACAACTTGAAATCAAATACAATTTACAATCATTTTCCAATTTTCTGCTTCTGCCACAATAAAGGGGTTTCTCATATGTTGTTCCAGAAATTAAGCATTGTGGAACACTTCTGTGCCCTATATAGTTCATCAATAAGTATTTAAGAAAACACTAATACCTTTCTCGCAAGCTATTTTGTCGTAGTAGAAGTTGCTCGTCCAACTGGATTTTACATAACCTGCACAATTAAGTTTCAATTCATACAAAGAAAACTAATATTTTGTCATCTTTAGAGGCCTGCACAATTCACAGTCAACCCCAAATACCCCGTTCCTGCAGAATGCTGGTAGCTCATCTTCTAATTTTGCACCTTCATCTTCTAATATTATCAAGCAATTCAATTTCAATTCAACATTCAACCCCAAATAGTCGAATTGTAGTTTGAAGTAAATCAGTGGGGAATTAGTTGAAGTTCATGTAAAGAAGTTGTATTTTACACCGTTGTATATTTCATAAAAACCATTAAATCTAAAGCCAATTGCAATTAAAACAATCGTAAAGGACATGCAAAATATGGTAAAAGACAAAAACATCTAAGATGTAGCAGCACCTGTATTAGTTTGCCAACAATTTAGACATTGGAACAAATCTCCTGATCACTCGAATTTCCGTATATAGTTGAAGGTGGTAAATTATTTGAGTTGTTAGATGAGAAGATCTTCAAGGGTGTAGCCCGTCCTTAATGGAATAGAATTTGATGTAAGTTAGATAATTTGATGAGTGAAATCGAGTTACCCAGATTTGAATTTAAACCCTAGGTATTAAAATTAGGATGGGTGTAAAATATTTCAACAAAGATTTCGATTGACTGATTATTGATTTTGGGGTTTTTCTATTCGATTTAGAGATGACGAAGAAATTGATTTGAAGTTTGGGTTTCTCTGTCGTTCAATTTTTGAAGAAGAAGAAAGAAGAGAACAGAGATAGGTGGAGACATGAAGTTCTAGTTTAGCCCTGATATTTTTGGAATCAATGAAAGAACCGACACAATTGTTAAAAACATGGGAGGGCTACTTAGTCATTTCACAGGAAACTGGAGAAAACAGTTAGATATATATTAATTAATAATATGATTTCAAGTGAATTTTCTCGGTTGTGGTTAAAAGGTGAACAAAGCTCTCTTTTTAGAGCTTCTGGCCCACCAGAGTATATTTCAGCCAATAGAATCATCCTGTTTTTTCACACCACCAATATTTCGTCCGATATCACCTCCAAATCTATTTTACTATTTAGGATATTTTGTTTCCAGCGAATATCAATCAGACCTAAAAACAACGATTTATTTTCCGCCTGCTACTACACACAAGCACTAATCACCGATCTGATCAATAAGCACTAATCACCGATCTCTTCTACTACAAACTAAACCCTAATAACGAATGGTTTACAGTTCAACCAGGTACGTTTTGATTGCATGTGAGGGCTTACAGTTCAACCAGGTGAGGCTTTTTAACAGTGGCAGGTATTATCATGGTTTTGATTTGAATCAAGTTGAGTTTGTGAATCCAGTTTAGGTTAATCCGATAAGGGTATTTACCGTCACAAAAAATTACAAGCTTCAATGTCAGGGTATAATGTATAAAAAGTTTTATCTCTAAACCCTAATTTTTTTTCTTTTTACGCCCTCTCTTATCTCCCTGTGTCGATTTTTTTTTGGTAAGAATATCGCAAGTTAATACATCAAGATAGAGTATCCAAAAGGGAGAATCGGCTGGTGTACCAAATCGTGAAGGCCGGAAGAAGATTCCTTTTCTTTTATTTCTGATGACTTTAATCTTATTTCAAATTACAGTGATGTTGATGATGATGTCCAATCATAGTAGATAATATAATGGTAAACACAAAGTGAGTTTGATTTTTCTTACTCTATTTCATTTTTTATTTTTTGTTGTTGATTGTTTTAGATTTGGGTTTTTGAATTTTTTGTTTCAGTCTTCGTATAACAAGAAGTGGATGAAAATAGCTTCAAAGCTTACCAAAATGAGGATGGAGTTGTTATTGAGAGTATGGCTTCTGTTCACCAAAATAGACATGGAGCAGTACTTCATTTGTGCTTGATTTGTAAACTAAATACGGGTTATGACCATTACAATGTCACTTGGGTTTGTGTCCATTACAGGTGTTATCTTGCTTTTTTTTTTTTTGCATCGATAATGGGACATCATCATCATCATAATTTGGTGATTAGCAGTTAACTAGAATGGTATCTATTCTATTGGATCGATTTCTAAATCTGGTGATTACCAGTTAATAAGTTGTTTGTTTGGTTTAGATGTATAGGTTTCACATCCTCTGCGCGCAACTATCTATGGGCGTCTGGAGAAGATTTCATGTGTTGAGGACTTCAACATAGTCGTCATGAATCAATACGAGTGGAACAAGGTACGTCTTAATTAGCTATTACGTAATATTTATGGTTTTTTAATTTAAATGCAAGGATATGGATGTTTTTGAAAGGAAGTAGAATTGAAAGCAGTAGATTAGGTAGCTTTCCCCCCTCCCCTTTTGTCTTGATTAACATTTGTTTCAGTTACTTGCAAATTATACATATCCATTATTTAGTTTCCAACTGAAGGAGGGTTTTGTTGGACTTGCGGGAGTCACGACCCTTATATTTTGGTAGCTTCGCTACTTAACTATAAACATTTTGGTCTGATGCCTTTTGAGTTTTCTTAGTTACAATGGAATTAATTGTAGCTATTCAAATCTATGTATTTTGAAGGTCCTTTATATATAATTTGAAGTAAAGATGGGAGTAGCTTGGAATCCGTATGAAATAGAACTTTAAAAACACAACCAGGAATGTCTAGGAGGTGCACTTAAGGTTGTCATGTTTAGGAGCGCGTCTTACTAAACACAGCCAGAAATGTTTTCTTTAACATGCCAAAGTCACAAGAAAAAGAACCATTAATCTAGGTACGCCATTACACCAAAGTCCCATTTGTATCTTACATGACCAAAAACAGTGTTCTTAGGTGCGTATGTTTGGTTTATAAGTAATAACAATTTGAAGACTAAGTAACAATAGTGCATTGGTACTGATTAATTGCAAATCATTATATGTAACAGCCACTCCCATCTATGCCTCTGCTTTCTATATCATACATTATTTTGTATCAAATGTGCCTTTTCTCTCTACTGCTCCCTTTCCTTCTACGTTTTTTTTTTTTTTTTTAAATTTTATTCTCAGTATTAGAGTACTTTATTGTTATCACTCTGAAATCGCAGAAGACTAGAATGGATGCGTTTGATTAATTAAAAATTAACTGCATATGCATTCAAAGTTAATAATATCCTAATTGACTACAAGAATTGCTTGGCTTCCAAAATGAGGACAGCTAAAGCAGTCATGGTGTACAAACCCCGTTACATGTTGTTATTTGAGCATGGACTACTACAGTAGGCAGTCCTGTCATTTTCATGAACCGAAGGGTCCAAAAGCACAAGGTATAGGCATACCACCACACATTTCTGTGAACTAAAGGCAGAAGGCAGTGCAAGATCAAGTGAACAAAGGGCAGAAAGCATATGATTTTTTATTTCTATCGCAGGTCACATTAAAGTAGGAATAAAGCACTTGCGAAGTGAAAACATTGGGCATTCTATCATTTGCAACCTGTAAAACCATTTGAAAGTTTTGAAGAGAATACTTTTACCTCCTACGATGTTGTTGTTCCTTAACTGACCTATTTGGATTGTATATGGAGTAGTAAGTTTGTGTTAAGAAAACTTGAATTTTGAAGGCTCTAAGGGTATTGTTGTGTGTTTTTCTTTTTTGTGGAAATCTGTTCTTTGTTTTTTAATTGTGATTTTGGTTATGAACGTTACTATGTCAATTGGGATTTGAATAATGTATCATGACCATTACTAAGATTTTTTCAAACAGTTTTACCAGCAGACATGCTTTGGAGTCTTTGGAAAGAGAGGAACAACCGCGCCTTCAACAACAGATCTCTCACTTTGGCGAAGTTGATTCAAAAAATTAGGAACAGGGTCGCGTATTGGCTTTATCGGAAACCTGAATTTCATAAAGTTCAGTTGAAAGACTTCATAACCAAGTGGAATTTGACGGTTTTTGAACCTCCTTGATCTATCGATGTTTTTTTCCTCTTCTTGTTCGTGGTGTTTGAGTCTCTTTCTAGGTTTGTCTGAGAAATTAACTTTATTGTTATTGTTGTTTTCTTTGTGTTTTTTGGTCGGTCTGTTTATGTTGGATGTTCATGTTTCATGAACCTCTTTTTTCTCCTTTTCTAATAAGTTTTAATTTACCGATCAAAAAAAAAAAAAAATTTTTTTTTTCAAACAACCAAGCACGGGCGCACAACTAGTAATATATAATAGATAAAGAGTATTACATTAACTAGATGGAAGCCTAATACTACTACATTAATTGAAAACGTTGTTGCGCTAGCCTACCAATAAATAGTAATTCGTGCCTACCAATAATAAGATAAGATAAAGATAAATAAAATTCATTGATTTGGATTCTGATCAATTAGTGAAAGCTTTTTTATAGGCATTTTTTACGGTGCAATGTACCCGGCGAATGATACCGTGCCTTCCCCGATTTGGTTCAACTAACCCAGCTATATATTCCGTAATCAATTAAGAGACCGATATTAATTTTATTAAACAAAAGATATCACGTTAATATGTTAGTATCCATGATCGTGCTAATCGTTTTTTTTTCTTTTCAATTTATCTATTTTTGAGTTCAATTGATAGTTCGGGTTGTAATTAGGATTTTTTTTTTTTTTTAAGACTGTAAACGGACTATGGACAGTGGACATTTGACGTTATTTATTCATTATGCAATAATCATTTGATTCATTGTGGAATCGAAGCATAATTCGTTGATTATCATGATGCAATCATGGATTTTGTTATTTATTTTTTAATTATGATGATGAAACAATGGATTTTGTGATTATTATATTAAGAATTAATATATCTTTGGCATGTTATGAGACTTTTAAGATATAGTTATTTTAGGTTAGAAGAATACTTAAGATTTAGCTAATTTTATTTTTGGAATAAAAAAATATTCTACTTGAATTTATTGGTATAAATTTAATAATTTACAAAATAAAAAACTGGTGGGGCAAGAATCAACCAGTAGTGAGAATCAACCAAAAGCGAGAATTTACGTGGAGCTCCGATGAATGAGAACGCTTTAAAATACTCTGTTATTATATATAGAATAAGTGAAAGTTTTCTATAAGCATTTTTTATGGTGCAATGTACCCGGCGAATGATATCGTGCCTTCCCCGATTTGGTTCAACTAACCCAGCTATATATATTCCGGAATCAGCTTTTAATCAATTAAGAGACCAATATTAATTTTATGAAACAAAAGATTTTACGTTAATTTGTTTTTATCCAGAAGATCCCATATTAATTAAATAATTAATTATTAAAGATTTTGTATATGTGTATGTAATAAAGAACGTTACGAACTAGATGTGATTTCTAACCATTTTTAGTATAAAATGTATCTTTACAGGCAAGAGTGATATTTAAACCCATCCGGCTAAACTAAAATTCAGAAATACTAGATATTTTGTTCATCAAAATCCTTTGCAGATCACAAATGGGTAGAACAAAACCATGTCTTTTCATTATTCTTCTAACGATTATTCTACAGCTAAAATCAACCATCGCAATGAATCCCAAAGGGTTTACTTTGCGGATGATTCACAAAGACTCTGAAGAATCACCCTTTTACAACCCTCTTGATCATTTGATGACACCAGAGGAAAGATTTCAAACCCTCATCGACCAATCCAGAGCTCGAGCACGATACATTGCTTCACAAATAAATCCTGATGTTTATGCGTCGGTGGTTTACCAAGATGCATTTTACTACGCTGCATATGTGGGTATAGGTACATTTCCTGGTCATCCAGGATTCATGAATTACTATTTATTGATTGATTCAGGTAGTGATATTACTTGGCTTCAATGCCAAGGTGCAACACAACATTTCTATCAAGATTCGCCTCTTTATCCTTGGCAGTATTCACAATCATATCGTCCTATTCTTTGTCGGGATCCTAGTCCTGGCTGCCAAAGTTGCAATGAAAATGGAGAATGTGTTTACACATTATCTTATGCGAGTTCTCAAGTTACATCTGGTGTTTTTGCCCAAGAAAAATTCACTGTAATCTCAAGAACTAGGGGCATTGAAAGTTTTCAACTAATAATGGGCTGTGGTTTACGCCAAGCAAATTTTACAATGGGTAACGGTAGTAGAAATCTTATCTCAGGAATTCTTGGTTTAGGAAGAGGTGAACACTCTTTTGTAACCCAATTAGGTCCTGGTGGAGGTAACTTTTCCTACTGCTTTGAGAAATATAGCGGGCGTATGACAGGAAACACATTTTTAAGTTTTGGTGCAGATGCCACGATTGTAGGCCAAGTTCGCAGAACTCCCATAGTACCAACCAACACACCGTATTATTACTTGAATCTTGAGGGTATCAGCGTGGGTCGTGCTAGAGTGCAAATTCCAAGAAGAGAATTTCAGATTAACCACGTTGATCAAACTGGCGGTTGCATCATTGATTCGGGGGCTCCACTTACCACCATGTATAGAAACATTTTTGATAGAGTTGCACAGTCTGTAGACTTATATTTTCGGCAATTTGGTATGAGTCGTGCAGGTTTTCCCGTAATTCACGCTTGTTACGTTCCTATAGATGGAATTGAGTATACAGTGCCCACCATAACATTTCATTTTCAACAGTCTGCAGATTATGTTGTTTCAGGGTCTCAGATTTGGTATAAGAGGGAAGGAAATATGTGTTTAGCTATCACTAGATCGGATTCTAATATGCCGGCTGTGCTTTTTGGAGCATTACAACAGACTAATAAGAGGATTTTTTATAATACTGGTGAAATGTCGCTCTCATTTGCTAATGAGATCTGCGGAAGAGACCAATAGGTTGATGAACTCACAGTTTAAGGCGTTTTAGCGAGCTGATGGGTTCTTCTAATCATGAATAAATAATACATGTTCATCTAATCATAAACAAGTATTTATTTTATTTCTTAAGCCTTCTCTCTGCCAATCAGGGGCGTAACTACACTAGGGAAAAAGACAAAAAACCAAAAAAAAATTCAATTTTGACGTGTGATTCTTACGCTTTAAGCCAGGATAAAGAAAGGCTCCAACTCACCCATAACCAATGTCTAGCTAGTTCCGCCACTGCTGCCAATAATGATTTTGAAAATTTCATTATTTGAACCATGCGCCGGTGGTGGGAAAGATTCTTGTTTATGAATTATAAGATTGTCAGCATAGTCCAAATCTCCAAATCTGTTCACACTCCTTTAACGAGTGTGTATTTCACATATTTTTTTGATTGGTTGATTATTTCACTGATGGTTTTATTACCTTCCATATGTAGTATCACGACCCGGTTGCGTAACTCCCTAAATTAAATAGAGTAGAAATTGAAATGTGAAATATACACTCGTTAAAGAATGTGCACGAATTCGCACTCGCATATATTATATCAATTCTTCTTAATATAAGATTTTGCTGGTGTGGAGGCTCCATACGAAGTTTCAACTCTTTTGTTTGATGTGTCATGCCCGTACTAGATCTGAAGAGAGCCAGAAAATTTGAAAGGGAACGACCCTCGGAAGCGTTGTACGGAAAAGACACATTCCAGAACCCTTTCTCTTAGTTCTGTTGAAAGATTGCAACTTATCGGTCAGTGACTTTTATATATGACACATCAAACTGATTCAATTAAAGCCGGCGTTCAAACTTCGAAGCCAGTATTCTGTACACAATTTCGTTATGGCTTTAGTGTTCATAAATTTCGTTGTGGATGGAAAGTAAAGCATGCTCTCAACTGATTCAAAGCCCGCCTTAAAGAAAGTTTAGGTGATATTAGTAAAATTTGATAACTACTTACGAGAACAAAATGGGAAAATTGACTAGTTATCTTAAACAAATCCAATTGTTTACTTATATATCTTATACAATTACAATTTGTCACGTAATTATATGCTTAAATTAAGGGTAAATATTTAGTTAATCGATCTGCTCAGTTAGTTTAGGAGTTTTCGATATTAAGAATTTTCATTAACAGTAATATTGATCCTACAAGTTTACCATTTGTGGAGAAAACGTCTAAATTTTTTTTTGACTCCGCCGGCACTGCTCTCAACTGATTCAAAGCCCGCCTTAAAGCCAGTGAATTTCGTTGTGGATTTGGTGCTCATAAAAGTTCATGAGGATGTATGTAGAACGATAGTGAGAAGAACGCAATACGGAGATTGCTGGTGATGAGAAGGAAGAAAATGATGAGATATAAACGATATTTAAAAGGAGGAATAAGAAAAGATAAAAGAGAATCGTATGAAACGATAATATTATTGATAGATTGATAATAATATGATTGATAAAAGTTTGATTACCCTAAGACAATCGTATGCCTGTTTATATAGGCTGCTAGATACCTAAAATAACTAGAGTTCTAAATAAAAAGAAATACTAAAAAGGAAATAACAATAACTTGTAGACTAAGGCCGAGAAATCCTACATTAGTCCACCCTTCTTGAAAGAAACTTGTCCTCGAGTTAGCTAATAAAAAGAACGTCATTCTCTCCATATATTGCTCTAGGCCTCGAGTTGTCATCATAGAATATGAATTCTTTTCCTCCATGTGATTCGTAGATTCCACGTTTAACGGTTTACCACGATCAAACACAAAATTCATGGCTTTGGAGATCATAAACCGAATTATCCAAGAAATGTGTCTCAAAACATTATAAATATCGTTCGACCGATATCAGTTAATTTAATTTTTTTTTCTTTTGTTTTGAGGTCATCATATGAATTCGGTCCATTTTTGTAACGTTCTCTCTTTAGAATAATCTGGGTACCCATTTGTTATGAATATTATGTTACTTTTTTTTTATTTGTCTTTGTTTACAGTTACTTCTGATGTCTCACAGACGTACCATAAGGGATAACAAGACATATATAGAGTTTAAAGGGAAGATTAAGTTCAGAATTGGGTGAAGAATACGCTAGTGTTTGATATGACAATAAGCCTGTGCAATAAATACTTGCGAATATATACCAAGGTACACATTCTATCTGAGTGGAGAAGTAGTTTCAGCATCATGCTCTATACCAGTCAAGTCAGTACTAAAAGACAATAAAACGGAATGAGGTTTTTTAAATGTTCCCAAATTATAGATTTGACAGTGGTGAATTTTGAGGTTGGATTTGGCAGGTTATTGGAAATTCATTATAATCATCCAGATAGAATTAGAGAATTTTGATCGAATAAATTGAGAAAGATTTTGAACCTTAGGGACAATTATGTTCAGGAGACAATGAGATGGATTCATGACAGAGAAAACTTCTGGCAATGGAATGGAAAGGAAGTCCCCTAAAACCTACAAATTATGGATGAAGTTTCAATTAAACAAACAGACTGATCAAAATGTTGGTGCCATCATCGGCTATGAAAGATACTGTTGTTGTGACAACAACCACTCACGATATGACGCCTTTGGAAGATCAATTCTGTATATCTTCAAGTGAGCCATTGATGCTCTTGGATCAAGTTCGTATGATTTTGTTGTTTCAGGAACAGAAACATGCATCTCTATTTGTTACTATAAGGAATTCAAAAACATCTGTTTTATTTATCTAATTTTTCTTATTTTAAATCTCGGAAAAATCAAATGACAGTGTTCAGAAACGTTACATTCTCAAATATGAAGAAGAATGCGGATAAGTTCGTTACTAAACCCAGCGAGCATCTGCCAATATAATATTCTTATCCGTCATTGGAGAATGAGAAGAAGGTACGTGGTTAAACCAGTTTCTTTTACTCCAACCTATAGGCATATGTATAAGACGAAGAGGAATTCCTTCAATCAGAAAAACGGTAGAAATATCGAGGTTCCGTCATTCTTTTACTCCAACCTATCTGCTTCCTTAAAAGCCTTGATAAAATAAGCTTTCACGTTGAACGGTGATCAAACCCTCATTTCTTATTAGTCGAAATAAGCTTTTTCTAAGAGCATTTCCAATGGGAACTTGGTGTGAATCCTACATGTAACCTTTTTTTCACAATGTGAAAGCAAAATTCCCTTAATTTAAGGAGGTGGAAAAAATTCATCTCCAACCATAAAACTTTTAACTTGTTTAGTGCAAAATCTATTGGTTGAAAATAATTAAGTAGTTAATCCTAACCTTAGATATTGGTGATTAGGATATTCACATCCTCTAAGACAACCTCTGAAATTAGAGGATGACTTTGAGGATGTCTAGATAACTACCATCCATATAATCTTCACATTCTCTTTTAACATTGCCGTTGGAGAAGGATTTTTGTCAAAAACTAGATAAATCCTATGTGGCCTAATTAATAGGAAGTTGAGGATGTGCCGTTGGAGATGCTCTAATGCAGAAGCTATGGTGAGGGCATTTAGCGAAACTCTATTGGCCGAAATTGGTTACACTTCTTTTCATAATTCCCTTCCTACTAGAGACATGTTGAGGCATAGAAGAGTGGAGATAGACAGTGATTTGTGTGTTTCATGCAACACTGAAAGAGAAACAATGGATCATATGTTCTTGCATTGTCCTTATTCTTTTGAGGTTTGGAACTATTTCATTAAAGCTTTCAGAATTTCGTGGCCAATATAGAAAACTTTATTTGATTTGTTTGAAGCTTGGTCTACGAACGTCTTACAAGAAAGAGGCAAATTTATTTGGAGGAATATCCATTATGCTATTTGTTGGAGATTATGGAAAGAACGGAATGGGAGAGTATTTGGGGCAAGGAAGAAGGAAGCGACGGAGATTATTGATCTTGTTAAACAACTTGTAGTGGTCTTGTGATTCTGATACGTTTAAGTCAGTTAATCCTAGTTTGATTTGAAGCAATTGGGAGACTCTCATGAATGTGTAACAACCTTCGTATTGTGTAAGGTGCTTTTCTTTTAATATAACCTTTTCTTCCATAAAAATAAATAAAGTTCACCACTTCTTTGTACATTTTGATACTCAAAGAATAAACATCTCTAGAATCTTTTACTATTTCAATTCCATTTTTTTACTACTTTTACAAGATTTTAATTACTATAAATTGAGTGGTTCTAAGTGTACCAGGTACATATACAAAATTTCGCCATAATCATGTACTTTTATATGAATTCCGGTAAAATTTGTCAAAACAATTTCAGAACGAACTATTTTTTTATTTTTTTTTACAAATTGGAAACATATTAAGAAGAATATGGAGAGTTAGTAACCCTGATTACAAAAGGAGTAGAGCCATCTAATGTGGAAATCGTGAGGTTTTTCCTAGCATTTGATTTATCCGTTGCAAAAGCATGGTTAATGCAAGATGAATGCATTAGCTAACTCCAATGTCCGTCCATGATGGTTATACATTGCCTCGGCCAGCCTGTTTTAGCATGTTGTACCATGATGGTGGCCCTAGTCCAACATACCTATAATGTCCCATGGTGGTCGTACTTTTTAAAAAAAAATCAGCTACCCAATTGGCTTGATGCGCCATTTGGTGCTAGATTGGCCCTTGGCTAATATAACTTGCACAACGTACCATAGTGGCGTGGTATTGGCCTTGGGCCAATGCAACTTTCGTAATGCGCCAAAGTAGCGCGATATTGGCTCTATGCCAATGTAGCTTAAAACTTACACCCTCTCGGTGCAATGTTGCCCTTGGCCAATACACCGAACATAATACACAATTTTAGCGCGACATTGATCCTAGGACAACATGCCTATGTAATGCGTCATACTTGGGGCGATATCAGTTCTAGTCCAATATTTCTCTTAACCTGCAACGTAAGCTTGAAATGAAACTTTATCTCAAGCCAATGACGCATTGTTGAGCATGCGTCCTGTGAAAATGCAGGTGATACTGATAAGATTCCAATTTAAATTACAACTAAAAAGTGTAGCTTCCTTTACTAGAAAGTCTGCTACCTTCTTTGTCGATCTCGGAATGAAAGCAAAACCCAGAAAATTTGGACAAGCACTGCTTTCCTGTCTTATTTCGTCCAAACTATGGGCTTTTACATTGTCAACAAATGATGTAATTATATTTTCTATTCCTGATATGATACATGTAATTAACACATCAAAAGGGCCGTCTAGAATCCTTATTGTCATGGTTCCTAAAAAAGAAAAGAGAAATTTTTTTTATAAGAAATTAGTTGGACTATTATTTTCGCTACGAAAAATTGATAAATTTCATAGCACCAGATAAAGAATCTACGAATTCATTCCGATTAATCAAGCACCTTAATATAATTAATTAATTTATTGGAAGCTTGACGCAATCACTAATCACCAAAACCCTTTATGAAAACTGTGGTATCTTAATCAGAATTATGCTTCAAATAAAGAAAGAAAATCTTAATCAGAATTAAACCATTTGTTGTACTTTTTTATTTCTTAATTTGTGTTAATTTTTGTTAGTGCAATGATTAAATAAGAATAAGTAGTTGTTTAAGGAAAAAGCATATCTAACTAATGCTTAAATGCCAGTTTAACTATCATAGTAATTTTTGTTTAATCATAATTTTATTTTTCTAATTTATGTTAATTTAATTATAATTATCTTTAATTGATTGAAGATTCTCTGATTATTATTTAATTTTTTTTCTTCTAATTATCAGATGGACGAGAAAGACATGAAGTCCGGATTCACTCCATCTGTATTCTTCTTTCTCTGTGGGCGTTTGATTTCAGTTTGGGGACTTGAATTTTCCATAGCTAGGAATTTGAGTAGGTGGGACGTCTGGGAAAAAAAAATACATTATCATACCATGATTCGCGGTATTGGATATCAGAGGTGACATGACACATACCGAGAGATACCATGACACGTACTGGAAGGTACGATTCCGGTGATACCAATGGCGGAGCTAGGATTCTTGGTGGGGAAAATTACTCCCATTATACAGAGGCAGATTCGTGGCATAAAAGGATGATAAGTAATAAACTAATAACAGTTTTAAACAGGAGGTTGTTGGTACTTAACCCCCAACGAACGTAACCCTAATTGTTTCTCTCTGGCTTCACTACTAAGGCGTCCGAGAATGGACCTAAAGACAAAGATTCTGGTTTCCGTGGATTTCTTCAGAAGATATATTTAATTCATAGTTCATACTGTTCACTTACAAACCCTCACAAGCACAAACTAGTAAATGTATGACTGCTATATGCTACAGAATGTTCTAGATAGTTAACCATCTGTTGGTCTGTCTGTAATAGAGTCTGCCCATAGTTGTATTGTTGGGTGTATTTAGCATTCTGTGTCCGGTTGAGTGTTGACAGCCTGTATTGTTTTGCATAATGAAAATCCAATTTCTTGTTTCATCTCAATCCACTATGGTATCAGATGGAGAAACAGAGTTTCTCTGGTAAGTTCTTGGTCATTCTTCCGCTCATCTTCTTCATTTCTTGTTCTTGATTATCTTTTATTAGATCTACTTTGTCTATCTTGAATGAGTCATCAATTCCCTTCTACTTCAATGGAAAATCCAACCTCTTTCTCAATTTCTAGGGTTCCGTTAAATCAATTGACAAGTATTGTTCAATTCAAACTTAAAGATGACAACTTTTTGACATGGAAATCTCTTGTTCTTCCTGTAATTCTTAAATTCAAGATCATGAAATATCTTGATGGTTCTTTTCCATGTCCTCCTCAATTCACATCTCCAAGAAATGAAATGCATTATTGAAAATCCGTTGTACTCAGATTGGATGGATGAGGATGCTACAATCATTCTATGGCTTAATTCAACCAATTCTGATTCTGTAATTGCATATTTTGCTTCAATTTCTTCATCTTATGAGTTGTGGAAATACATAAATGACAAATTTGCTCGTGTTTCATCAACACATTCCATTCAATTGAGTACAAAACTTCTTTCTCTCAAACAAGGTGATCGTTCTATTTCTTCTCTTCTGAATGAGTTCAAGGTCATATCTGATCAACTTGCAGCTTCTGGATCTCATGTCTCTGATGATGAGTTAGTTGTAGTTACTCTTGGTGCTCTAAGCACTAATTATGCTTCTTTTGCTACTTCAATTCGTATTCGTTCTCCTTCGGTTTCAAGTATTGAACTTCACAATTTACCGCTCAGTGAAGAAGCTGTTATGACAGCAAGATCTAAAATTCTACATGAAGAATCAGTGCATCGAGCCTTTGCTGCACAATACAACAACTTTCATGGTTCTGGTAGATGTTTTGGTCGTGGATATCAAAACTCTGGTTTTTGAGGTCGTGGTAGAACTCAGTTTTCTTCAGGAAGAAAATCTTCTCTAGGTTTGCCGCCTTCTCCTGTTAATCAATCAGTTTCTCGTTCTCCTGCTTCTAATTTGTAATCTGGAGATCGTCCTACTTGTCAAATATGTCGCAAATATGGTCATGATGCTCGAGAATGTTGGAACCCCGTCAATTTTTCTTATCAAGGGAATGATCCACCGAGAAACATTCAAGCTATGCTTGCCTCTCCTAATATTTTTGGAGAAAATCCATGGTATATGGACTCAGGTGCCACATAACATTTATTCTGTCGGTCTATGTGGATGATATCATTGTTACTGGTAATGATATATCTCACTGCAACAAAGTCATCATTCATTTGAACACTCTCTTCCCTGTGAAAGATTTGGGTGAACTTCATTTTTTCTTAGGTCTCCAAGTTACCAGAAAATCTGACAGTCTTTTTCTGTGTCAGACTAAGTATGCTATTAAACTGCTTCAGAAATGCAAAATTGTTGGAATCAAGCCCTGCTGATCTCCTTGTCCTGCTAATTTCAAGCTCTTTGCCTCAGATGGTGAACTTATCTCTAATCCAACAGAGTACAGGTCTTTGGTTTGTTCTCTTCAATACCTTACTTGGACAAGACCTGATATTAGTTATGCTGTGAACCAAGTTTGTCAATTCATGCATGCTCCCACTACCACACACCTTCAAGCTGCTAAGAGAATTCTCAGATATATCAAGGGTACTCTTGGTCGTGGACTTGTTTTCTCAATAGGGTTTAATGCTTTGCAAGGCTATAATGATGTTGATTGGGCTGGTAACCCTGATGACAAAAGAACAGTCAGTGGTTACTGTATATTTTTTGGTGGTAATCCTATATCTTGGTCTTCTAAGAAACAACCCACAGTTTCTAGAAGTAGCACAGAAGCAGAATATAGATCTCTTGCCTCCACTGCAGTTGAAGTTCTATGGATTTGTCACATTCTTAAGGATCTTTATATATTTGTGCCTGTTCCCCCTTCTATTGCATGTGATAACAAGAGTTCAATTGCTCTTTCATAACAGGATCAAGCATTTGGCTCTGGATTTTCACTTTGTGAGAGAGTTAGTTCAATCCAAGACTTTGCAAGTGGTTTATATTTCAACTTTACAGCAGGCAGCTGATGTATTCACCAAGGGCCTCAGTACTCCAAGATTTGAGTTTTTGAAGCACAAGCTGAAAGTGATGCCACCACCTCAGCTTGAGGGGAGCTAGTAAATGTATGACTGCTATATGCTATAGAATGTTCTAGATAGTTTACCATCTGTTAGTATGTCTGTAATAGAGTCTGCCCATAGTTGTATTGTTGGGTGTATTTAGCATTCTGTGTCCGTACAGGTTGAGTGTTGACAGCCTGTATTGTTTTGTATAATAAGAGTTTCTACTCTTCTGTGTCGGTTAATGAAAATCCAATTTCTTGTTTCATCTCAATCCACTACAAACTATGTAATCACTCAAAACCAAATATGACACAAATCTTCGCACTCCTTCCAAGTGCAAAGCGTACAAACCCATCTAAATCATTCTTCACTAAAATCCCTTAGCATTGCAATAGGTGATCCAAAGTGATTTACTTGGGATAACCTACGAAGTGGACAGACGACTAATGTCTTTCCAAAATCAACACCTCAACTCAGCAGCATCAGTCTGCACAACAATGTCGACATGAAAAATACAGTTGTTCAATATCAATACTGACAACTTAGTAGATGGTCAAATTTAAAACTAAGTGCATCATTAATCAATGAACCGAAACCATATAAACTCAGTTTTTTATGTTGGCATACCAAATTTCGCCGTCGGAAAGGAATCTTGTAATTGCACTTTGGTGGCTCGATCTCCTCCACTATATTCACACATTTGCAGTAACCTAACGAGCAAACAATAACTAAAAATTTAAGCATTACAACCTGTTGGAATTCAAAATAGTAAACACTCAGCAGCATCTCTGCACCACAAAGTCGACGAATACAATTGCTCATGTAAATGGTACCATTTAAAACAAAGTGCATCACAAAACAATGTACCAAAACCATATAAAATTCTATGTTCAGTTTGAACATACCCAATTTCGTTGTCCGAGAGGAGTCTTAGAGGAAAAATTATAATTGCCGGTGCCTCCAAATGTAAAAGAGATGCATCAGTAAATTCCCACACTTGTAACCTAATGAGTAAGGAACCTCAGCACCGCAGACCTAATATATTCAAGTTGAGTTCAATTATAAAAAGGTAAACTACATAATAATTAATTCAAATGAGACAGCTCGGATTCATATAAATCGTCCCTCACATAATTTTTAAACTTGTGGTTCCCAGTGCGCCCGCCCTTCCGGAGTTTAGCAAGGAGCCACATCTATTGTGTTTTGACGGTTTTTTTCGTTGTTGTTGTTGTTTTTGGCTCGGTTCGTGAAGATTTTTTGTTGATTTAAATAAGTAATTAAATTACATACAAAATAAATTACCCTGAAGCTGAGATATGAAACCTCGTTTAATTGGGGGCCCTAAAAACTAATTAGGGGTCTCACCCATTTTATTGGCACTCCAAAATTTTCAGGAGCGTATCAATAATAAAGGGAAAATATTGTTTTATCCCTTACTTTTTTTATTTTTTAAATCAATGACGACTCTTTAGAGTCGTTAATGTTTTCAATGACGACTCGAAGTGTCGTTATTGTTTTTATGACGACTCTAAAAAGTCGTTAATGTTTTCAATAACGACTCTAAGCGTCGTCATTGTTTTAATGACGATTTTAAAGAGTCGTTAATGTTTTCAATGACGATTATAAGTGTCGTTACTACTTTCAATGACTACTCTAAAGTGTCGTTACTGTAGAGTCGTCATTGAAAACAGTAATGACACTTAGAGTCGTCATTGAATACATTAAAGAGTCGTCATTGATTTAATTTTTTTTTAAAAATACCATGACAATTTTTCATACAGATCTGAGAAAAAAATTTGCAAACGAATTTTTTTTTTTAGAAAAAAGGTTAAACTCTAATTAAGTAAGATTAATACTAATTAAGTGAGATTATCACTAATTAGATAAGGGGTAGATTAGCCATTACTAAAATATTTAGATAAGGGGTAACTCAAATTAGGTTTGGGTGACCTTTTTTGTCCTCTAATGGGGCCCCTAATTGATTTTTAGGGCCCTCAATTAAACTAGGATATGAAACTGCTGAAGCTTTCATTTACTATCATCTCTTGACGGTCTTTCACTATCTAGCAGAACTCGCATACCTGCATATGGCCTCATTTCCACTTGTAATCCAGAAATACTACCATAAACGAAGTTATTCAGAACTACAAAAATTGATACTAATGTCCATTGAGAATAGTACCATATGACTCAGATTGACATGTGAAACTAAGTTTTTGAGAGGAGAAATTTTTTTTATGTTGTGTACATGCAATATTTTTTGTTTTAAGTGTGTGGGCGCCATTTGGATTCCATATTTACATTTCAGTTTTGCTCTAACTAGAGCTCTTCGTCTGTTCGTTTACATATAAGAAAAACGGAGTCATGGACTCATGGGATTTCATTTCATCATCACCTCAGAATCAATCATCCATAATATTCATCCGCCAGTTCCGGTCTTAAATAAACACAATAATATCACAATCTTTATTACGGGTTTGAGTAACAAAAATAATCTAGGAAGTTTAGCTTATTCTTAAAAGGTTCCATAAAACAGTGAAAGTAAAATGTAGTTAACTAGCTATGTGGTAGTAAATATCATGAATAAGAATAAGTCGATTATCGGTATTTATAATCCATGAAATTATTTGTTTTTTTGATCTGAAAAATACGCAGTACGAACCAATGCTTTGCCGAAAAGGTAGCAAAATATTTTGATTTCTCTCCCTTGTTTAACATTAACTGGGAATGAATTTTAGAAGAAAAAAAAATTACATATACAGAAGAAGATATAAGCCACGGGATAGGTTTGTAGGTATTGTCAACAAGGTATTCTATTGGTGCGATGATTTCGATATACAAAAGACTAAGTTAAGGTTTGTTTTACATGATAATAATTCAAAAGAACACTTTAATAGATGGATTCTTGCAGCCATAAATCCGAATGTTTAAGGCCCATCTATGGATGTTGGTTATCATGTTAACTATGGGATATAAGATTTCTCATATACTCATTACTTGTAAAATATTGAAGAGTTTGAGTATGATTATGACATAACTTTTAATAAGTATACATGATTTATTCTACCAGAGTCGATAAGTTTACCTTAAATCAGAACATTGTTGCTCGATGAAATTTCGATTTCAAATTAAAGAGTTGATGAATAATCTTCTGGATTGAGTAAACATCAAATCTAAAACTTTGAACCAGCATTCACCACCTTTCCGTAGACTTATTGATTTAAATCTAACTCTATCTTTTAATCATTTATCTATTATCAGAAAAGTTATGGCCTTTTGTTTTATAATTTTTAATCAAAAGATTTCAACATATTGTGCAAATATTTGTTGAAATTCGAGTAACCTTTGATGGTGGTTAACGATTGTTTCCCCCATTTAAATAGTTTTTAATGTTGAGTTTCCCGTTTAGATCTTTCAAACCAACAACTACTTGGTTCATTGTTGCTATTGCATTACATAACCGCCCAACCGACCAATGCAGTAGACCTACCTTTTCCTTGACAGTTTAAGTCAACTTAATGATCTATCCAGTTCAATAGTGTTCAGGTTATGTAATTAACGATCTCCATCTCCAAATGCGTCTCATGGCTAAGTTTGTTATAAAATCAAAACCCAATAGCCTGTGTAGTTGATAGATATTTTGCGTGGGATGTTGATTACGAAAATAAAAATAAAATAAAATAAAAAACTTTAACATAAGCCGTTTTCAATTTCAAAAATAAAATTATGTCTGTGCCGTTACGGCACGGATTAAGTATATTTTCACAAAAAAAAAAGCTTGGCTAAGTTAGGCTAGATAAAGAGCGACCGAGATTTGTCTAATAGGGATAAATTTACGACCGTTTTTTTCAACTAACTATTATAAATACTTTATTAATTAGTGTCCTATTAATTGCTCATGATGAATGATTAATTAATTTTTCATGATAAATGTTCATTTAATGAATCTAATAAATACATATTTTTATTAATAATTAATAAATAAGTTTATTAAAAAACTATATATATATTGATCGGTAAAGAATTTGGTGCTGGCGAGTTTCGAACTCATGTAACTGGTATCATCACTCAATGACTTTACCACTGAACTACAGTGACCCCGGCTATTAAAAATTATATATATATATATATATATATATATATATTTAATGGCGGTAGTGAAAGAAGCAATGGGTGGTGGAAATAATGGCGGGTATTTGTGAGTGGTGGAGGTGGTAACATTACTGGTGGTGGAAAAAATAGTGGGCGTGGCTGGTTTTTACGTACAGTGGTGGATGTTAGTGAATAGTAGTGGAAAATAATAGTTTTGTGTCTTTACAAAACAGGAAACATTGTATTGTGATAGATGTAGTTGGCTGTTTTTAGCACAACTGGTAAGGACAAAATACAAATATTTTGAGGAGGATATTAAATCATATAAGACAATATGATCATGACCGCTGGATCACCCAAATGGGAACCCAGCTATTTATAGTACCCGATCGAATAAATCTCGGTTTTTAGTATTAAAATAAAATTGATTACATTTTCAGAATACAAAAAAAAGTTTGGACAAGTTAGGCTAGATAAAGAACGATCAGATTTATACTTGCAGAACATAAATCTACAACTATAAATGATCACGTTTAATTAAAATTTAATAATAAATGTTTCTTTAGTTAATCAAATAAATATATTTTTGTTGATACATACATAATAAATTTATTTGATGTTAACCATATCAGTGAGCATTAATGGTGGTTGTGATGGTGATAATGGTGGTGGGTATTGGTGAGACTGGTGGAGTGGTGACTATAATGTGATGGTGGAAGAAGTAGTGGTAGTAGGGTGAGAAAAGGGGTCCTAAGATAGGTAAAATTAAGCACTAATAGTGGTTGTGATGGTGGGCGGTGGTGGTGGATCGGCGGTGGGGATAATGGCGGTGGGTATTGGTGAGACTGGTGGAGTGGTGACGATAATGTGGTGGTGGAAGAAGTAGTGTTAGTAAGGTGAGAAAAGGTGTCCTAAGATAGGTAAATTATTTAGTCACTCTTGATTATTTTTTCTTTGTTTTGTTTTAATTTGATTTTATTTATTTTTCAAATTACTTTTTTTTATAATTTTTTAAATTTAAAACAATTTTAAAGGCCATATTTTTCCAAAAAATAAAAATGTTGTGATTTTAAGATTTGCCGGGTCGGGGGCAGGAAGAAAAATGAAACCTATAAAAAATTTGACCAAACACAAGGCTACGCGCGAATTAATTGTTATCGGTTCAGTTTCTCACATCTCTATTTATTCCCCTTTTTTGTCATGGTTTCTGTTTCTGTCATTAGTACTCCCCTACTTCATGAGATTATGCAAGGCTACGCGTGAATTAATTGTAATCAATTTAGTTTCTCACATCTCTCTTTATTCTCCCTTTTTGTCATGGTTTCTGTTTTTGTCATTTCTCCCCAACTTCGTGTAATTATGCATGCTTGAGAATAGTTCATGATAATAGGTAAAGAGATAAGAAAAGAAATGGATTAAGAATTAAATATTATTATAAATTTTAGGTAAATGAATAAACACAAATCTATGTAAATTGGGAACCCAACAATTTATATCAAGAGAAAAATTAAATTTTAATGCTAACAAATTTTGCAAGATTAATCTAATTGATTTTAAAGTAATTTTAGGTGTGTTTAGTTTTGTTACAAATTTAGTGAATGACCTTTGATGATATTTTTTTGAAGTAGCGAACGAAGTAATGTTCTACTTCCCATAGATTTGCTCTAACGATTAATTATGTTTGTTCCAAAGGGTTGTATGATTTACATACACAATATTAAAAGATTCGAGGATAAGGACATGTTTATTAACCAACTCCTCAAAACATATCGACCTGGATCGATCGGTTCGATTCTTCTCAGACAATTACGACATGTATGAATCGATGGATACATTTGAAACACATATCCTTTGCCCGTGCCGTTGCGACACGGGTTGAGACCTAGTACCTTCATAAACGATCATCAACAGTTTAACAAAGGTTAATTTAGTCTTCTTAAAAAATGTGAAATACGAATTTAAATTAAATCTATTAATCTTAACCGTACATCTTATCTTTTGGTCTACATATATATACCATCTTAATGATGGGTTTTGAAAGAGAGAGGTATCAAACTTGGGTTCCTTAGAAATTTCCACGTTTCACAAATTTCACTTTCTTGAATCTCAAAAGCTTGAATCTCAAAAGAATCCAATTCTCATGTTTATTTTCCAAAATTCTTACAAGAAGAAACTGTACTATTTGGAGATACAACGGGATAATACTGATCAAGAGCTCCTCGAATATCAAAAAACAGAAACCCTAGACAGTACTCACTACTCAAGATTATTATGAGAATTACGATGGTTTAGCTGGTTACGAGTATCGAGAAAGTTATTATGATGGGGAATGGGCTTATTTTTCACTTGATATTTATAACCATTGTAGGCTTGAGAAATTAGTCATTATCTCCCGTATTCAATTGAAGAGAGGGGATGGAGATCTTATCTACGGATTTCGGTTTGGATACGACCTCTTGAGCAACGAATATAAGGTGATGTGCATTATAAGATGTGAAGATGAGTATGAATACTACATGTACACACTAGGTAGTACTAAACCATGGAGACGGATTCGTAATCCATGGCCAAAACAACGTCCAACAAATTATCTTCTATCTACTAGAAGCGTACCACCTATCTCTTTTAGTGGATATAACTTTTATGAGATGGTAAAAGATGAAGCAGAAGAAGAAAAATATAATTGTTTCGCTTTGGTATCATTGGATCTCCACGGTGAGAAGTTTCAGACAATTAATTTTCTGGGCTATGATGAACTTATCTTGAATTATAATAACAGCATCATGCATCAGCTGGAGTACAAAGGATGTTTATGTTATTCAAGTACGGAGAAAATTGATACCTACGAAGGTAAGGTGGTACTGCATATATTGGAAGACACACTGAACCCCGTATGGGCTAAGGAAACTATTAAGTTCGATCTTCCAATAGGGTTAGATAACCTTGCTAGCCAGGTGATTCTGTATTGGAGGTTGTACAACAAACGCAGTTGTGTTACTGAGATGTACAACGTGCATTCAGAAGAATCAAACCAAGTAGAACATCCTCTTATGGAATTTGGTAACGACGAAGTAAGGCATCATTCAAGTATAAGTAGGAGCGACTATGACTATTACATTTCTAGTCACGTAAATTTTTTTATTTCGTTAAAAACTTTGGCAACGACGACAGACGATGAAAACTTGACGGAAGTGTTGAAGGATTATAAGCAGAACTCAACAAGTAATCCAGGAGTTATTTCCTTTTTAGACCATTGGTAATCTTTTCAAAATCAAATAATTATTGGCTTTTAGTTCTCACTAGATTTGTGCCCGTGCTATATACCGGGGCTTCGTGCACGGGGCTTTTCCCGTTCCGTGGCGATGCATTATTGATTTGGTGTGCGCAGGGTTTCGCCCCACCCTGTGGAGATGCATTTTTCATATTGTAAGCGCGGGGCTTCGCCCCACCCCATGGGGATGTATTTTTGATTTGGTGTGGCAGGGAAAATGCATTAAATAGGTGGAGAATATTTTATTTATTTTCTCCTTTTATTTTTGCAGAAAATATGTGTAAATATGTAGATTTTTTTTCCTGAAAAAAAGTCCTAATATGGTAGGTACACTTGAACTTCCAAACACGGTAAGTTAGGTTTTTCTTTTGAGTTTGTAATTTTTAAACCAATCATACATTGCCAAGTGTCCTCACCTAAATATTGTCACGTCATGAATTCCAAATTGCATTTGGTTTCTTTATTTTATTTTTTTCTATTCTTTTTAAACCAACATTAAAAAGGTGGAGAATATGTACATATTTTATTTGTTTTCTCCTTTTATTTTCTCAGAAAATATGTGTGAAATATGTGGATTTTTTTTCCGGAAAAAAAGTCCTAATATGGTAGGTACTTGAAATTCCAAACACGGTAAGTTAGGTTTTTTCTTTTGAATTTGTAATTTTTAAACCAATCATACATTGCCAAGTGTCCTCACCTAAATACTTTCAGGTCATGAATTCTAAATTGATTTTGGTTTCCTTTTTTTTATTTTTTTTTATTCTTTTTAAACCAATCATACATTGCCAAGTGTCTTCACTAAAACGCTCTTTTCACAAAACTCAAAAAAAGACCTACATTTCAGGCAATAAGAAGCGAGGGTTTCCTCACCATTCAATGTGGGAGCTTTATTTATCTAGGCCTTTTAAGTCTTTAGATATTTGATTCAAGATGGATGATCTAAATCTTTGTCCAGATTCAATGTCATAAAGTTTATTTACTTCACTGTTAATTTGTCATGAGGCTATAAAAAGATTACTAGTAATGAAAACAAAGTACCTCTCCGAATAGCAAAGTATTTATAAGAGTATAAGGCTTTAATTCTCTGATACAGAGTAATTTTTTGATTTCTCTAGCTGTAGTCAATTCACACATTGCAAACCCACTCACAGTGTGATTGCATCTCCTACACTTGTATTAAACCACTCGATAGCAGATGCAAGAAGAAGAAATCATGGCCAAACAACACCTCTTCATTTTGCATGCAGCAACACTATTATCATCACCCACTGGTTATTTACGACAAGCTTGTATTCATCTCATCCACTTCAAAGTAGAGCACTTGAGATTTACACAATAAGAATTTTTTTGTTCCTTGGTAATTCAAATTTTCTGTAAAAACTTAAACTACCGCTTGAACTTAAAAACTACGGACACGATTCACAAATAATCCCCAGATGATGCTGATTTGCCCCTTTAATTTTCGCAAACACAATCAGTAAGCCAATCTTTCTCTAGCTGATTTCGAATAAGGCGTATAAAATCTTTACCACCATCAACTCTAGATTACCCGCTGTAAAAGTTAATGGAATGCAAACCAGTTTGCAAAATCATGGCTAAATATCTTTTGACTTCATCATTCATACAATCACTGAGATATAGTAATAGATCACTTTTACAATTTTAAATATTTACTGGAGAGGAGATATTATAATGCCAATTATTCAATTTGGGACTGAAATTTTCAATACCTAGTAGAGGAACCTAAGAAGTTGACAATGTGGGATGTCAAGATAGAAAAAATAACTACAAAATCCGAAACATAAATGGTTTTCTGAAAGTTATTTTTCAGATACTGAGCAACTGTTTGATCTTCAATTCCTTACCGAAGTTAGGTTTCCATACATTTTTTAAGGTTATGGACAAAATGAGTCTAGGGGATATATTAAAATTTTGACTGAGATAGAGAAACTTAACTTTCTGGACTGTAACACAATCTCTTGGAGGCTTTGATGATACATTAGGCATCTATCACTAAGGCTACTAAGTCATATGGTGTTCTAATCTAGCATCTAGATTGGCCGCTAAGTCCTATGATCATTCCAATATAGCATCTAGATGCGCTGAATGGAACAACGAAAAGTAGATGAGCCGAATGGAACAACGAAAATGAGAATTAGGTTGCACTGAATGGAACAACGTAACCATCTCAGCCGTCAGATTAGAAAATAAATCAATATGCGCCGAACCCTTCCGCGAAAAGGTGATTTTGGCTGCGCTGGACCATTCAGCGAAACTATCTCACTACTAGTTCACATACGAGATATATCTAGGGAGAAGTAGTGTTAACAAATAGACAATCCCTTTTCTTTTTTTTAATATGGCGAAGTTTACATCTATAACATGTTAAACTGAGTGTCATTTCAGGTTCCTCAAACTTTATTGTCAAGAAGCTAACAAATTGCTTATAATTAAAATAAAATAAAATAAACAAAAAAACAAAAAGATCATTCTTGTACAATATCTTAATTAATGAACTCATTCCAATTGAAGCTAACCAGTCTTTTTCTTCCATAATGTATCTAGCTAAGTGAATGAAGGACGCAGGTTGAGAGTTCACAAGGGAATAATGGACCTGATCAGAGCTAGTTTGTTAATAAATGTATGCATAGATGGTGAAGTCTTTCCTTCGACTTAGTATTGATTTTCTGGTTGTTAAGCTTGTAATAAGACTTAGTATTGATTTTCTGGTTTTTAAGCTTGTAATAAGAAGGTTAACTTAAGCATTTGAATTTTTGAGATTTAGAAAAATTGTTTTGGATAGTTGAAGTTGTAAACTGCTAGCACTTTTTAGTACATTTTCATATAGAAAAAGTTAGTCACTTAGCCTTAATTCGTTACGCATTATTAGCAAATTATTTGTATAAACAAATACTCCTTTCATTCCATTTTAGATGATGTTTTAGGGTTATTTTTTTTGTTCCACAACACTTGAAAGTTTTCATATTTTTCCACAAAATTACCAATAACTCCTTACATTTTGTCTTGGAACTATAAATTTATTTTTAAATGCACTAATAACAATTAATGTTTGAAGGCTTTTTTAAAGGGTATAGATGGAAAATTTTCATATCTTTAATCTATCCATTTCTTAATTTGCATGGAAACTCCAAAAACAATATCTAAAGTGGAATAGAAGGAGTAAATAGAATTCATTGATTTGGATTATGGTCACTTAGTGAGAGCTTTTTTATAGGCATTTTTTACGGTGCAATGTACCCAACGAATGATACCATGAAACTTGCCTTCCCCGATTTGGTTCAACTAACCTAGCTATATATTCCGTGATTAGCTTTTAATTAAGAGACCGATACAACGTTATTAAAATCAAGATACTTTTTAATATTTTATCTGTTATGTTTCCCCCAATAAATAAGAACTGTTAAAAATAATTTTTCCAATTTTTTTCCGAATTTATGAATATATTTACTTTCCATTATTTCGTTTATTTTGGAGATCACTCATTACCTAAACTCTATAACCCCCGTAATTTCATCAATCAGAAATTCATTTTCATCATTCATCATGTTGATCACTACCAAAACGACTACTTCACCTACTAGTTATGAGCTTATTCTAGAGATCAAACCCCAGCATGGTTTCATGAATATTAGTCCTACTTAGGGGTGTCCAAAATGCCTGGAGTCCCGTGGCCTCCCATGTGCCGCCTGGGAACAAAAGAGCTCATGGGCGCCCGATAATGTGTCGTGGGCTCGTCCGTCCTACCTGATTATTTTAAGTGGGAGGATGCAGGCTTTTATTCAAATTTTGGTGCTCGGCCTGCCCGTCTGCCCAATAGCCTGTTTAAATTTGGTCATAGGTTTTACAACCACGATATCATGTATTTACATATGTTTTGTTTATTACGAATAAGATACAAATATTATTGTTAACTACTACCTCTGTCCCCTATATATAAGCGGAAAAGTGGAATTCTCTTAAAATAAGGAATTTTTTGGTTTTTATAAATTTCCCTAATTGTACATTATTTACCCTTGTCAATTCCAATACATTTTTCTAGGAAATATGGAAAATATGAATATATTAAAAGTTTTTATCCCACTAAAGTATTTAAAAAATGTAATTGTTCTTGGAAACTACTAAAGGAGTTAACTAAGTTTGTGAATATCATACTCTTTAATAAGGGTATATAAGGAAGAAATCACATTAGAAATAGACATCCGCCTATACATAGGGACTAAAATTTTATACTTCTCCGCCTTTATAATAGGGACGGAGGGAGTAATTGGTAGTCAAAGGTGAAGATAGTTATTTAGGTTTGGCATGTACTAATATTAATGATCTTTAAAAACACCTAAAACCCGTGGCCGACCATCCTGGCCTGCCCGAATATTTTGATGGGTCTTGGGCGGGTAATGGACAAAACATTACTAACATTACCTGTCCTGCCCGTGTTCGATAAACTTTATGGTCACCTTAGGATCAGGCTTGGCTTGCCCGACCTGATAAAATAAATGGGTTGGGCAGCCTGGCCTGGCCCGTTGTACACCCATAATCCTGCTAATCATAATCCAATGGAGCCTAGAATTCTATCCCCAGGGCTATGTTGTAAAAGGTGAGCGCCCTGAGTGCGTCCCACAAAGCGTAGGTCAAGGACCTGAGTAACCCTATTCCACTCTACTTTCCACGTCAGCGTCTTAGGCGAGCGAGCTTGGTGTTTTAGGCGCTTCGTGGAAGTGTTAGGTGCTAGCCTAAGCGCCAATGGCGCAAAATTCGCGGAAGTGTATATTTACGTTCTGGAGGTATGACAGAAACTTAGAAAATCGAGATTGACTGTACGGAGTGTATATAGAAAGGCTAAGTTTTCCGGATGTCGAGGTGTCGAGTTTGTTTCGCCAAATTAGTTTTACAGAGAAATATTTTCTCCCGGATATTCTCTTCTTTCGGATATTAATGGTAACAATGTATATATTCTTTAATCAAAGATATTGCTGAGATTTTATAGCTAATTAATTATCAAATTTTCAATCAAAACTTAATTGGAGGGATTCTTTAGCTAATTAGTTGTCAATATTCAATTAAATCTTCAGCAAAGAAAGAAGCGGCTGTCAACTTTTTGACAAACCCACTTGAGAGGAGATCAACACTCAGACCAGCAGACGTTCTTATTTTTGGATAGGCTAATGGAAAACACGTATGTATCGACGTCACTTGGGTTTCTCCGTCAGTAGGCATTGGGTGCTACACCAACCTTTGATAACTTAGATCGAAGAGGAGTTAGAGTAAGATCTCTGCAATGTGTTTTGTGTAGAGCAAAGGATGAAACAATACATCATGTGCTGCTCCACTGTACCTTCTCATATAAGGTGTGGTCGTACTTTCTTGAATATTGTAAAGTTGATTTAGCAATGTGCGAGACAACGGAAGGCTACATTAAGTCATGGAAGAGGAAAATCCCAAATGCAACCCGTAACTTCATATGGAACAATCTTCCTTACGCGATCTGGTGGGCGTTATGGATCGAGAGAAATAGAAGGGTTTTCCACAACAAAGATTTTGCACCAAACGATGTAATTGTTGCTGTCAAGTCTCTTATCTTTCAATGGGGACTTCCCTATCAAGTTTTTGAAGGCTTGTATTTTGATGATTTGGTCCACAACTGGAAGGCAAAGATTTACATGTAATTTTGACACCAGTTAGCTTCTTTTTTTGGCACTTCAAGTCTCTCTTTAATGTCTGTGTGTCTGTAATTTTTTTGTGCCTCCTTGGCACCTGATAATCAATCTTAACTTTTCTCAAAAAAAAAAAAAGTATGCATTGGGCATGGCACCTTTATAGTTGGCCAAGCAGCGCTGAGGGCTGGCTCAGTTAAGATAGTGAAGCATGAGAAAGCATGTATCGATAATGGACATGCTTTTATCTCCTTTGCTTTTGATAATTTCGGTTTCTTGGATCCTTAAGAGAGTCCATAAAGTCATGCACATTAATGTCATGACCCCCGGTTCGAGTGAGTTTTTTTCTTCAAAAGGATAGGTTTTGCAATTCAAAAAGGGATTTCGGTAAAGCTTGTTGCTCGCTTGCCTTCTATGTAAGTAAATTTTCTTTGTTTAATTTAAAAATAATTTATTTAATTAAATCTTAACTCCAAAGATTTTATAGCAAATTAATTATCAAATTTTGAAACAGAATATATAAAAGGAAAGCCAGAATAACTTGTTAAGGATACACGCACTCAAAGATATGTGTGACCATATATTGTGCTTTATATCCGGAGCAAACTGAGTTTTTAGTTTCCTTTGTTTATTTGTAAATTTTGAATGTAGGAAATATAATTTAGTCCTCAGAATAATATATTAGAGTTCATTTGGTCCAGTTGACTCGTTCAACTTTCTGTTTGGTCGTTTTTTAAAATATATATTATTGTTTGGTCCTAAAAATTATGTTTTGGTCCCAGGGTGATGTCATGGATGATGTAATTATCATTTGGTAGTGGTAGAAAAACTCTTTACGGACCATATAAAAACGTAAATAATCAAGAGAGAAGAAATCATTTTCAGATTTACTTTTTCTCTCCTCTATATTTTTCAGATCTAGTTTCTCTTTTCTTTTTTTCTTCTTCTTCTTCTACTCCTACACTAGATTTGTTTTTCTAGGTTTTTGGTATACATAGATTTGTAGACGAATAAGATGATGTTGTTGAAGAAGATGAAGACATTGAAGATGATGTTTTGTTGAAGATTATTTACAGAAATTTGTTTTTTCTATGGTTTCTTGATTTTCTTTCTTTGTTGCTGTGATTATGATGATGAATACGATGAATATGATGAAGACGGACAAAGATTTTGTGTTTATTCTTCTTTTTTCTGTTGCTGCTATTGTTGAAGATGATGAAGACGACAAAGATGGTGCGTTTTTTCTTTCTTTTGTTGTTGTTAAAGACGATGGGGACGGTGAAGATGATGAAGAATAAACTTTCTGCTCTTGTTGCTATTGAATATGTCGAAAATGACGAAGATGATCTGTTCATTTCTTCTCTGTTGTTGTTGTTGCTGCTGTTGAAGACGATGAAGATGATCAAGACGATGAAGAATGAACTTTCTGCTGCTGCTGCTACTGTTGAATGACCTTTGATTTTTATGTGTTCATGTTAAAGAATGAACTCTATTCTAGATCTTGAATGAACTCTTTTTTTTTTGTTCATCTTAAAGAATGAACTTTATTTCTAGGTTTGAATTAGTTTATTTTTTATAAGTGTTCATTTTGACGAATGAACTCTGATTTTTGTTCATAATATTGAAATTTGATTGGGTGCTCATTTTGACGAATGAACTCTGATTTTTGTTCATAATATTGAAATTTGATTGGGTGCTCATTTTGACGAATGAACTCTGCTTTTTGTTCATAATATTGAATTTTGATTGGGTGTTCATTTTGACTAATGAACTCTGATTTTTGTTTATAATTATGAACTTAGATTTGATATTCATTTGGAATAATGAACTCTTGTTTTTTTTCATAATAGTGGATTTTTGTTGTGCGTTCATTTGAAAGAATGAACTCTGATTTTTGTTCATTATAATGAACTTTGATTAGCTGTTTATTCGAAAAAGTGAACTTTGTTTTCATTTAGATTTTATTAAGTGTTCATTTGAAAGAATAAACTCTGTTTTCATATAGGTTTTTTTAGGTGTTCATTTAAAGAATGAACTCGATTTTCATATAGGTTTTATTAGGTGTTCATTTGAAAGAATGAAATCGATTTTCATATAAGTTTTATTGGGTGTTCATTTGAAAGAATGAACTCTTTTTTTTATTCATGATAGTGGAGCTTTTATTTTGTGTTCATTTTAAAAAATGAACTCTGATTTTCATGTTCTTAGAATATAATGAAGTGTAATGAAGTTCATAGAATATAATGAAGTGTAGAGTTTTCATGAAACAGAATGAACTCAAATTAACAAAAAAATGATCGTTCATTTTTGATACATGAAAATAATCACCCCTTAGTAGGGATGGGGAGCCCCTAAAAAGGGGGGAAACCCCAACTTGAAGCATTGGGAACTTGGGAACTGAAGCCCAAGTCCACTAGCAAGATACCCATAAGGTGGAAAGGATAAGGAAGGAATTGATGGAAAGGAAGAAGGCTATACTAGAGAGGAATGGCATTAGTGGTAATTAAGGAGATTCAAGGACATGTGTCATGATGTCATAAAAGGAAGAGCTTTTGGGAAAGCATATATAAAGAGGTAGATAGTTGAATGGAAAGGAAATTCTCTCTCATTCTATTCCTAGAAAGTGTTGTCATTATGTGTGACTAGGACTTGTAGAACCAATATCAAATTCACCCATCAACATTCATCAAACAGAATAAACTGCTACAAGTAAATAAGTAGGAATTAACATGGAAGGTTTTTTTGGTCTGTTTTATATTTTAAAATAATTATGGACCAAACAGACTTGGGATCACCTAAAAAATGACTAACGATTATTTCCCCAATTTTTAATTTCCTTTTATACCATATTTACTACCTCTGATATCACGCTTGTAATTATGTTAAGAATATATATAAATATATGCTTTTATTTTTGTCTTCTCATTGATTGAGAAACCAGGAAAATTATCTTCTCTAACCTAACTGTTTACACATATTCTCAATCAAAGAATATCCTTGATATACACCATGATTATTTATATGAATTATCATAAATCACAAGGGAGTATAAGAAGATGATGCGCATATCACAAGGAAGTATAAGAAGACTCCAAGAAAAAAAGGAAGAATTCTTGCTGATGGTGAGAGTTGAGATAGCTAGGATTATGTAACAGAAATATAACCACAAGGCAGTACAAAAAGAGCATAGCAACCAAAAGAATGAAAAAAGGATTATGAGCATCGCAACCAAAAGAGGATTATGATAAATTCTATTTGTGGTCGCCTCGTTTAGCCTAGTGCATAACACAACATAGCCCAACGTACTCGAAAACGGCACCGTCGGTGGTGGCGGTGGTGTTTGTTTGGTTATTGTTGTTGCACTTGACAAATTTGGTTGCACGGTGGACGGCGAGAAAACCATGAGGAATCTCACCTGCAATACTATTTGATCCAATCTGATTGCCATTTCGACTATTAATAAGCATACTAATGGTATAAATCCGAAAGGATGTGAAGGTTTAGGAAGTTTATAGATGGTAGTACTACTGGTGCTGCTGGTGCTGGTACTAGTGCAGTAAGAGCAGTGTAGATTTCAGTATCCCCTTGTGTGTATTTCTTTGTTATGTTTGTTTTTGAATGGTTTGCCCACTGCAAAATGAATTTTTGGTTGTTGTGAGTGTGGAAGACATCTACTCCGCTGTAACATTTCTATAAAACTTTCAGGATTTGACAAAATGGAAGATATTTTGCATTCTGGCTGTTACGATTAAATAATTTTGCATTGTGGCTGTCTTTTAAGTTTCTTTATTTAAAGTTATATTTGGCATTATAATGCCGATGATAGCAACTCCTGGTGAGAACTGTTTACAGGTCAAAATCACTTTTAGATTTTTCCATTTGCCTCTGAAGATTCACCAGATACGTCCCATGTATGGGAATTTACTGACATCTACAGAGACGCGGTGGAGAATGATGAGTACTTAATATTACTAGGATTAGACTATAACATGCCTCAACAGTGATGCACAAAGATTGCGCATTACTGAATTCAGTGGCCTGGCCAATGAAGCTGCAAGTTCGACGATGTAGCGACAACATGGCAGGGACAAGAAAGGCTACTTAGCACATGCAATATTATGTGATAGTGTTGCATATTCTTGATTCTGGGGGAGTTTCCCTGAAGAATCGAACGAAAGCCGACTCGCATCTACAATAGGTTTCATGCTTGCCATGAATCCCATGGATCCTATATAACTTATTACCACTTTATTCAGACACGGGGTCGAGAAAAAAAAATTATTTACTTTACAAACGGGCATGCTGGATCATCTATCTTTTATAGATTCACACTTGGTATGTTTCTCATGAGCTTGGTCTTACTTCACCGTCGAGAAACAAAAGAATAATTATATCTCCAACCTTAGCTCAGATGTAGCTCGCTTCTCTTTGGGTGTAAAGAAGTGTTGTCCCATCTCAAGAAAGGAATTAAGGATGCAATGCAAGTCATATGATGACTTTGGCATTAACCCAAGCATTAGCCAAGGATTGGACAATGCAAATGCAACAGTGGCGTTGCCAAATGCGCCATTGAAGACCATTGCTCGTTAAAAAGAATGCGAGTGATGCACTTAATGTATGAAGCATATCCAACCAGCAGAACAAGACATGATTAGCATGAATTTAATCAGATGTTGGAATCAAAAGAGTTAAGTGCATATCCGAGAAGAATATGGCGCTAAATTGGTTGCATATTGGTCAAGGAAAAGTTGGATATATATTGGGCAGGGCCATATTGAGCGTAGCGCATGTTGGCTGGATGTTGGCCAAAGCTGTCAGATACGAAAGGTGCGTGCATCACAAACATGCCAGAGAAAAGGGTTGGTTGGAGACGGTTATAAAGTGGCTTTATAACCGAGTTTGGTTTGTCATAACCGAACAAGTGAGGCCTACATGCCAACACAAAAGGTAGCAGTTGAAAAAGCTTGGTTGCGGTTAGGATAACTACTTGTGGACATGTGACACAAAAGGTAGCCGCTACAGACACTAGCCTACTCAAACTAACTTCGGTCTGGACTGTAGTTGAACCCCAATCAATCTCACACTGATCCAAGGTACATTTACGCTCCTTACGTCTCTGATCCCATCAGGATACTACGCATCTGATTCCTTTAGCTGATCTCACCCACAACTAAGAGTTGCT
This sequence comes from Papaver atlanticum, assembly GCA_023531105.1. NCBI lineage: Eukaryota > Viridiplantae > Streptophyta > Magnoliopsida > Ranunculales > Papaveraceae > Papaver > Papaver atlanticum. Next base: position 536,914 of record JAJJMB010009172.1, on the reverse strand, counting down.
ACGACCCAAAGTCGAAGACTTTAATAAACAAATCTGTATCACACAGAAAAGTCTACAAGAATAGATAAATCTGTCTCCCACAGAAATACCTACGAGTTTTGTTCCGTCTTTTGATAAATCAAGGTGAACAGGAACCAATCGATAATCTGGACTTATATTCCTGAAGAACAGCCTAAAATTATCAATCACCTAATAATAATCTTAATCGACTAGCGAAACAAGATATTGCGGAATCACAAATGATGAGACGAAGATGTTAGTGACTACTTTTCTATCTTGCCTATCAGAGAAATTAATCTCAAGCCAATCTTACGATTGCACTCAATCACGATAGAAACAGCAAGATCAGATCACGCAACTACAGAGAAAGTAGTTGGGTCTGGCTTCACAATCCCAATGAAGTCTTTTAGTCGTTAACCTACAGGGTCTCGGTAGAAACCTAAGGTTAAAGGAGAATCGACTCTAGCTTATACAACTAGTATCACACAGGAGGTATGGGGATTAGGTTTCCCAGTTGTTAGAGTTCTCCTTTATCTAGTCTCCAAATCATCATTTAGGTTTGAGTAACCGTACCTAAACGTGTACACCTAGTTGGTTCAACAGTAGTTAAACAATGGTTAGCCATATGAGCACTTTCATATCAACCTTATTCATCTTCACCATAACTAGTTCAAATGACTCAAAAGAACTAGTTAGAGAGTTGTTCAATTGCTTAAATATCATAGAAGTATATAAGACATAATCGAAACAAAAACGATTTTGATTCACTCGAATCGATTCATGAACATTATAGCCACGGTTTGCAAAGATTGCATTCCTTAGTTTATATAAGTTTAAGTTCACGAATACACCGTTTTTAGAAAATAACCCACTCAAGTACCGGTACGCATACTTAAGTACCCGGATTGAGCTTGTTTTTAGTTCACAAACTCCAGCATAATTTCACGGTATGTGAACTTCCGCCAGTACGCGTATGGGTACACGGACTTAGGCTGGGTTTGGTAAAGTTTTTTTTTTGTCAAAAGCACTTTTGAAACCTATATATGTCAATAATTTTTGAAATTGGTGTTTGGTAAAAAAAAAAAAGTGCTTTTTATCGAAAGCACTTCCCAAATTCCTCAATTTTTAAAAGCTGGGGAGGAGGAGCTTTTAAAAGCTACAAAAGCATAAGCTGTGGTCCCACCTAAATTTAATGCTTGATTTATCTTTTTTATCCCTATTTTATTTTATAAATGACAAGAGTTACCCTTAAATTTATATAAATCAATTATTTAGAACGCGCAATTGGGGGATATCAAAACTAATTGGGAGATAGAGGAAAAAGAAAAAAAATAGATCCAAATATCAAATCAGGGTCACCCCTTATCTAAGTATTTTACCTAATACCTAATCTACCCCTCACTAATCAGGATTAGTGCTTAATTATAATTAGTAAATTCATAAGATTATTTGATAAATGATTAGTGTGTGTTTTTATTTGTATTTGAGTGAGTGAGGTGAGAGTAGGAGGGGAAAAAATTGAGAGGGAACTTTTTTTTGTAAAAATGGAGGATTATTGTACAAGCACTCCAAATACTCAAGTAAAGGTGACAATGTTTTGAAAATTTAATTTTTTTTCTTTGAATCCACCATTGTTGCAGCTGAAATAGCTCGGTGCCGCCATGGACATAGTATAAATACAATGCCGGCAGAAGCATTCCCGGCATTGTATTCATACTACGTCCATGCCGGCACCGAAAAAATCCCCCATTTTGAAAGGCAAGACGGCATTGTATTCAATCGAAAAAACCATGCCGGCATTTGTTGGAAATTTTCATAAATATTTGCCACTATCCGGAGGGGCATAGCCCCTCCCAGCTGTGTTCGACCTATTCCGTTTTGAATTTTTTTCTGGTTTTAATCAGTCCACTGCCGGCACAGTCAATTAATTTTCGAGCATGCCGGTACTGCTAACGGCATATTATGTTGCTTAAATTTCTATGCCGGCACATGATGTAAAGTATCCAGAAAATTGATTTTTTTTTCACTTGACTACCGGCATTGATAGATTTCTATCGAGCATGCTGGAATTTAGTGACGCCATGGTCTTCATCAATTCCGGCATGGTCTTCATCACTTCCGGCATGGTCTTCATCACTACCGACATGGTATTCATCAATACCGGCACGGTTTTCATCACTCCCGGCATGGTCTTCATCTATGCCGGCATGGTCTTCATCACTTCCGGCATGGTCTTCATCACTTCCGAATGTAAAAAAAAAAATCGTTTCAAAGTGAGGAGCCGACAGAGAAGGAGAAGAGAATTCGAAAGGGAGTGGGGAAAATTTAGAATTTGAAAGGGAGTGGGGAATATTTAGGTTTCAAAGCCCTAACCCTAAAAGAGATTAATAATAAGCGAAGATGGAAATGAGGGATATGATTATTTTTTTTGATTTTAAGTTTTTTGATATTTATTTGGAGGGAAGGGTATTTTAGTATTTTTGCCCCCAAAAACACCCCTTAGCAGACACTATTGGTTGGGGGAAGTAATTTATATCCCCCAGTTACGCGTTCATTATTTACTATATTTCTTATCTTGCATTCTTTAAATATTATTATTTTTTTATTTTCAAACTATTTTATATACCATTTCATTTAATTTGTCAACAGTAAAAATAAAAACAATTATTAAGTAATTCATTAATTTTAGTTTCATTTTTTGTTTGAAAATTATATATATATATATATAAGTGGTTAAGTAAAATGATTTTTTCACAATCATAATAATAGTGATAATTAGTATGAACATTAATATTATATAGTAAAATATTAATTATTTTTAAACCTAATAAAATTGAATAAAGCTACTATGAGAGATATGTCTGTTTTTGTCCTTTGCTACAACAACAATAGTTGAATCTGAAATTTTACCAAACACACTTACATTGCTTTTTTAATCAACTTCAACTTTAATTAATATTTACCAAACATCTAACTGCTTTTTTCTCACAACATAGCACAGCAACGCACAACAAAAAAGTGCTTTTACAAAAGCTGCAGCAATACCAAACTAAGCCTTAGTTTCCGGACATTCTGATCAGCAAAGTACGTATACTTTGGTTCAAGGATTTTGGACTTACACAAGTATGAGTTCACATACAATGTTTATATCCATTCAAGGTTATATATTCTAAACTATCATTTCAATCATTGAAACATTCTTAGAGGATGTTAAATAGAGGTTATTCACACACTAGTTTTCATCAAAGCGATTTTCAAGATATTGAAATAATCAACATGACTTTCGTCACTTGTAAAGATGAACTTGGCCAAAGCGAAAGCTTACCAACACATATTTCGAGAAATAGATAAGCGAGTTAAACTCGACTCGAAATAATCAAGAATGTGCCCGATCTCGGAAGCATGTACCACGGTAATATGGGCATTCACACGGTATATATTCTAAGCGAGTATATTGGGTGTGATGGTGGTAAAAGTATGTCAGATTGGTGATGGCTTTGGTAATCGCTTAAAGGATTAAGCCTATTAATCACAGTGTAAATATCTGATGATTTATTTCAGATACAAAGTAATCATGACATGTACTAGAGTTTGATATTGAAACTAATTCTTCCTTTCTGGGTTGGAATTCAATATGTTGTTAGCTTACTGGTTAGGTGGAGCTGGCGGTGATTCTTCTTGATGGTTCTCTTTGTGATCAATGGTGAAGTCTGTGCAAGGATTCGTTGATTGTGATTGAAGATTTTCATGTTTTTTTGTGAAACGTGGCCAGTTTCGTAAGTGTTCTTCATAAAGAAGATGGTTTGAAGACTTTCATCAATGTCATGGTGTTTTTGATCGAAGAGATGGTTCTATGAAGATGATAGTTTGGGTTTGAGCTTCAAAAGTAATTCAATGGATGTATAGAGATGGCGAAAAACTCGGGTGGAAGATGGAGGTAATTTCCTGTGATCGTCTCATACTCGAAAGTATGATCCAAGGTGGAGATTGTTAGGAAAACTGTGGGTTTCGTACTTTAGGTCTATTTCCATATTGAGGTGGATTTCCTAATTGGAGTAGGATATATAATAGGGAAGAGTTTAGTATCCTAATAGGAGACTAATACTTGGTGGCCAAGTTTGTTTTCTCTATATATAAGACTAGAATTGTAGGTTTGTAGACATCCAACCTAGAAGAGTGGTAAATCCTTGTGATTAGGATTTTGGTCTCTTTGGTATAGAGGGTCGAGTGCTACCGTGAAGGTCAATATCGGTGTGAGAGAAAAAACTTCTAGAGAGAGGATTTTGGAGTTCTACTGTTTAGGGTTTGGGGCTTTTCCCTAAACCAAGTTTCTAGGGTTTCCATGTTTCTCCTCTGCTACTAGCAACTGTGAAGACGGTGTAGAAGAGAAGACATTAGACTGGTTCGAGGAACGGTTAGAGAATTGGTTCTTATGGTTTCTTCGATGGTGTTCTCGGTTATGTCTTGTTAACTCTTTGGATCTTGTCTGGGTTGCGGAAAGAGCATGTAATGGTCTTTGATTTAATGGAAGTTTTTCTGGTGGTGTTGGCCGTGGACGTAGCCTATAAAGGTGAACCACGTATATCTTGTGTTGTGGTTGTGTGTTTGTTTATCTTCTGTCTCTCTCTTATTATTTCTACCATGTTTGGTTTAAATCGCCAATTGCCCTTTGTGATCCTATGATTCCGCTGCGCTCTAGGTGCCAATTTTCCCAACACTATTGATAATCTTCTAAAAGCAACAAGTGGTAAATATATGTAGAAATGGAAAGAATCATGTACTTAAACAGACAACTGTAATATCAATCTGTCAAAATTTGACTATGATGAACCTAATAACAAAATTGGAAATTTACCCAACAGAAGAATAAATACGCCTTCGAACAATAGTCTCATCTGAGAAAGAGATAGACCTGTTGATAAACTGGATGAGATGAATGATAAGTTGCAGCAAACATATCTACATCTAATTCTCCATCGAATTGATTAATCTGTGTTCATTATAACCATCTGGATTTGGTAGCTTCAGGTCTTCTCTTTGAATAAAATCGACTTTGAGTGAATCAAGAAAGGAGGGTGATGTCTTGAGACCACAGGGTATACTTATAGTCACATTATTCAATTTGTCGCACTCGCATATGAGTAATTTCCGAAGAGAAGCCGCATTATTGGCAGCAGTGGCGGAACTAGACATCGGTTATGGGTGGGCTAGAGCCTTTTCTTATCCCCGGCTTAAGCCTAAGAATCACAAGCATACTATGGGCCAGCTCAAAATAAGCTATGAGTAAAATGGTTTTTTTGTCTTTCTCCCTAGTGTAGTTCCTCCCATTATTGGCAGAGAGAGGGCTTAAGAAATAAAATAACTACTAGCTTGTACTTCTTTATTAAATTCCAAACAATATATATGATGGTAGATGAACATGTTTTATTTATTCGTGATTAGAAGAACATATCACTCGCTAAACCGCCTTAAACTGTGAGTTCACCGACCGCCTCCGCAGATCTCATCAGCAAATGAGAGTCGCAACTCACCAGTATTATACAAAATCCTCTTATTAACCTGTTGAAGTGCTCCAAAAAGCACAGCCGGCTTATTCGAATCCGATCTAGTCATAGCTAAACAAACATATCGGTGATTCTCATACCAAGTCTCCGACTCTGAAACAACATAATCAGACTGTTGAAAATGAAATATTATGTTGGGTAAAGTATACGGTTTTCCAGGTTTTGTAACGAAACAAAGCATGTTTCCGGCAAATCCTGCAGGACGCATTCCATTATAACTCCGAAAATATGCCACTAAATAATCTTTAACTCTATCAAAAAGGTTTCTATACATCGTGGTAACTGGAGCCCCCGAATCTATGATGCAACCGCCAGTTCGATCGTTGTAGTTAATCTCAAATTCATTTCTTGGAATTAGCAGTCTAAAACCACCCACGCTGATACCCTCAAGATTCAAGTAATAAAACGATGTATTAAAGGGGGGGGTTATTATGGGAGTATGGCGAACTTGGTCTCCAATCGTGGCATCTGCACCAAAACTTAGATATGTGTTTCCCCGGCCATATTTCTCAAAGCAGTAGGAAAATTTACCTACACCCTCACCTAATTGGGTTGCAAAAGAGCGTAGACCTCTTCCTAAACCAAGGATTCCTGCGATAAGATCAGGTTTCTGTTTTGTACTGTGGTTATTACCCAGGTTAAAATTTGCTTGGTGTAAACCACAGCCCATCCATAGTTGAAAACTTTCACGGCTGCTAGTGCTAGTTCTTGAGCTAAAAGTGAAATTTTCTTTGGCCAAAACACCAGATGTAACTTGAGAATCCACATAAGATAATTTGTAAACACATTCGCCGTTTCCATTGCATTTTCTGCAGTCAGCACTAGGATTCCGACAACGAGCAACACGATATGATTGTGAATCCTGCCAGGGATAAAGAGGCGAATCTTGATTGAAAGTTTGTGTCGCACCTTGGCATTGAAGCCAAGTAAGATCACTACCTGAATCAACCAATAAATAGTAATTCATGAATGGTTGCTGTGTATTACGAAATGTACCTATACCCACATATGCAGCGTGGTAAAATGCTGCTTCATCGTAAACCACCCGCACAAAAGCATCAGGACTTATTTGTGAAGCAATGTATCGTGCTCGAGCTCTGGATTGGTCGATGAGGGTTTGAAATCTTTCCTCTGGTGTCATCAAATGATCAAGAGGGTTGTAAAAGGGTGATTCTTCAGAGTCTTTGTGAATCATCCGCAAAGTAAACCCTTTGGGATTCATTGCGATGGTTGAGTTTAGCTGTAGAATAATCGTTAGAAGAATAATGAAAAGACATGGTTTTGTTCTATCCATTTGTGATCTGCAAAGGATTTTGATGAACAAAATATCTAGTATTTCTGAATTTTAGTTTAGACGGATGGATTGAAATATCACTCTTGCCTGTAAAGATACATTTTATACTAAAAATGGTTAAAAATCACATTTAATTCGTAACGTTTTTTACAAAATCATTAATAATTAATTATGTTATTACATATAAATCTTTAATAATTAATTATTTAATTAATATGGGATCTTCTGGATAAAAACAAATTAACGTAAAATCTTTTGTTTAATAAAATTAATATCGGTCTCTTAATTGATTAAAAGCTGATTACGGAATATATATAGCTGGGTTAGTTGAACCAAATCGGGGAAGGCACGATATCATTCGCCGGGTACATTGCACCGTAAAAAATGCCTATAGAAAACTTTCACTTATTCTGTATATAATAACAGAGTATTTAAAGCGTTTTCATTTACTTCCATCCGCTACTCACTGTTCCATAATAATGCAGGAACACGAAGAAGCTGGACATTTATTGTTTTCTATCCATTGTGTTTGTTAGTGGAAAGTATAGAGAATAAAGAAGAATTCTACTCTCTTTGTGCAATGACTAAATGAGAAGAGAACGTGGAATAGTAAATTATCCTCTGAAAACCAAGATGCTGGCACATGAGCTATAATGTATAAGTTTGCAAGTGAATTCATTGGAGCTAGAACAACTACAGGGAAAGAAATAAATCGATGTATCGGCCAAAGTTGTAGGCTTAGTTACTGCATTACAGTGGGCTCAAGAGCTGGACTTATCCTTTTCATATTGTGTAAGCATTTTTTTTAATTTTTTTTTGGTGTAATAACATTCTTAGTTGCTTGCATGATAATTAAGTATGAATGGTAAATGTAGGTTATCTTAATCATTGGGTAATTGGAGTTTAGTACTCAGGTTTTGACCAACACTAGGCTTTGGTCTAACATTTGTCTAATGTTATGGCTTGGTACGTTGACCCGTCTTGACTAAGTTAAATCCTAATTTCTTTTTAATAATTATTAAAAAAATTATATAAAATGTAATTATTAATAAGTTTACAATCATACCCTTCAGTTTTCCTAATATTTACAAAATTCTCTACTTGTTCTTCTTGCTGAAATTCAAGTCTCCTTTTGATTCTCCATTTTCCCTTGTCGGCTACTGAATCAAACTCCCTGCTTCACTTCCAATCTCAAGATTGTTTCTGGTTCCAATCCCCAAGAATTTTAACTCTAGTTTATAATTAAATTTTGAGATTACACAAAGAAAAGAAAAAACAAATCTAACTCCAATCTCTGTCTTCAATACAAAACTTACTTTTCTTCTTCTTTTTCATTTTAATTAAAGTACAGTTTCAGTTGATGATCTTCATTCTTCCTATCTGTTTTCTTCCTACTAAGTTGGAATAGATAAAAAGTATTTTCTTACTGATAAAACAACAACCAGTGATGCGTTGCGAATCCATCTGCAAATGTGAATTGAGCTAACCCTAACCCCAAATTCCATATACCAGAACCAGCAATGGCATTGGCAACTGAGAAGAAATGTTTATTTACTCTCTTCTCTGTAGCCTTCCTTTCCTTACCATTAAACATCTATGCAATATCTGATTTCACAACCCTCAGATCATCAACATCGTCAACCCAATTTTCTTCTTCTTCCACTGCAGCGGAGAGCGGTGTCCAAATGCAGCAACCTCCAAATAAATAATATCTTTACCTTCTTCTCTATCACCATTATCGATTTCTAATCTATGCAAACATTAAAAACCAAACCAAATCAAAAAAATAAAAATAAAAAATCACCGTCATGAACCCAAATTGAAATCTCAAATGAAACCCATATTGAATAGAATATGTAATCAACTCAAATTAAATCGATTATGTCATGAATCTCAACCGAAACCTTATTGAATCGACGCCATGAGATCAAACTGAAACCCTGATTTTAGTTTTCATTTGAAACCTCAATTCTTCAAGACATCAAAACCCTAACGAACTCTAATCAATCCCGCAACAACAATACTAAATCACATAACCTCCCTTTGCCTTCTTCTTTCATCAAAATCAAACCCTAGTACAAGAAAAAAATAATAATACAACGGAGCAGGGAAATTATGGAGGAAACGGCATTAGCAGGGAACATAAGAGACGTGAGAAAGAAATTGAGAGAAAAGAAGAATCTGGCGTGAGCTTAATTCAGAGGTGAACTTGTAAACTAGAATTTTATAGTTTTTTTATTTTATAAAATTAATTAAAATCTGGTCATAAACAGTCAATGCAGGTCAATATCCAGTCCAGGCACCAAGCTCTAACATTGGACAAATGATAAACCAAAGCCTTGTATTGGTCAAAATCCGAGTACTAAACTTCAATTATCCCTAACCATTCTCTTAAGCATGTTTGAATTTTGGACATGCATATATGGAGAAGGATCCTATATTTTGATACTTATCTACTAGCTTAGGATTGTATGGATACAAGAAGTGTGGCTAAGATTTGGATTTAGAATGCTTTCCTCCTTTGGTCTCATTTGAGCTTATCAAATTTTCATCGTATAAAGCAGTGTATATGTTACCGTAAGCTCAAAAACCATGTATCCCACCGTTTTAATTTCAGCAAGCAACTAATCTTAACAACAATTTGTGAGGTTACTCGATATAGTACCAGGCTTCCCATGCTTCTGCTGAAAACAGAAAAACAACACATACTTCATATTTGTATATTAGACCTTCATTTAGTGTGAGGGAATAACTTAATGTCTTGAAGTCGAAATTATTCACATATAAGAATGCACATTGCTTTAAGAGGATGGAAAGCACATCGCAAATGCGTGTTATACTAGTTTTTTATAAAAATAATATGCTAATAATACGTAACTAATTAAGGCTAACTTTGTCTGTCTAAAAATGTATTAAAAAGTGCTAACACTTTACAACTTCAACTATCCAAAATAATTTTTCCAAATCTCAAAAATTCAAATGCTTAACTTAACCTTCTTATTACAAGCTTAACAACCATAAAATCAATACTAAGTTAAAGGAAAGACTTCACCATCTATGCATACATTTATTAACAAACTAGCTATAATCAGGTCCATTATTCCCGTGTGAACTCTCAACTTGCGTCCTTCATTCACTTAGCTAGATACATTATGGAAGAAAAAGATTGGTTAGCTTCAATTGGAATGAGTTCATTAAGAAATTGTTCAGGAATGATCTATTTGCTCTTTTATGTTCTTTTTTTTATAAGCAATTTGTTAGCTTCTTGACAGTAAAGTTTGGGGAACCTGAAATGACACTCAGTTTAACATGTTATAATGTAAACTTCGCATATTAAAAAAAAAAAGGAATTGTCTATTTGTTAACACTACTTTTCTCTAGATATATCTCGTATGTGAATTAATAGTGAGATAGTTTCGCTGAATGGTCCAGCGCAGCTAAAATCACCTTTTCGCGGAATGCTTCGGCGCATATTGATTTATTTTTTGATCTGACGGCTGAGATGGTTACGTTGTTCCATTCAGTGCAACCTAATTCTCATTTTCGTTGTTCCATTCATCGCTTCTACTTTTCGTTGTTCCATTCAGCGCTTCTACTTTTCATTGTTCCATTCAGCACATCTAGATGCTATATTGGAATGACAATAGGACTTAGCGGCCAATCTAGATGCTAGATCAGAACACCATATGACTTAGTAGCCTTAGTGATAGATGCCTAATGTATTATCAAAGCCTCCAAGAGATTGTGTTACAGTCCAGAAAGTTAAGTTTCTCAGTCAAAATTTTAATATATCCCCTAGACTCCTTTTGTCCATAACCTTAAAAAATGTATGGAAACCTAACTTCGGTAAGGAATTGAAGCTCAAACAGATGCTCAGTATCTGAAAAACAACTTTCAGAAAACCATTTGTGTTTCTGATTTTATAGTTATTTTTTCTTTCTTGACATCCCACGTGATCAACTTCTTAGGTTCCTCTACTAGGTATTGAAAATTTCAGTCCCAAATTGAATAACTGGCATTATAATATCTTCTCTCCAGTAAATATTTATAATTGTAAAAGTGATCTATTACTATATCTCAGTGATTGTATGAATGGTGAAGCCAAATAATATTTAGCCATGTTTCGCAAACTGGTTTGCTTTCCATTAACTGTTACAGTGGGTAATCTAGAGTTGATGGTGGTAAAGATTTTATACACCTTATTAGAATTCAGCTAGAGAAAGATTGGCATGCAGCGTAGTAATATGTTCCTGCATCGTAAACCACCGGCGCCACAACATCAGGATTCATCGCAAGTGTTATTTGTGAAGCAACCTATCGTGCTCGAGCTCTGGATTTGTCGATGAGGGTTTAAATAAGGTAAACAACGACGTATTTGGGTTTTGTGGATAAATTATATAAACAACGACCTAAACCGATATTATCGCTAAAATTATATTTTAGCGACAACATTATTGGTCGGTGAAAGAGAATTTTAGAGATGTATTACATTTAGGTAGCCAAATAGTCGTACTTTTAGCGATAAGTGAGACTTGCCTCATAAAATCAGCACATATATAATTAATCCGACACGTTACTACTAATCCTATTCCTATGGTATTCTTGCTATTCTTGGGTTTAGTATTCACGTTTAAAGACTAAAACGCTGTAGTTGTAGTTTGTGAGCCAAGGAAGATAGATATGAAATTTGTTCTTTTTAAAAAAAAAATATTCGGAAGAGAATCTTCACATCAAAGCTTTAGCTCTGGTTAGTACCCACGAATGATGTCTGGACTAGTTTGGGTTTGGTCTACAGTTAGGAGAAAACGAGCCGCGGGTACGTGGATTTCTGCTAAGGCTTAGGTACGTGGACTTTTGCCAAGGCTTAGTTATCATATACCACGATCGGACCGGAAAGGATAAGTTATAACTTACATATACCACGATCCGACTGGAAAGGATAAGCTAAACAAAGTAAGAAACCTCTCTCTCGTTTTCATTAGCTAAACTTCCTTAACTTCTCCCTCTACTAACTTCTCCCTTTACTCTGGTCTTCTTTGTTTTCTTTCTTTTATTAGCGAAAATCTTTAGTTTAGGGTTTGATTTGGGCAGACAAGTTAGGGTTAATAATTCTATCACTTAAATCTAGGATCTCTGAAAATCAGTTTATCTGATTTTGATTTTCTGAGGTTAGTGTTATTTAGTAGTATCAGCAAGATATCAATGGCCTCTGATCTGTTTTTTTCCATCAAAGAAGACAGAAACGAGAGATGGGAAAGTCGTTTTCATCATAAGAGAATTGATAGTCACGGATGAGGAGTTCGATTTGTATTCATTGCTTAGAATATGGATCTATGATAAGCTAAGTCAACGGTCTAAGTGATTTTATTCTCGTTCGATTATATTAGTTTTGGGGTAAGTTAATCCCTAAAACTTCAAGCAAATTGATTTATTTGATAATAATTATGGTAAAACTAAGTGAATTGTGATTTTGTGACAGTCAATTACTTCGTCGAAAGGTATCATGGTAAAACTGATACCATGCACTTCTCGTTTGGGGAGATGACCTTGGTCCCTGATGATGCTCAGAACATTCTAGGCTTGAATGTTATCGGCAAATCAATTGCAGGAAATATAGTGCTTCTACTTTTGGGGACCCTGCACAAATTTGTTATACAGCCGCCGCGTACCTGTTATTCATCTTGGGCACTAAGGTATTCCCTGACACTAGTGGCAACAGGGTTAGTGCGAGCCTCCTTCAATACTTGGATCTGTTGGAAGATGTCTATAACTATTCTTGGGGCACCGTGGTAATGGCACATTTGATGGCGGAGATGAGAAGGGCCTCTAAGGCTGTTACAAATCAATTTGTTGGGAATTTCACTCTGTTCCAAGTAATTTTGTTTTTAAACTTATGTTCTTATGTATATTGTTCACATGTACCCTTATTATGAACTTAGAAACAAAATTTACTGCTTCTTATATGTATTATTCCACATTGGTATAGGTGTGGGCTTATGAACACTTCCCAACATTGTTCAAGGACTACCCCTTCTTGAAGATCATAGACCTTCCCGAACCCGAGGCGGCTAGAGCCAAGAGATACCAATTCAACAATATTTTGAAGCCCGGTAACAATCGTCGACTGATAGATATGAGATTGGCTCTGGACATGATGACTACCAAAGACGTTGTGTTCGACCTTTACAAGGAGATTAGAGAGAACCACCAAATTGTGAGGTTTAATAACATTGCATTCTACAATGGAATGCCACGTAGATGTGTAGACATTACATGTAAAGATATGTAGACATCCAGAATCTAGGGATAATATTATGTTGGATAACTGTAGACATCCATGTTTCAAAGTCTAGACATCGGACACTATTCATAAAATATGTAGACATCAGGCTATAAATATATCGACATCGGTCAAAATATATGGACATTAGGCTATAAATGTATAGACATCGGGCTATAAAGGGTATCTTAGGTATTATGTAAAGTCACTCCTACTTTTGGAAGATTTTCAAAATCAATCATACATTCATAGACTTTGGCTAATCAATTACACCTGTGGTAATTTGCGTGGGATAAAGAAGCACAAACGAAGATGGAAAAGTTAAAAGAGGATGAGAAACCATTGCCCAAGAGCTTGGATGAGGTATAAATTCTTACCTCCCTTTCCATTTAAGACGGTTTAATTTGAGTCCTTTTCAATAATTATGGTGGTGGTTAAATGAGACATTTAGGATGATTTAGGTGGTGTAGGAAGACCTTTAGGATAATACACGTGGTGGAGCACTTAATTGTCCTTACCTATCTGCTAAAAGAATAGTCAAGTAGGTAATGCGTTTCCATAACTCACTCGAATGCAGCCTAACACTTATCAGCTAGAAATGTTAAGTCCATATGGATATTTGATGTGTGTCTGAATTGTCCTTACTTTTATTTGTTTCGTAGCTGTGTGAATGGATGAATTGAATAGGACCATTCACAAATCAAATAAGACAATTCAGATAATGTAAGTTGTATATAGGAAAGATGCTTCGAGACTGTAAGACATTGGCTTACAGTATAGTTTATTTTAACAGTATGCTAAAACAAGAACTGGAGGTGTGATCGTGGCCTAGGTTCAACTGGATCAGCTGCTACTCTTACTATTACAGCTTTGTCAAGAGGAGGTCATGGCAGAGGTGGGTCTAGGGGAGGTCGTGGTAGAGCTGCACTTAGTGCCGGTTCATGTAAACTATTAATGAGAGAGATTCAAACAACTAGTCCACTCAAGCTAAGGTTATCCAGTTTCTTGTAGCTATATATAACTTTTCTGCTACTACATCCAAGATGATCATAACCATCAAAACACACATCAAACATAAATCAAAACAAGATAAAGAACTTAAAAGTAAAGGGGAGACAGATCTTTTTACGTGGTTCGGTCTCTTGAGACCTACATCCACGGGATTTCACTATAATATGAGGTGTTTACAAGATCTCCATTGGAGGAGGCTCTCATGGAGCTCTCAGGAAGAAGAAGGAGGCTAGCCTTAGCTAGAGACCATCTTAAAGATCCCCCTAAACTATTTCTTTTTCTCTTTTATAGGGTAGTTGGTTATATCGAATTACATTTATGCCCTTAGGGATGACTAGATAGGATAAGACTAAGTGGTTGGGTATACATTGTGTAGTAGGTTGTATTATAGTAGGATAGTTCGGGTTCTAATCTTGCGCCACGTAGCGAGATGATCTTTTGCACTCACAATTTTCTCCTTTGGTTGAGGGTTGTTGGAACAATAATCTTTGAGAAAAATCATCATCGGGTGCGACTTTGAAGGCGAGAGGAGTGGCTGAGAGAGATTTCTGAATGTGCTTGGTTCTGATCTGGCTTGCATTCTAGCTTTACTTCTGTAGAGTGTTTGGTTGGAGTGGTCCGAGTTTGGTTGCTCCGAAGCTTGTGCTACATGATGTAGATGTGTGAGTTGCAATTCTAAGTAACAGCACGAGGTCGCTCTGAATTCTTGGTCATTGATTCTTTCCTAGAGTTGGTTCATGACTTCAGTTGGTGATGTGTAGTACCGAGCTTCGTGGCTCTTTGTTGTTGCTGAAGGAACTTCACAGAAGAATATAACCAGCTTTTAAAGTATTAATACTTTCCCCTGTTCTTGGGTGAAGTTCTAAGGCATTCCTTGTGTTCGTGATCGTTGCGCTTTCTCCTTGACGTTCTGTGCTCTAGCTCTGTCTGGCTTGGTTGGCATCAGTTTCTGACGACTTGTCGTGGTTGTGCCTCTCGGGACTATCATGGGTACATGTGCCTTGACAGTTGGCTGATTGCATTTACGTCTATGGCTTGCTCCTTGCTCCGACCGATGAGGATTCTTTCATATAACAGTTCAATAAGTATGCTCCTGTAGCATTTGAGAGGATGAGTTTTTGAACAAATCCAAAATATATGTAAATGAAATAAAATGAAATAAATAGAGATAAGTTCTAGAAGAACAAGTTTGAGATTGATAAGTTTTGAAACTTATAGTTTTTCATCGAGTGTAGAAAGGCTTATGTGTGTAATTCATCATTGTGGGGTTTGCCAAATGACTTCGGATTGCAGTCCGAGGTCTTGCCCTGAGGACTTACTGATTGCCTCGAATCGTGCAGTTGCAAGATTGATTATATGCCTCTGGATGGTAGTCTGGGGTATTATTTTGTGCTCCGAGATATGTCGGATGCTCATATCTGTGGGGACTCAAATTGTCTTCAGATCGTAATCCGAAGTCTTGCCCCGAGGACTTACTGACTGCCTCAATCTGTGATCTGAGGACCGGTACGTTTGTTGAAGGTTTTAAGCTGTACATGATTCCTTCGGGTGGTAGTCCGAAGTCTTTCTTTTTGTGCTCCGAGATTTATCGAAGGCTTGTTTCTGTGGGGACTCAAAATATCTTTGGATCGTAATCCGAAGTCTTCTCCCGAGGACTTACTGATTGCCTCAAATCGCATGGATACGAGATTTGGTTTTATGCCTTCGGACAGTAGTCTGAGGTCTTACTTCGTGCTCCAGTTGGAGGTTTGTGTCTGTGGGGAAACAAAATGTCTTCGGATCGTAATCCAAAGTATTGCCCCGAGGACTTACTGATTGCCTCAAATCGCATGGATGCGAGATTTGGTTTTATGCCTTCGGACAGTAGTCCGAGGTCTTACTTCGTGCTCCAGTTGGAGGCTTGTGTCTGTGGGGATTCAAAATGTTTTCGGATCTTAATCTGAAGTCCTGCCCCGAGGACTTACTGATTGCCTCAATATGAAAGTATTGAGGGTATATACTGCCCCTCTTTGGTTTTTAAAAGCTTAAAAGCTTATAGCTTTTGAAAGCCAAAGTCAAGGTTTTGCCCCTAACTCGTTTTCTGAATATATCATTTATGATGCTACTGCTTGTAGCTTGTACCTTGATACGGTTTTACAATTGCACTTGTATGTGATTTTATACGAGGGTCACACCATAGTGATATCCCTTTCGTCCTTGGACAAGTTATGAGCTATAAGTCCGAGAATTAATCAGCTTCCCATTTGGACAGATAACCTCTTACAATATAAGTCGAGGATTTCAAGGATCCTTCTGATACCGAGTATGTGCCCCTATCGGACATATATTAGTAGATTCTATACAGTGCTTCTCTGTCGAAAGGAACCTGCCCCATTATCGGCTCGTGGCACATACTATAATGAGGGCGATACCTATGATAGTTGATTCGCACTTCAGCCTAAAGTGAGTCAACCACAGGGTACCTCCTGAAGTACAGGACATCATCTGATTCATGATCGAGATGGCATTACCCTAGGTCATTGTTTCCGTCTCGGGTAGCTTAAGGAGTCCCCGCATAATCCAACTTCTATGGTCAGATGGCATTGCCCTAGGTTACTTTCCGTATCAGGCAGCTTGAACATTGCTCGCATCATCCTGTTAAGGATGGAATGGTGTGGCTAACACCTTACCATTCGTGATGGTCTTGAGGAGGTGTTTCTTCGCATAGAGGTCATGCCCCTGTTACCACTCGTGATGGTTTTGAGGAGATGTTTACTCGCATAGGATTAGTATCTTGATGACCATTCGTGATGGTCTCGAGAAGGTATTTTCTCGTATGGCGATCATGCCCCTATTACTATCTGTGATGGACAAGTTTCATATTAAGAACACTAAATTACCCAGTAAAAAACACACATTTGACAAGAGGGAAATATTTATATCACATTCATTCAACATTCATTCAATGTCCCTGCAAGCAAACACATCCATATAGAACAAGAGGAGGATGTATGTATGATACGCCAAGTAACCCTGTAGGAAAACACATATATATATAACAAGCAGATGTACCATACATACATCAAGTGTCCCTGCAAGAAAACACAAAAAAACAACAATAGCTTTATTGTGGATTACGACTAATCCGACTCTAACCTTATCTAGCATACTGCTAGTTCCTAATGCATGATAGGCATGCCTTTATGCGGATTACGTCTAATCCGACTTTTACTTTATGCGGATAATTAATCCGACATAACTGAATTCATCCACCATATGGAAATTTTCTGCAAAACATCAAATGTTAATCCATCATATTTAATATTAAAGCATTCAATAATTTTAAAACATTTACTTTATGCAAACATTTTCTGTTCATTTTCATGCGATAATGTGTCGCGTTGTCATTTATTGTGATGCTCGTTGTGGAGCAAGCGCGCTAGATTGCGGAATTTAATTCTGGATTGTACTAGTGCGATACGTATATCGGCTTAAGACTTTGTGACCAGCCATTCTTAGCTTGCTCTTAAGCAAAATTGTGCCTTGGTTAAGCATATTGATATTCATTAGGGAATGTAAATAGATGAGTTATAAACTGCCCTGTTTGTCCTTAGACTGGAAGGAAAGGTAGGAGATCGTATCGTCCTTTAGCTTTTGCCCCTTGAAATCCCTGGAAATTCCAATTACTGGTTAATAACAGTAGAGAAAGTATAGTTACAAATAATTATGCTTCAAGTCAATGACTAGGCATGTTTAAGTTCATTTGTATAACATGATAAATTTAGAAATAAATAGATAGGAATGTCCCCTGCTATGGACGTTGTTTTGCAAGCTAAATAGTGAGTTTGGCGAGCTCGGATGCGCTGTCGTGACCGATCCGAGATGAATGCAAGCTAATAGCTGAGTTCCTCTATTGAACATATTAGTATGTACCTGTTGATCAGGAAATACATCAAATTTCTCTTGATTTTAAAGTTGTTAAATATTAATTTAAGTATTTAGATATCAAGCATTTAGCCATTAATCAAAAGATTGCACAATATGGCATGTTAAGTATAAATGAAATCAAGAGGTAGAGGAAGGAATGTTATCCGTGTTATGCTCGGAGATGAACTGATGAGTCCGAGTAGCAGTCCGATGTTACTGCCACGACATGAGTTGAGTCCGAGCTCGAGTTGAGCATCATCGTGCTGATTGCTTCTGCACTGTATGATCTAAATCATGTTGATTGTCTGTCCGACATCGCCTCTGGTACGATATGGTTGGTCCAATTGAATCGGTGGCTTCACCATCTTTCTGTAACGACAAGTCAATTAAGTGAGTAATCACAATGAAAGTAAGCCCCTTCGACAATTGCTATGAAAGAAAGTATGAAGAGATATCGAAAAAATAAGCCCTAAGTCAGGGTAAGATGTTGAGGCATTCTCTGTGCTCATGTTCGATGTTAAGGTACAATCCGAGTTCATGCTCTGGTTGCCCTGTTGATTGCCTATCCGAGTTTGTTGCTCGCGGATGAACTGATGAGTCCAAGTGGATCCGGTGATCAGTCCGAGTTCATGCTGATCCAATCGATATCTCAGTCTGTCCGACATCGCCTCTGGTACGTCTATCTGATGTTGGTGCTCCGAACTGAGCGGTACTGCCAGTACGAGATGGTTGCTCTAATTGAGCTGTCCGGTATGGATTATATTTCTGATATCGCTTGTAGTCAGAGCTCTGGTAGGACTTCATCGTACTGATTGGTTTCCGGCCTTACATCACTCATGGTCTAATGTGGGTTAGCTTTGTTATTGTCTGGCCGAGATTGTTGATCCCATACGGATTGAGTCCGATTGACTCTATAATTCTTCGCGAGTTGTTCACCCGAGATGATACTGATGGTGGTCTGTAATCAGAACTGCTCCGATGTGACTTCGTCCATCATTAATTTTCTGCAACAACAAGTCGACTAAGTGAGCAATCACGATGTGAATAAACTCATTTGGTAATTGCTATGTGAATCAGCACGAGGAGATAGAGGAGAAAAACCCCTAAATCAGGCTATGATGTTGATGATTATCTGCGATCGTGAATCACAATTTAGTGGCTTCTCCGATGTAGCTCCTGTGAGTCAGGGCTATGAAAATTGGTGACTGACTTCAATTGGTCAGCACGACACAGATGAAGCTCTCTTCGCTGAGTGGTTTTTTACTCCGATTTGACTTCTCCGTTGTAGTTTCTTCTATCATCGATAGTAGTATAGCTGCAGACAACAAATCGTGTGGGTGATTAGTCAATAAAAACCAAAATTAACTCTTATTGTATGAAGCACGAGATGCATCATCAACTGTTCATTCAATTCTATTCACAGGAGAAAACCCAAATTAGGCTAAAACCACCATTTTTCTGTTTTTCAGAGAAAATCCCTAAATGGGTTTGTAAAACAAGGTTTGGAAATCATAAATCGATAGATAAAACTTGTGAAAAATTCTGTTTTCAAAGAAGATTTTGAAAGAAATTTCTGATTTTTGTGAAAATCAAATTTAAATTTCCATGAGAGATTTTTCTCAAAACTTGTAGATCTTACTTAATGAGAACAATATAAGAGATAGGAAGAAGAATTTTCGATTCCCAACCGATTGTTGATGGCAAATCTACTGATTTCAGTGCTTGATGAAGCTTTTCTTCGTCATCTCCGTTGTAGAGATTTCTCTCCTTTCTCTATTTTCTCTTTATTAGTCTCTGTTTGGACGAGACACTTTGTTGTCTGAAGTTCTTGTATCTTTGACAAGAATACCCCTAAAACTCTTATTTCAACTAGATCTTCACTGGATTTGTTGGTAGTGAACTACTGATCTTCACAGGAACTAGCCATCCCACTAGTCCCTGTTTCTAGTGCCAAAATGTAGCTATATATTTTCTGCTACTATACCCAAGATGATCGTAACCATCAAAACACACATCAAACATACATCAAAACAAGATAAAGAACTTAAAAGTAAAGGAGAGACAGATCTTTTTTACATGGTTCGGTCTCTTGAGACCTACATCCACGGGATTTCACTATAATATGAGGTGTTTACAAGATCTCCATTGGAAGAGGCTCTCATGGAGCTCTCAGGAAGAAGAAGGAGGCTAGCCTTAGCTAGAGACCATCTAAAAGATCCCCTAACCTATTTCTTTTTCTCTTTTATAGGATAGGTGGTTATATCGAATTACATTTATGCCCTTAGGAATGACTAGATAGGATAAGACTAAGTGGTTGGGTATACATTGTGTAGTAGGTTGTATTATAGTAGGATACTTCGGCTTCTAATCTTGCGCCACGTAGCGAGATGATCTTTTGCACTCACATTTCTCTTGAAGTAGCTTTATAGTCATTTTTTTAATGTTTTTGGAATGAACAATATCGAATTCATTGTGTATGTATTAATGTCAGGAAAGAGTTCTGTGAGACTACTATAATGATCAGAGTTGAATGCACATGGGTTTGTTAATACAGGAATTTCTAAAATACAAATATACAGACTCGATACAAAATTTATTATTTTTTTTAATTGTCATTATTTATTGTGCAACGGAACGTTGCAAACCTATTTAAGCAACTTTAATAATCGTTGCTTTGATTAATTTGAGCAACGTTTTTTACGTTGCACTAAAGATTTGCTACGTCATATTTGCAACGAATATTGACGTTGCTTAAATTCATAGCAACGTCTATATCCGTTCCAAATCGGCTGTTTTGGTGTAGTGATTTACAAATAAACAAAGGAAACTAAAAACTCAGTTTGCTCCGGAGATAAAGCACAATATATGGTTACACATATCTTTGATTGCGTGTATCCTTAACAAGTTATTTTGGATTTCCTTTTATATATTCAGTTTCAAAATTTGATAATAAATTTGCTGTAAAATTTCTGCAACTAAGATTTAATTAAATAAATTATTTTTAAATTAAACAAATAAAATCTCTCCAATTAAGTTTTGATTGAATATTTGATAATTAATTATCTTTAAAATCTTTGCAATATCTTTGATTAAGAGAATATATACATTGTTACCATTAATATCCGAAAGAAGAGAAGATCCGGGAGAAAATATTTCTCTGACAAACGAATTTGGCGAAACAAACTCGACACCTCAACATCCGGAAAACTTAGCCTTCCTATATACACTCCGTAAAGTCAATCTCGATTTTCTAAGTTTGTGTCACACCTCCAGAAAGTAAATATACACTTCAACAAATTTGGCGCCATTGGCGCTTAGGTTAGCGCTTAAATCTTTCACGAAGAGCCTAAAGCACCAAACTCGCTCGCCTAAAGCGCTGATGTGGAAAGTAGAGTGGAGTAGGCGCTTGACATACGCTTAGTGGGCCGTGCTCCGGGCGCTCGCCTTTTACAACATAGCCATGGGGATAGAATTCTATGCTCTATTGGATTATGATTAGTAGGACTAGGGGTGTACAACGGGACAGGCCGGGCTTCCCAACCCATTTATTTTATCTAGTCGAGGATGCTGTAAGGATTCGCAAGCACGTCAACGCTATTAGACTAGTCAAGAGACGATTTAGCTGTTAATGACTCGATTAATTAAATATGAACAATAATTAATAAAAATAATCTAATAATAATTTGAAAATGAAGTTAGCACCACTAGATAGATCTCGAAAAATTATGCGAAATGGAATACTCAAACGCGTAAATCGGATACTGGACGAAGAAGATACAGATCCGGAAGATGGAATAGAAATTGGTCAAAGTGTCGTTGACCGTCACCGTTGACCTCTCCGTTGACTGAGACCATTGACTTTATCGGACACATATTTAGAGGGAACCTCTGATTACTTAGAAGAATCTGCCCCTTAGTTTTTTACTAGGTGTGAAATAGTAAGTTGAATTATAGTATTTTAAACTAACACGTTTTAGATATGATAGAAATAGATTTAGCTCTGTCTCAAAACTCATATGTTGTAGTAGAAGATGCCATTTTTTGTTAGAGACAACAACTACTTAATTTGGATAAGAAACTAATGACTTAGAGACCTCCAAAGTTAGACCCTCGTGCTGTTTACAAGGTGCCAGAGGTTGAAGATGAAGTGGGTTTTGTGAGTTGACTCGCCGAGTCTAACTGAGTTGACTCAACGAGTCTTATAAGTCAGATTAGCTGATTCATGAGTCAGACAGAGTCAGACCTGTTCGGGTCTAAACCGGGTCAGTGGGTCGGGGCGTGGGTCGACTCGATGGGCCAATAAATGGGTTAGCGGGCTGGGTTAACGGGTTAGGCCCAATGTGCTTGGCTTAGGCCAGAAACCTTATTTTGAGATGTTGGACCACTTATGGTCCGGATTAGCTTTCGGTTTTCTCTGCAAAGTTGTAGAGTTTTTCAAGGGCTTTTCGATGACACCCAATTTGACCCCATTGGGATAAGTAGATATTAATTTATGCCTAGAACAGTAAATAACAGGTTATATAGGATCACTGATAAAACTAGAACCATTAGTTATTTCACTTAGACTATAACTGGAGATTTATATGAAATTATGTTGTGGCTATTGTATGAGCCTATTGGCTAAGTTCTTAGAGTGTTCATGTGTTTAACAATTAGTCAATATTAACAACGATCGATTCAAAGGATGAACTAGTGGATTCAAGAATACAAGGTAGGCGTGGCTTGTCATCAAATCAGGTAGGAACTTTGTAACCTTTTTGTAATCATTATGTTACTTTATCTACGAGCATGATGAGTCCTTACTTTATCTACGTTGTTTGAATATTACCTAGTAGCCCGGCTTTACCCCGGATAAATATTATTACATTTTATTGTCTTAAGATAGTAGTCCGGCTTTACCCCGGTTGATTATTACTTAGTAGTGCGGCTTTACCTCGGTTAGATAGTATATATACTACATTTTATTTGGGGATATCACTCTGTGCATATCATACTTGTTTGTTCAGTCTTAGTGGTATGACTGGGTTACTATGACCTTGACTTAGGAAGAAATTCTAGGTTCATGACTGGATATGGTCATTATTTGGAGACTTCGACCTAAGAATGATGATTGGGCCTTTTGTGAACCTGCTATGCGGGGTCAGATCATAGTAATCAAAACCTTATTATATTCTAGACTTAGATGGTGACATTTGGATTTATGAGGTGTACGCATTCCACGATAATATCTTACGGTACCTGGATTCATGCTACCATTTGAGATTGGAGTTATTCGTAGCATGTTCTTCTCCATTGAGTGAGACGAGGTTAGGATAACATATGTTTAGGTTGTTTAACTCTATTCTCGTAGATCCATCCGGTGGTGGATCTTTCATGGATATTGCCACGATGGACGCAATATCTGGGGAAAAGAGTTGAAGCAATCATCTGCTTCGTGTTGTTTGAAAAAGGTGTTATCTGTTTTCTTCTATTATTCGGTTTTAATTTCATTATCTGTTAGAACTGTGAAGCATGTTAGTGATTACTTCTAGGTTATAAATTTTCATTGGGCACCCCTTTGGGATGATGTGCTCACTCGTTCCCACTTCAGTTTCAGTAATCAGAAAAAATGGTGCGCGTGAAGATATCCGTTATCGTAGCTTAAAGCTTTTTGCGATGTTAGAGATATTATGATTCTTTTATATATATTTATACTTTATTTATTCTGTAAAACAACTCATTAATATATTCATATCACAAGATAGTTATTCACTTATACAATATAAGAGTATATGGGTTTGTTTATGGAATTAGCTTATGTACCTGAGTTTCTTAAGATCGGTAGTATAGGTTTGATGCTTCAATTAGGTTGTAATCCTATTAGCTAAGTAGGTTTAAGAGTTGGGGCGTCACACATGCCAGGCCTGATCCTAAGGTGACCATAAAGTTCATCGGACACGGGAAGGACGGGTAATGCTAGTAATGTTTTTGTTCATTACCCTCCCACGACCCATCAAAATATTCGGGCAGGCCAGGCCGGTCGGGCCACGGGGTTTTAGGTGTTTTTAAAGTTCATTAATATTAGTACATGCCAAACCTAAATAATTATCTTCACTTTCGACTACCAGTTAGTTAACAATAATATCTGTATCGTATACATAATAAATACATGATATCGTAGTTGTAAAACCTATGAAAAAATTTAAACAGGCAGACAGGCAGACCGGACACCAAAATTTGAATAAAAGCCAACGTCTGCCCACTTAAAATAATCGGGCAGGCCGGATGAGCCCCCAACACACTTCCGGGTGCCAATGAGCTCTTTCGGACCCGGACGGCACATGGGAGGCCACAAGACTCCAGGCATTTTGGACACCCCCAAGTAGGACTAATATTCATGAACCCATGCTGGGGTTTGATCTCTAGAATAAGCTCATGACTAGTAGGTGAAGTAGTTGTTTTGGTAGTGATCAACATGATGATCAATGAAAATGAATTTCTGATTGATGATATTGCGAAGGTTATGGAGTTTAGTTAATGAGTGATCTCCAAAATATACGAAATAATGGAAATATTTATAATTTTAGAGAAAAAACAAAGTTATAAGCCCACAGGAATTGAGGTTGGAATCGTTTG
The DNA here is from genome assembly GCA_023531105.1 of Papaver atlanticum. Lineage (NCBI taxonomy): Eukaryota > Viridiplantae > Streptophyta > Magnoliopsida > Ranunculales > Papaveraceae > Papaver > Papaver atlanticum. The sequence goes on along the minus strand of JAJJMB010009172.1, from coordinate 512,244 downwards.
AAACCATTGATATTCAAAAAGCCATAATTTTTCATTAGTTAACAAAACACATAGGGATAATAAAGCAACACTAATCTCGTTCGAAGAGACAATTAAATGGCTAATATTCTGCTAAAATAAAAAATCATATTTAAAGATTTGAGTGAATTTTTTTTAGGTAAGTTCACATTTTAAGTGTATACACGCGTTTCTGTTGGGTTGAGTATTCAATTATGAATTCAAAACCAAAAGATTTGCTAAATGATCTAATTTTGGAATAGTCTATTCCGAAATGTAAATATACACACCAAAATTTCCTTGATGTCCATTGCTTAAGTTTGCATAAGTTGCCATTGAAAGGACCGTCAAATTTGGTGTAACATAGCAGCACCTAAATTTGTTTTCGAAAATATACTATCAGATAGCGAAAATTCATAGAAAGCATAAATCTATAATTAAGGTAAATATATTCATAAATCCGAAAAAAAAATGGGAAAATTATTTTTAACAGTTCTTAAATTTATTGGGGAAAACATAACACATAAAACATTGAAAAGTATCTGGATTTTAATGTTATACAAAAAAATCTTATATTGTCTACCATATTAAGTGCGTATTAAGGAAAAAATATAAGATCAGAAAATGTTATAACTAATTAAGCGATTAGCCTGAAAATTATTGGGAAAGATACCGAAAAAATTTGAATAGATATTTTCATAAAAACGTGTGTTTAAAATTTTTCCGCATAAATATTGGTATAAATCTAAGGCTCAGGCCCGCAGCCAATAACTCCCCTGATATTAATATTAAGAAACAAAAGATATTACGTTAATTTGTTTTTATCCGTAAGATCCCATATTAATTAAATAATTAATTATTAAAGATTATATATATACATATATAATTAATATTATTGAAGAGTACATAAAATGTATCTTTACAGGCAAGAGTTAATATCATGATATTTAAATCAATCCCTCGAAACTAAAACTCAGAAATACTAGATATTTTGTTCATCAAAATCCTTTGCAGATCACAAATGGATAGAACAAAACCACGTCTTTTCATTATTCTTGTAACGATTATTCTACAGCTAAACTCAACCATCGCAATGAATCCCAAAGGGTTTACTTTGCGGATGATTCACAAAGACTCTGAAGAATCACCCTTTTACAACCCTCTTGATCATTTGATGACACCAGAGGAAAGGTTTCAAACCCTCATCGACCAATCCAGAGCTCGAGCACGATACATTGCTTCACAAATAACACTCGCGATGAATCCCGATGTTGTTTCTCCGGTGGTTTACGACGCAGGAACATATTACTACGCTGCATATGTGGGTATAGGTACATTTCCTGGTCAGCCAGGATTCATGAATTACTATATATTGATTGATTCAGGTAGTGATCTTACTTGGCTTCAATGCCAAGGTGCGAGAAAAGCTTTCTATCAAGAGTCGCCTCTTTATCCTTGGGAGGATTCACAATCGTATCGCCCTTTTCCTTGTCAGAATCATACTGTTCCTCTCTGCAATAGCTGCAATGAAAATGGAGAATGTGTTTACACATTATCTTATGTGGGTTCTCAAGTTACATCGGGTGTTATTGCCCAAGAAAAATTCACTGTAAACTCAAGAACTACGGGCATTGAAACTTTTCAAGGCGTAATGGGCTGTGGTTTTTTCCAAGCAAATTTTACCATGGGTAATAACCGCAGGAAACAGAAACCTGATCTTATCGCAGGAATTCTTGGTTTAGGAAGAGGTCCAAACTCTTTTATATACAATTTAGGTCCTCGTGGAGAAGGTAAATTTTCCTACTGCTTTGAGAAAAATAGCCGGGATATGTACATAAGAACACATTTTTAAGTTTTGGTGCAGATGCCACGATTGCAGGCCAAGTTCGCAGAACTCCCATAGTAGAAACCAGCTTTGACGCATCGCATTATTACTTGAATCTTGAGGGTATCAGCGTGGGTGGTAATAGAGTGCCAATTCCAAGAAGAGAATTTGCGATTAACAACAGATATAAAACTGGCGGTTGCATCATAGATTCTGGGGCTCCACTTACCACCATGTATAAAAACATTTTTGATAGAGTTTCCGCGTATGTAGAGACATATTTTCAGCAATTTGGTATGCGTCGTGCAAGATTTACCGGAAGCTTGGCTTGTTTCGTTCCTCTAGCTGGACAACAGTATACAAATCCCACCATAATATTTCATTTTCAACAGGCTGATTATGTTATTTCAGAGACTTGGTGGTATAGGAAAGGAAATGTTTGTTTAGGTATGACAATCTCGGATTCCAATAAGCCGGCTGTGCTTTTTGGAGCATTACAACAGGTTAATAAGAGGATTTTGTATGATAATACTGGTTTGACGCTCTCATTTGCTGATGAGATCTGCGCAAGAGGCGGGTGATCAACTCACAATTTAAGGCGTTTTAGCGAGCGATGTGTTTTTCTAATCATGAATAAATAATACATGTTCATCTGCCATCGTATATTTTTGTAAGGAATTTATAGTCATATTTTTTAGTCAAACTCTCAAATATATCATTTAATTTTTATAATTATAAGATTATTTTAAATATAACCAATTAAAAATCTTAAATGATATCTTCCTAAATAAGAAACAAATCTACTAAATCAATCCATAAATATTTTTATTTTTATCTTCTATTTAAACATTCCTATAAAATAATAAAATTACTATTTTTCTTACATGTTCCATATACTCCTTTCAATTTTATTAATAACATAACATTTAATAGGGATAGTTTGGTACACTCCTCCGGTCTCCTTAATATATTGACTTAGTTAAAGCGGACTAATAATTTAGGACGGAATGAGTATTTTATTTCTTAAGCCCTCTGCCAATCAGGGGCGGAACTACACTAGGGAAAAAGACAAAAAACCATTTTTCTCATAGCCTATTTTGAGCCGGCCCATAATATGCGAGTGATTCCAATGTCTAGTGCCAATAATGCTTTCCATTATTTTCAATCAACAGACTGTTGTATACTGGATCGATAAAGCTGGTTGGTCCCTGTTTAACTCAATGATATTCACACTTCCCCTTACATTTTAGTCACTTTCTTTGTTTAATATCACGCCACATTTAATTACAAGGAAGAAATGCATGGTGGCGAATTCGGTCGAACAACTTCTTTGCATGGCAGTCTTATGGAGGAATCCAACCTATTCCAAGCTTGGAAAAAATGTGGAATGTCAAGTCTAATGGCTTCCAAGTTGGTATCATCCACACTTTTTCCAAGCCATGTTCCATGGTTTTGTTGAAGGGTGTATGGAATCCTAACAAAACGCCAATCTGATTAGCGTACTAAAAGTCAAAGAAACACCATAAAGAATAGCATTTTGTGCTATTAACGATAACGTTTTCTACTATTCTGTTTTATGCTCACAGTTTATCCCGTGGTATTTCCTATTTTATTATTTAATTGTTAAATAGATGAATTTTGTCCACATGGCGACTAATTAGTGGTTGAAAGAAATCGGGGTCTTATTTTCGAGTGCGAATTCGTGCACACTCCTTAATGAGTGTATATTTCACATTTCAATCTCTACGTTTGATTTAATTTAGGGAGTTATTTAACGAGGGTCATGATTCTGAACATGGAGGGTAATGGGGCCATCAGTTACATAATCAACCAATCAGAAGAATATGTGAAATATACAGTCGTTAAAGGAGTGTGAACAGATTTGTACTCCTTATTTTCAAACTAAAAGACAACGTGGCGACTAAATAGTGGTTCAGAGAAACGAGGGGGTCTTTTTTTCAATCTAAAAAACTAACTGTTGATATATTCCGGACAATACAAACCATTTCCAGTAGGAAATACCATTTAGTCCTAGAAATAATATATTAGGATGAGTCAAGTCCAGTTGACTCAGTCATGTATCTGTTTTGTCATTTTAGGAAAAATATGTTATAGTTTGGTCATAGAAATAATGGTTTGGTCCTAGGATGACGTCGTGGATGATGTAATTGTCATCTTGTTGTGACAGAAATACCCTTATATTATTGTTTGGTCCTAGAAAATAATGGTTTGGTCCTAGGATGACCACATATATAAAAAAATTTAGTAGAATATATCTCATTCTCAGATTTACTTTCTCTCTCCTCTTTATTTCAGATCTAGTTTCTCTTCTCTCCATTTTTTTTTCTTTTCTTTCTGCTGTTGTTTTTTTGTTGTTGCAGACAATGAATCTTGATTGAAAGATATGATCTGCTACTGTGAAGACGACGAAGATGATGAAGACTACGAGATCTGCTGCTGTTGAAGACGGTGATTGATTTACACACTTTTTATAAAGATTTGTTGCCGAAGAAGATGATGAACGATGGATTTTTTTTGGGTTTTTCTTCTTTACTGGCATTGATGCTGCGATGATGATGTTGAAGTCGATGAAGATGATGAAGGCGATGAACTTTTTTGCGTTTTTTTTGTTTCTTTTTTGTTTTGCTGCTGCTGTTAAAGATGATGAAAACGATACATATGATTAAGACGATGATGCTGCTGTTGAAGACGATGTTGCTGCTGCTATTGAAGATGATGATGACGATGTTGTTCATTTTTACAAATGAACTCTGTTTTTATCAGGAGTTCATTTCTGGAATGAACTCTGGTTTATATGTTTTTATCAGGAGTTCATTTTTGGAATGAACTCGACATAAATGTACGATAGATCCAGATTTATTTCCTTCCTTGTAAACCCCAAACTTTCCTAACCTAACTTTGGTCTCCCCGCAACATAAATTCCCAATTCTTCAGACCCTAAAACTTCTCAGTGTGAATCCACCTTCGTTGACGGGAAATCTCTGTGTAAATCTGTTAGTGGGGAATTTACCAATCAAACAAAAAAGAAAAAAGAAAAAAATGGGGAATCGTCTTCCAACGGATATTGTACTCGACATTATCACTCGATTACCAACTGAATCCATTCTAGATTGCAAATTCGTTTGCAAATCATGGAGGAATCTGGTTTCTCGTCATCCATCATGCACTCAAATACATCTAGCTCGTCTACATGATCTTGATTCTGGTAAGTTAAGTTATATTGCCGTAGATTCTAAGCTTACACAAGAAAATCTCCTTCACTATTTTGAGTATAATGAGAATACTGATCATGGGACAACTATCCTTAACACTAGAAGGATGAATTTAACCCTTCCGTTTAGATCTTCTCCGATTAGATCTTCTCGTTGCCGCTTAATTGTGTTCGTTTAATGGTTTAGTCTGTCTAGATGGATGGAAAGATAATGTTTATTGTATATGTAACCCCATGACCAAAGAATATGTTATGTTTGCGAAGAATATCGATTATAAAAGTACTCGTGGGATGGGATTTGGTTACCTATACTCAACTAATGAGTATAAAGTGGTTGAATTTTATAAGGAACTTAATTTTATAAAGGATGCGGTATACACCCTCGGCAGCGGAAAAGGGTGGAGAAATGTTGGGCAGTGGGATTCTATTCTTTGGAACGTTAGTTCTTTTTATGGTGCGTTTGCGAATGGAGCACTGTATTGGATGGATCGCGAAGAAATTAGGCTTTTTGTTTTTGATTTGGTTGAGGAAAAATTCCGTGAACATGTTGCGCTACTTGTTACCCAGAACCGACTTATTACAACCCGCCTTGCTTTATTGGGGATCTGGGAGGGGTTTTATATTATGCTGGAACATTCTACAATGAAATCACCAATTTCAGAAATTATGAGATATGGCTACTGAAAAAGAAGAACGATATTCCTGTCATGAGATTAGTGTAAAGAGATTAGTGTTCCCCAAATTAAAAATTCACATGCCTATACCACATACCCATTAGCCTTTACTAAGAGTGGCAGTGTTTTAAGTTTCAGTCCTGACTCTCTTGATATTAACAATGCAGTACTGGTCTTCGGTTAGATAATATAGTTCCTCACAAGAATACCTTCATTTCGTTGAAAGAATTAGGAGAAGAAGAGGTCAAAACAATGGAGTCAGCTGAAATTCAAGAGGCAGAAGCTGTGATTGGACATCAAAGCAGCTTTCAAGATGAATCCCTGGATTCCCCTATTACTGGTGTTCCCGCTGACTATATTTATATGCATTTCAACTTGCTATTATATAAACATTTTTACATCATCTTAATGCTTGCAGTTAGTCTCTTGTTATAGTCATCAATCTCAACTTTTTGGCAGTTCTTTTATAAGTTATATTGTTTCGTCAATGTGTGATTTGTTTCCCTATTGGTCGAATTGCAATTGTCGAATGCAGCATGCTTTAATAACTTGTCTGGTTCTTATATATTGAAGTCAAGCAAAATTGTGGAAAACGAGACCTTTCCCAGCAGTACGAGGGAATCTATATTGTCCTTATTAGTTACTTCTTAGCATAATCAATATATAATTATTAATTTTTTGTGATCCATTCTGGTTGGGTGCCTTATAGTATGTTCTCTTTTTACAGTCACTTTCATTTCATAGAATTAGAAGTCTGCATAGAAACAACACTGTGGTTTGTCATTATTCATCAGTAAATATTGTAGAACATTGAGTCAAGTAGCCATAGTTTTATGTAATAAGGATCATGATTTATGTTTCAACTCTGTCGTTAACTACAACCGAGCTAATTACTTGTCTTCAAACAATGCTGCGTTATCATCTGTATCGGAATGCTCAGTTCCGGCTAAGTACCTTATACAGGACTACTACCTAGATGCTGGACTATATTCTGTTGACGCCCAGGATTTTGCCATAAGCGATAAAGAGAAAAACGACTAGGAGTGCCAATTTGCCTAATATTTTATATTCCATAAGAGCTAAAGAATAGAATAACGAAAATCCACTTCTATTCTTTTACTCCTAACTCATATCTGTTGCATTTTAACTCCAGTGTGTGTATTGGGTGTTGACTTTAGTCCACTGTCAATACTGACAGCCGTCTTGCCTCTCCTTTTTTTTTTTAGAATAAGATAGATTACTTAAAAGAGACTCTGCTAATCATACGATTCAGACTCATTATTAACAAACTCATCCGATGGCTGAATCTATCTGATTAACTTCATCCGTAGTTGGTACACAGTTCAAATTTAGATTACATCAATCCTGAGCTTTCACAGTGTCAAAAGCTATGGTAGGAACTAAAAATAAAGGTGCATAATTTGTCCAAAAAACTGCAGTAGCCTCTTTTCTTCCTTTTTTTGCCAACAAATCTGCGACTTTGTTTGCCTTTGTGTCTGCCTATTGAAAACCCAAAAAAGAAATTAGTTGTCTTGCTTAGATCTTTACTTCCTCTAACATTTCTCTAGTTTGCCACTGGATAGATGATTCGCTTCCTTTTAGATACTTAATCGTTGCTTGGTTGTCTCCTTCAATGACTACATGTTGTCAGCTGTTATTGATTGCCCATTGTGTTGACAAGACTAAAACATGTTGAAATAATGGTATGTGATTAGACTAGTTATAAGCTAGAACAAATAATTGGCCTCGATTTGTTACTTTGTGCATTTGGTTTAGAATAAATTATGCAGTTTATGCTCTGTCTGTCTTCTATCATTTTGATCCTGGTTTTAGCTGCTTATATATGCATCTTATTGTGATCAGAAGTTGACATTCTTGTGCTGGAATCTGAATTTTCATGGTTCACATGCTGTTATTACCATCAACTGAGTGTTTTCTTTTCTTATGATCTTGTCAATGCAGTGCAGACTCGTTAAAAGTAACTAATCAATTTTTGATGGAAGATATGTTTGGTGACGATGAGCCAATGACACTCGCGTGCCTTGCTATGTCAGAAACTTCGCTGAAGAAAACATATAGATGAGTTCTGCAGCTTAATTTTCGTGTTGAAGCTCCATGGTCAGGGTAAGTGCAAATGAAGTCATTTTGGAGCAGTTATGATCAATCTTTATTGTCGCCTCGTATCTTCTATATATTGCCTAGTAAATGTGGTGCAATGTTTTGCCTGAAGTCATTTATATTACATTATGTATGTATTAATACGTGCCAAGAGCGTATTAATACGTGCCAAGAGCGTAAATCTACTCTTGCTTTCTGGTTGTCAGTGTTAACTTGCATCTTCCCGTTTTACTTTGTTGCCAAGTAGTTATGCTTGTTTGTGTCTGTTTTATACATGATCTAGCAGTAGACCATAAAACAGGTTTGCAGGAATCTGTTTTCCCCCAAAATTTTGCCTCAATATATGTGAACTTCAGATTTAGGAATGGTGAACCCTCTTAGGAGTGGGTAGCGAATGGCTGACTGACCAGCCGTTTTTGTAGGCTTCTAGCCAATGCTAATGAGGTCAGGATTTGTTGAATGTTAATTTAGGAGCTAGCTTCTAATAATAGATTAACATGTTAATTTTATCATTAGCTAAGCAAGATAATTCATCAAACGTATTTCGTTGATGTTACTGATTTTTCATCTCCGGTTGAAGATGAACAAAATTATACTGATGGGTTTACCGGAAGCTGGGTTTGTTTCGCTCCTATACTTGGACAAGAGTATACAAATCCCATCATAACATTTCATTTTCAACAGGCTGATTATGTTGTTTCAGAGACTTGGTTTAAGAGGCAAGGAAATATTTGTTTAGCAATGGTAAGATCGGATTCTAATACACCGGCTGTGCTTTTTGGAGCATTACAGCAGGCTAATAAGAGGATTTTGTATAATAATGTGGATTTGTCGCTCTCATTTGCTGATGAGAACTGCTGAAGAGGTCGGTGAACTCACAGTTTAAGGCGTTTTAGCGAGCAATATGTTCTTCTAATCATGAATAAATAATACATGTTCATCTGACATCATATATTTTGTAAGAAATTTATAGAGAAGTACCAGCTAGTAGTATTTATTTTATTTCTTAAGCCTTCTCTCTGCCAATCATGGGCGAAACTTCACTGGGGAAAAAGACAAAAAATCCATTTTTTTCATAGGCTATTTTGAGTTGGCCCATAGTAAGCGTGTGATTCTTAGGCTTAAGCCAGGGATAAGAAAAGGCTCTAGCTAACCCACCCATAACCAATGTCCAGTTCCGATAATGCTTTTAAAAATTTCATTATTTGAACCATGCGCTGGTGGTGGGAAAGATTCTTGCTTATGTTTGTGTCTATAAGATTGTTCAAATGCAGAGGAAGATATGAGTTATAATTTTTATTTTTATTTTTATTTTTTGTGAATAAGGTATTTCATTAAAAACTAAGACTCAAAGTGAATCAACATTACAAGTGGGCTATCTACCATAGCTAACAAACTAAAAATATTACAAGAAAAATAAATGATAAAACCACTGAAAGGTGTTGGACACGCATATGTTGCCTCGTTAAAAACCTTGACAAAGAAAACCCATAACCGAAGGGATAAAACCTTGACTAAGGAAAAGAGCACAACGCGATGAGTCCTAAAGAAGATTCTAAAACTAAAATTGCAAAGATAACCAAAATAATTGTAATTCTTTATTAACCTAGGAAGCATTAGTTCTCCATCGGTACCCAATGAGTAGTCTTCTAATACTGGCAGGGTGTATGGTTTCATAGACGAGATGTGAAGGTTGGACTTCTTTGCTCGTGATAACACTATCAAAAAGTTTTCCTGAGCCCTTCTATCACGAACAAGTTTGATAAAAGTGTCACGACGGCCTATACAGGAAAGAGATCTCTTCTTAATGATTGAGGATGATGGTATATCCTTTTCCACAATCGAAGATTTTGTTGATGAGAGTTGCATCTTCGAAAAAATGCAGCCATTTAGAAAATAGCCAGTATTGATTTCAGCATCATATTGTTTCACAGTAGCATTCATTTTCCTATTCCAAGAAGAAACACAAAAGCAGGTTAAATAGCACACTATCCTTACATATACACAATACATATCAAAATGGGGAGATAATACAAAAAAAATTAACTAATAAATGTGACAAGCACCAACAGGAAAAAAAGAGCAGAAAAAAGATTGTTATATTAGAACAAGAGACTAGGGGCGGAGAACTATGGACAACACAACTTAAGAAGAAACGGAAACTAAGCTATCTTGCATTTTAGAGATCACGTCACCGGAGATTTCTTTGGTCCTAAGGTTCATAGAAGATCCGAGTTAGTGGACTTGAAATGTTGTCATCAATATTACATAAAAATAAAACCCGTAACAATCTAGAAGAAAAAACAAGGAGATAAGGAAAAGGCCCATGTGTAGCCAATCAAAACCAATTGAGAAAACGTCTTGTCTCTTGTTTTTGCAGATCGGAGAAGAGCTCGAAACCAAACACCCAACTAAAAATTATCCAAAACCTGACAACACCAACTATAAAAGAAATTAAAAGGCACAGATTCTACTTTGACTCCCCGAACCAAGGCAAAGGAGGGTTAAAGCAAGCTAAAAAATGAATGAAAGAAAAATAGACAGAAGTAATTTAAGTAAAGAAGGTATTGAAGTGGGACTTACCTGGGGGTTGTTATAGGATCAGCGGAGTTAGGGACATGGGTTAAATGGATTTTTTTTTAATGATTAAATTGAATTAAGATAAAGAACATTACCCAAAAGATTTGCAGAGAAATCTAAGTACAACCTCACCAACATAGAACTAAAAGGAAACATTTGAATGATCAAGAGAAAAAAAAAATTGAGAAGAAATCCAAGAAGCCTAAAAAGAGGACAGAAATGAGCCAACAAACCAATAAAAACAACAACTTCAAAATCAAAACAACAAAAATGGATCCATTACTAAAAAGTATAACAAAGCTAGAAGACCTTAAAAGGAGATGGTCCAAAAGAAGCCTAGCCAAGATTAATCAAAACCCATTGCTTTTTCAAGGAAAATTTAAACAAAAGAATTTGAGAAGAAAAAGAAGACAATCTTAATTAGAGGAGACAAAGAAAAGAAACAACTTATAAGAACCCATATTAAAGATTTCATACTTAAAATTACATTTTAAATTTCCAAATTTTTTCCTGCACAAAAACACGAAGAACCGAGAAAGGAAACAATATTTCATTGATTAATAAGGAAAAGCAAAGATAAGAGAATCAGAAGAGCTAGAAGAAAGGAAGACACTTTTTTTTATAGATCTGGAAACAGGGAAGATTAATCTTGGTATTCTTATCTAAAACCATTTTAAATTCATTTTAAATTTTTGAGAAACATCCAAAGAACAAGGAGAGAAGGGTTTTCCTTCAAAAGCTTTTAGCAGAGTCAAATAATTTTTTAACATCTCAGAACATAAAATAAGAGCACACCAATACTAATTACAGAAAGAAAGATCTAGTCAAAAGAGAACACTTAACAAGATAAAGAGAGAAACATAGATCTAGACCGAAGAAAATAACATGAGAGTAGATGAAAATACTCCAGACCCAACAGAAGAAAAAAGCTTGAGAAGAGAAGATAATAATCCAGACCCAACAGAAGAATCAAAGCAAAAGGAGGAACATAAACTTGAAACAACAGATCCAAAACGGAGGAGGGGGAAGAACCTGATTCAACAGAGACAGAGAAGTAGAGAAGAAAGATCAAGCAACAAAACATATAATCTGAGATGAAAGAAAAATAGAACCAAGAACTCACAAAATTACGAAAGGAAAAACAATAATTTGTTACCAAAACATCTAAATTAATCATCTTTATTAAAGTTGATCCCAAAAACCATCCGCTAACTCATGATCCTGATAAGCCTCCAAGCTTATCCTAAAAAAAATTACTCCATAATCAGAGAGGAGAAAAAGAAATTTGGAGAGGAGAGAGGAAAGATGGTCAAGTTACTCGTGATTTGAGATATGAGTTATAATTAAGTTATAAGATTGTCAGCATATATCTAGAATATACAAAACAAAGCTTGGCTAAGTTAGGCTACATAAAAAGCGGCCAAGATTTGTCTAGGACGGATAAATCTACGACCGTGATTTTTTCAATAACCAATAAATACTTTATTAATTAGTGTCCTATTAGTTGCTCATGATGAATGATTAATTAATTTTTCATGTTAAATGTTCATTGAATGAATCTAATAAATACATATTTTTGTTAATAAATTAGTTTATTAAAAACTATATATATATTGTTCGGTAAAGAATTTGGTGCTGGCGAGTTTCGAACTCAGGTAACTGGTATCATCACCCAATGACTTTACCACTATACTACAGTGACCCCGGTTGGTGGTAGTGAAAGAAACAGTGGCGGGTATTTGTGAGTGGTGGAGGTGGTAACATTACTGGTGGTGGAAAAAATAGTGGCCGTGGCTGGTTTTTACGTACGGTGGTGGATGTTAGTGAATAGTAGTGGACAATAATAGTTTTGTGTCTTTACAAAATGAGCAACATTTTATTGTTGATAAATGTAGTTGGTTGTTTATAGCACAACTTGTAAGGACAAAACACAAATATTTTGAGGAGGATACTAAATCATATTAGACAATATGATCATGACCGCTGGATCACCCAAATGGGATCCCGACTATTTATAGTACCCGATCGAATAAATCACGGTTTTCAGTATTAAAATAAAATTGATTACATTTCCAGAATACAAAACAAAGTTTGGACAAGTTAGGCTTGATAAAGAACGATCAAATTTATACTTGCAGAACATAAATCTACCGCTATAAATGATCACATTTAATTAAAATTTAATAATAAATGTTCAATTGATATTTCATAATAATTTTTTCTTTAATTAATCAAATGAATATATTTTTGTTGATTTGATATTAACCATATCAGTAAGCATTAATGGTGGTTATGATGGTGGGCAGTGGTGGGGATAATGGTGGTGGGTATTGGTGAGACTGGTGGAGTGGTGACGATAATGTGGTGGTGGAATAACTAGTGGTAGTAGGGTGAGAAAAGGGGTCCTAAGATAGGTAAATTAAGCACTAATGATGGTTGTGATGGTGGATGGTGGTGGTGGATCGGAGGTGGGGATTATGGTGGTGGGTATTGGTGAGAGTGGTGGAGTGGCGACGATAATGTGGTGGTGGAATAAGTATTGGTAGTAGGGTGAGAAAAGGTGTCCTAAGATAGGTAAATTATTTAGTCACCCTTGGTTAATTTTTCTTTGTTTTGTTTTAATTTGATTTTAGTTTTCAAATTACTTTTTTTTTTTAAATTAAAACAAATTTTAAAGGCCAGATTTTTCCAAAAAAGAAGATGTTGTGATTTTAAGATTTGCCTGGTAGGGGGCACGAAGAAAAATGAAACCTATAAATTTTTTGACTAAACACAAGGCTATACGCGAATTAATTGTAATCGGTTCAGTTTCTCACATCTCTTTTTATTCCCCTTTTTTGTCATGGTTTCGGTTTCTTTCATTATTTCTCCCCTACTTCATGGGATTATGCAAGGCTACTCATGAATTCATTGTAATCGATTCAGTTCTCACATCTCTCTTTATTCCCCTTTTTTTATCATTATTTCTGTTTTTGTTATTTCTCCCCAACTTCGTGTAATTATGCATGCTTGAGAAATAGTTCATGATAATAGGTAAAGAGACAAGAAAAGAAATGGATCAAGAATTAAATATTATTATAAATTTTAGGAAAATGAATAAACACAAATCTATTTAAATTGGGAACCCAACAATTTATATCAAAGAAAAAAATTAAATTCTAATGCTAACAGATTTTGCAAGATTAATCATATTGATTTTAAAGTAATTTTAAGTGTTTTTAGTTTTGTTACAGGTTTGGTGAATGACCTTTGATGATATTTTTTTGAAGTAGTGAACGAAATAATGTTCTACTGCCCATAGGATTTGCTCTAACAATTAACTATGTTTGTCCCAAAGGGTTGTATAACTTACATACACAATATTAAAAGATTCGAGGATAAAGACACGTTTATTAACCTACTCCTCAAAACATTTATTCCTGGATTGATCGGTTTGATTCTTCTCAGACAATAACGACATGTATGAATCGATGGATACATTTGAAACACATATCATTCCCCGTGCCATTACGGCACGGGTTGAGACCTAGTATGTTTATAATGTATCAACATCGACCTCTGGAAATAACAACAAATACCATAAAAAAAATCGTAGAGCTGTAGTTTTCCAATCGAATGATGCAGTAAAAGAAATTACAGTTGCTTGAACAAGTTCATAAGAACAATATACCAGCATTTATCAAAGAAGAGGAGGATCTGAATAGAGGTATCAAATGGGAAAATATGACAATGTTTCCACTCCGGAATGAGCTTTAGGGGATACAAAGTCTCTAAAAAGCTATAAAGAAGGCTATAACAAGTTACATTGAATGGCTACTCAAACTCTATTTGAAGATGCAAAATGATAATTCCAAATTACTGAACTCATCGAAGACACATAACATAACTATCCGATAAGTAGCTGTGGACATCAACCAAATCTGACCAGTCCTTTTCTTGCACACCGTCCCTAACTAAGTTAATGCAGGAAGTAGGTTCTGTCTACCGGGATTTCTCTAGCTAGGAGATCTTTTCGACTTCCAGGTTCAGAGCTGACAAATCAAGATACTCAGATAACCTTATGCAAACAAACATTTGGATCATCCTTCACTAGCATCTCTAATCATGATCCAAGGTGATGTACCAACGACCACTCATGTCAATCCAAAATTGTGACACCCCAGCTCAGCAACATCTCTGCACAACAAATACAGTTGTCCACAATCAATACTAAGAACTAGGTTATAGATGTAAACTAAATGTTGCTGGGAGACGAATCATTAAAATGATTTCACAATCAATGTCAAGAACTAAAATTAATCTCCTCCACACACTGGCAGTGATGGCAAAGATTATACTTTTACGGGATTGTCGGTGAACAATTGGACGTCAATATATCTTCTGAAGAAATACCTCAAGAGCTCACAGATCTTGTATCCTGTATTAACTTAATTAGGGAAGGTGTGCAAGAAAAAGACTGATTAGCATTACTTTCAGACTTTTCAGTATGCAGTAATGTAGTTTATGTGTTTTCTTCAACGAGTTCATTAATCCGGAATGATCATTTTGTCTCCTGAATCTTGATAGTAGTAAGTTTATGGAGCCTGAAATAACATTCCATTTAAATTAGTGCTCTTAATAGTAGGTTACAACCATAATCAGACAATGTTGGCTTGCATGACTCAGTTCAGTGGTGGATGACTTACATATGACTTATAATCAAATAGCCTTCAAAAGGTTGTGATTTTTTTTGGAAATAAATCAATATACCATAAGATTAATGCCGAGTTAGTTTCGTATGGGTAGTTTATGTAGATTGATGACGATGGGTAGTTTCGTATGGGAATGCGGTGGAAGAACAAACAAGAAGAACACCTCCTTTGAATAGATCGGAGCATTATGATATTTCCTCTCAATGTACTTTCATGGATCACACTAACAGTATCATTTTTTTTTTTGAACAATTATGGTTATGGAACTGATGAAATTTTAGATTCCAAGGGTTTATAAAGGCGTAGATTTTAAGCTGATTGATTATGTCAGTTAATTATATAGATTTGTAGCTATTGTTATTATCGTGCTTGTTAAATGGAAATATCTTGGTCATTTTCTGAACTAGTTATTTGGTTACTTTCTTGTAGAGCTGAACACTACGGATCCCATTTCATCTAAGAAGATTTAAACTTAGGTTTTACATTTTCGAGTAGTTTGTTGTTTTAAGGATATAACAAACTTAGTTTAATGCAAACCGAATTAAACGTTCCCTTAATTCGCCAACCTAAATTTAAATTAAAGTTAATTTTTACACTCAATTTTGCTCATGAGACGTGTTTTAATCCAACCATATGATTTGAGCTCTGATTGAACTAATGTTTTAATTTATATGATTTATCAAAATGAAATCTATTTGATTTGAGCTTTGATTGAGTTAGCTTTTTAATTTATACGAATTATATGAAAATAAAAACAACTATTGTTTGCGGACGTGCTCTTAACTTGTCTTGTACAAATCAATGGGTTTAGAATATTTCCATATTTGGGTAATCTTTGGTTTTGTCATATTTAGTGCCCATAATGAGTATAACCTTTGATAGGAGGCTTCCAAAATATCTCAATTTATCAAATTAATAGACAGGTTTGGAAGTTTCGGATTTTCATCAAGGCACAAGTTCTTGTGAAACGGGACATCGTGAACCTCATCTCTAACTGGTTTGCACGAAGGACATTTCAACCTCCTTTATTGCAACTAAAACTGCTAGGATGGTGATGTACAAGATAAACAATACAACAGAGTACATGAATAACATCGACCACTGGAAACTGAGCAAAGTCGTACTCTACCATGTTAAAGGCATGGGATTGGAGTTTCTTCTTCAGTAAAATGATTAAGGTTTGAAGTTTCCAATCTATCAATCTTTCCAATTACTCAATAAATTACTCCGGTTTTACGATGTGAAAGATAAGGTAGTTCATTCTCAATAATATCAAGCTATCCTACGAGTTGCAAGATGTTTTTTATCCAACCGGATTTCCTATACATAAAAAATGAGTCAGCAGTGAAGTTTTGGTTAGTCGTGAGCAATTTGAACGTGTACAGGTAATAGACCACAACAAGGTGATGCTATAATAGATGTCAATGGCAACATAAATTTGGTTGCTCTCACAAAACAGTATACGAACATTGGAAATAACAGTGCGGAACTCAATGTTCATAACTGTTTTTTTAGAGAAATATTTGTGTTGCATTGAAATCCATAATAGCATCACCATGTTGTGGTTTATAGCCGTATACACGTTCAAATCGCTCACGCGCATCAAAAACTTCACCGCTTACTCTTTTGTCATTGATAGGCAACCCGGTTAAATAAAAAACATCTAGCAACCCGTAGGATACCTAGGTATCGTTGAAAATGAATACATTATCATTTACATCGTAAAGTCGGAGTAATTTTTATAGAGCAATTAGAACTATCGATGGATTGGAAACTTCAAACCTCGATCTTTTTCTTGATGGAGGAACACCAATCCCATGCCTTCAACATGGTGGAGCATGACTTTGCTCGATTTTCAGTCGTCAATGTTAGTCATGTACTCTGTTTTACTATTATCTTGTATGTCACCATCCTAGCAGTTGTAGTTGCACTGGAGGAGATGAAAACGATCCTCGTGCAGACCAGTTAGAGATGAGAATAATGATGTCTTGTTTCACACGAACCTCTGCGTTGATGAAAATCCGAAACTTTCCAATCTCACCATTAATTTGAAGAATTAAGATAATTTTGAAACCTCCAATAAAATATTCAATTTATAACGAAATATGAGCACGAAATCCGCCAGAAACAAATATTACCCTAATTTGGTACAAGATAAGTTGACAGCACGTCTGCAAACAATAATAGTCTTTCCCATTTTCATAAATCATATCAATTAAAACTATAGTTCAATCTAAAATCAAATCATATAAGTTGATTTTCCATAAATCATATAAATTAAAACCCTAGTTCAATCATAGCTCAAATCATATAGATTGGAGTATGAATTGAAAAAAATTTAAAACAAGTTAGACCAAAAGACTAACCTGATAATAATGACAAATCCACCAGATGGTTTAGTTCTTTGCATCGCAAATCCCACAATTTGTTTTCCCCTTAAATTTTGCTCTATTAAAATTTGGGTTATAACGATAGAAAAACAACTACAACTTTTATTTTTATAGAAAATGGTTTCGATCTTAAAATTAAAAAACAATAAAACAAAATGGATCAATGCTGCCCGACCCCTACTTTGCAGCTGGGTTGGATTGTTGGATCGTTCATGGTGGGATTAAAAACACGTCTTATGAGGCAAATTTGGTGTAAAAGTAAAGTCTAATATAAATGTAGTTGGCGAATTAAGGGAGTGTTTAATTCGGTTTTCATTAATTTAAGTTTAGAATATTCGTAAGACAACAAACTACTCGAAAATGTAAAACTTAAATTTAACTCTCCATAGGACTGGTCCTGGGATCCCCTTTCATTTAACAAATATAGTTTCACAAGTCTACTTCCTTAAATTATATCGTTAGATTTAACATTCATACATAGCTTTAAGGTTTGGATTCCACGCAAAGTTCAAACACACCGAATAATAAAACATTTGCTGATCCACAAATGTCAGTTAATACAGCTAACAACGTGACTACTATGCTTCAAAACAAAAACAATGATTTGTGCAAATTCCAGTATCAAAAATAATGATAAACTATCATTCAAAGCCGACAAAACGAACAGATAAAAAAAAGTTTATTTCTGGAAAGTAACGGAATCTGAAAAACGAAAAAAAAAATATAATAAATAAAAAATCAAGATAATAAACTATCAATCCTACCACTAGACAGTATAGGTACTCATTATAACAACAAATTAATAAAACCCCTAATTTTAATTAATAAATCGAACTCATTTTCTTTACGTAAAGCCGACAACAACTACTTTTGTGGCGGACCGGAAAATTACGCCTGGAGCGCCTGGGCGCGCAGGCCATAACATCCACGATGCGCAATGATGATGCTACGATCCGGGCCTTTAAGCTAGGCAAATGCACGTTCATTTACCCTTGCAAGCATGCTCGTGGAGCATGATGCAGCTAACTTAGCTTCCACACCATTCAAACTTACCCCTGATCTTCAAAGGGTTTATTAAGAAAGAAAAAACGACCTTTTGAGGCCCTAAACGATGGAATTTGGCTAAAATTCCAAGACTGTGATGCGTAGATCACGTCTTGATTGTTGGGCCGTTTCCCATCAATTTAGACCCATCTTGAGCTAAATTACGACAATCGGGTTTTTAGCCTCCAGATAGGCTATAACTTGCTCATCTGCGTCAACTTGTCTCACCAAGTTTGGCCACAATCATCTCCTGTGTCAAGCTACCGATCTTAGATGATATGAGAGGCCAATGTGCCGCAATCATCTCTCAAATAGATGATATGAGCGACAAAGTGCTGGACCGGCAATGCTACAACTCATTGCGGCTGCCTACGTACCCTTCCCTACTCCATAATGATCAAGCACAGACCGTAGTTCATCCCTGAAGGGACAGAAAACTTAAACCAACTCGTTTGCGAGGCCGTGGCCAAGCAATAATGGTAATGGCCTAGTCCGTATAGGCCATTCCGTCAAAATGCATCAAAGGAATGCATATTTAGCCCACGACATGGAATAGTGATTCCCATGCTCAATGCGCTCCATTGGGAAGGATATTCAATTATAAATGAGACTTAGGCATCATTTATACTCTCCCGGCTAAGCTATGAAGCTTACTTGGTGCATAGTCCGCATATGCACCTTCAACCAACTACCCCTCCCTATATATGTTAATTTGACATTTTTACAACTTAAATTGGGGACCAAAAATCATTCATCAATTCCCACTTTTACTATTCATGGCCGTTGCCATATATTTCTGAATAACCGGCCAAGATGGCTGTTCACTGCCAATGCCAACTCGGATGTTCAGCCATGTTGGCCATCCACTGCCAACCCGATGCTCAGCCATGTTGGCTGTCTGCTGCCAACCCGATGTTCATCCATGTTGGCCGTCCTCTACCAACCCGATGTTCAGCCATGTAGGCTGTCAGCTGCCAACCCGATGTTCAGCCATGTTGGCCGTCCGCTGCCAACCCGATGTTCAGCCATGTTGGCCATTCGCTGCTAACCCGTTGTTCAGCCATGTTGGCTGAACATTGTCAACGTGTTGAACAAGGGTCAATGTTCCTTTTCCTACGCAATAGAAGCTTTGGATGAAGCTTCATCTCGGGCCATGGCGCACCTTTTAGCATGCGCCATGCTAAAAACACGGGGTGTTTCAACTCATGAATACCGGGAATTGTTCGGCGCAAAAATAAACACAACCGTAAGAACTAAAAGTGCTTTGAAGAAACAGTGTGAATTTTGTTGTCTCAATTTACATTATAAAGTTGAATAGTTCAAGACCAATGGTCACTAGGCGGCTAGTGAATTCGACAAAATTCACTAGGGAAGGTTCAAAGCCAAAAGCCACCTATCCCGACGCTGTAACTTTCACTATGTAATATCTCTGTCTGTTTTTTTTTTTCGATTTACTTTTATAGAGAAATTCTATTCATTTGGGGGATTGTTGGAATTATGAAGCATAATTCCGGAATCAGTTGAATAGAATTTGGGTAGAGGAACTATGGTTTTATATGCCCATACATGGACCAGGCCTGGCTGGGTGACTATCCGTATGAAAGGGTTTTACCAAACAGTTATTATTTCAACTGTATGTCAAAACCGTTCCTCAAAAGGTATCTATAAAAGTCGCGTCTCTTCCCAATCGACTTCTTCTTCATGGAACAAGACTGTTCATATGTTTTTAGACGTGGTGACGATTGTGCACAGTCAAGTTTCTCCTCTATAAATACTTCTCTGTTCTTAGTTTTCAAAATACAAGTTTTCATTCAATTGCTCAAGTATTTTCAAGTGTTCAAAGAGAGATTACTGCATGATTTAGTTTGAAGCTTCTTGCGTTGTTTGAGTGCTGCATCAATCAAGAAGGTAAGATTGTTGAAGTCCTGGGAGACAAACACCATTCACCCATACGGCATCAATGTGGGGGTGCTAATTGTCTTAAGGACATAGAGTTCTTCTCTAGCATCAATCTTGTTTTACTTTATTTGTTTTATTTCGTTTCATTATTTCTTTTATATAATGCTTGATTGTTGATTGAATTACAACGGGTTTGTAATTGTTTGTGATAATACTTTTGGAGTGCTAATTACAATGAAGAATTGATTTAACAAAGTTACAATTATGTACACAGAGTATTTGAGTAAACGTCTCAAGGATCTGTACACACATATGCTCATATATGAAGTATATAATTAGGATTCTACATATCGAGATTTTGGGTTCTTAGTATACACTGTCCAGGATCCTAAATCAGGCATATATGTTTTTCATATGAAACCCAGGTTGACATAAAATGTATCAAAGTAGTTTTCTACATTGCGTGCAGATGATATGGATCACTATAATCTTCTTGTTCAATTAATGGTGCTTGTACGTTCGTATAAATCTTAGTAAGATTGGTACTGTATGTATACGAATGTTTGTGTACTGTAAAAGAAGTACTAACATATTTCCAACAAAATAAGTTTGGATTCAAAAGGGATGAAGTGTTGTACCTCCACCACATTCCCATACCAAACCAACAATCATTAATCTACATGCCATTTGTGGTGGTTTAGGGCTTATGACGGGAGGGGATGGAGGAGGAGGAGGAGAAGAAGCAGAGGTTCTAGGGTTTTTGTTTGGTGTTATATGAGCTTTTGTAACCTTATGGATTTGCCTGAGCTTTTATAGCGATCTGCATTTCATCAGTGTATTTAAAATAGTGCACGCGAGCTTCTACATAATTAGAAGATTTGCATTTCCCTCCGGTATATTATTTTCACGGGGTAATTATAACAATGCACACGTTCAAGCCGAACTTCCATGCGGTTTGCTCGCATGTGGCGTGGTGGTCAATTATGATGAGGCTCTACATTTTTTGGCGATTTGCATTTCACCCTAACCGCATGAGAGGTAATTTTCTAGAAACATCAAAAGTCAGTTGTCCAATTAATTCTAAGTATACTGAACATAGCAAAAGAAGGAAATTTTTTTTTTAGCTAATGTACAAAATACATTACGAAGCTGATTATAGAAATTCTATGGCAACTCAGAATCTGATGAATGGCCAGATGCTTTACGTCTGCTAGGGCTCATTATACTTTCATTGTTTAGATTGCGACCCCAAATTGTCAATTGCGGAGGTCTTGTTCTCCCTCTTGGACTTGGTGTACCTGTCATATAACATCAGTGTGGACATTTTCAGTTAATTATCTGGATATGAACTCTAGAGGTAATTTGCAAAACGTTATTTAGGTCAGATTTAAACTATCATAAAATTCTGGTTTGCATTATAATGGCAATGCTATGTCATAACGCAGGCTCGAGGCGGATTCAATCAGTTGCAAATTAGCACGTTTTCTGCATCACAACTAATGCTAAAAACAAAGAAATAAGGGGATGAATATGCAACTGACCTGGTTTACTGATTTTTCCATCCATGAACTTCTTTGCTGAAAAAGTTTTCTTCAAAACGGGTTCTGTCCTCTCGTAGATAACTGTAGGCATCTCGGCTATCTGCGGGAAAGGATCTTCTAATGTACCCCCATTTTCATCACCACATAAAGAAGCTCCGTCGCTTCCAGATTCCGAACTCCTTTCTCTAAAATTTACAATTATCCTTTCTTTCTCAAAACCTCTATAAGCAAACATTTGGAATGGGATTTGTGATACGACTAGTGGATCATGACATCCCCACTCCGAGAATTTCTTTGAAAGTCCTTGCTCAATGTCACAGTAATCCATCACCGGGGACGGTGCATCAGGTTGGCTATGGTCTGGATTCATTAATAGGAATCTCTTTATGTAGCGGAGAATTCTACAAATGGATATGAAACTTGGTCGTTGAAGAGGCTCAGCATGCCAGCATTTCTTCATTAAGGAAGTGAGATATCTCGGTGGAGAGAACGGGAAAGACGGCCTCTCCCCTGATCTTATATTCCTACTCAATTTATCCCCTTGTCCATGTAAATCCTCAAATGGAACTTTCCCCGTCAAAAGCTGATAACAAATCATCCCAAAGCTATAAACATCGGCTTTCTCCGAAAACTGAAATGCACAGTTATCTCCAGAGTGTTCTTGCTCGGATAAAACTTCAGGGGCATACCATATATGCGGGTGCGTCTCCTGTGGATTTGTAGGGGTTCGGACATTAAAGTTCTTGATCGAAGATACTCCGAAGCCAGAGACTTTTGCATGCAAGTACCCATCTGACAAAGGATTCCTTGTTCTGACAAGGACATTGTAAGGATTTAAATCACCATGGTGTATCTTCTGTGAATGTAGATATTCCATGCCTCTTGCAATTTGTAACATTAGATCAACTGCAACAGGTAACGAAAAAAGAATTCGCCTCCTTGGACCAGATATCTCCTTGATGTAACTGAAGAGATCTTTATTCATAAGCTCCATTACTAAGAAGTTCTCTTTCTTATCCTCATCAGAAAATCCCCATGGGAAATGCATTACGTTTGGGTGAGTAATTGACAAGAGCAAAGATATATTAGGAATTAACTTATCGATATTGCCGTAAAACTGACGCACCGCAAAGCTTTCACCCAACCATTGAATCTCTTTATATTGGCTGCTTCCGTTTCCTAATCGCCTCCTCACCTGAAAATCCTTGGAACCTACTAGCAACGAACTATGAAAAAGAGTTTCAGGTTCTGTATCATCTAGCTTTCGTATAAGTATCTCAGCAAGCCGTTGTTCTGGCTTTGAAAGATTTGTGGAGCTTCTCATTTCTCGAATTGTTTGCAGAAGAAACCAATGATCTTCTCGCCAAACTGTATCCAACCTATTGCATATATCTTGCGATACTAAGTACTGCCTGCCGTATTTCCACTGGAAAAGCTTTGGATCCCTCCAATCTTTATCATACTTGTTTGAGATTATTACCCGTTTCTTATGAATCTCGTCGTGGTCACACCCTGCAATCTCTCCAGCTATCTCTATCGCTTCAATGACAACAGGAATGCAAGATAAAAAATTGTGAATGTGGAATTCTATACAATCGGTATTCTGCGCTAGAGAGATCGCTTTAGCCCACCAATCTTTGATTTCTAAACATTGCTGGATATAATGAGCACCTTCTTTATAGATTCTGTGCAACTCTTTCAATGGACATTCAATAGCTTTCCATTTCGTATGTCGCTCTTCAAACCTCAAATTCTTTTTAATCTCTTCGGCGATCACTTCGTACGCGAGAGTATAGACATCCACTAACAAACAACATTGCCGTTGGTTGATTTGAATATCGTCTTTGAATACCATTAATGCCTTTAGATACCCCAATACTTTTCCTAAGTGCCTGAACTGATCCATTCCTAGTGCAGAGATTCAGATTACGGCGAAAAAACGATGAATGTTCAAAATGATTTGCAAAATTGGGAAACTGGCACCGGTGTTCTTCCAAATCATGGCAGTCCTTTTTCTGCGGCGCATTGCCCTGGAATGTTTTGACTCTTATTTTGACTAACGGCTAACCGTATTTTCTTGAGGATCTTAACAGATCTTTGCTTAATTTATAAAGGCCATGCGGCAAGTTCTTTTGGGATCCACAGCTGATGTGACAGACATGTCATCAGTTTATAGCTAACGTGTATTTTTGATGTGGCAAATTCTGAGATTCGGTGGATTAGCTACTTTGACATGTCTGGACTGGACGCATTCTAAGAAAAATAACATGGAATTACTGGCTTGGTTCCTGATGTGCACCTTCTCTATAAATCCTGTGCAGTTTTTTTAATGGACATTCAATATCTTTCCATCTCGTGTGCTGCTCTTCAAACCTCAAATTAAGTGAACATTACTGATCACTCCATCTTTGTTCTCTTTGTTCCTTTGCAACAAATTAAGTGATGCATGGAGCCATGGGCACATGCATAAGTTTCCTCGTGTTCAATAATACACAATTGGAATGACAAGAGAAGGAATCACGAGTTGCCAAGGTACTTGAAGATAGTATTCTAAAAGTTTGAGTCACTTTTGCAGGAACAACATACCACAAAATATTTTGGAACTTTAGAACGTTTTTTTCCCAAGGAAGCATGAGTTGCCATGGTACTTCAAAACTTGAGGTCTTGCAGTTCTCTAAAAATATTGAGTCACTTTCATATGAACCACCAATAAGTTATTATTAGGCCGACCGAGCGAAGCGAGTGAGGACTTTATATATGGTGACTTTGTGTCAATGTGACACGTGACTTTTTTTCCAAATTGAAGCAAAAAAAAATGGATTTTGTTTGGTGTCCTATTTGAAATGACGCCACCGCCCCTCCCTTTTAGTCCAATTACTATAACTCCATAAGTATCCTATTTTTTCAGGGGTATATATGAAAGTACACTAGAATATAACATATCTAAAAATACGTGCCTTGGAATTTTACAAATTTTATCTCGTTGGAAAGCTCTTAAAGAAATCTACGCAATGAGTACAAACAACAATATCAAATTTAGAGTTTTTACGAAAAATTTCTGAGGTGTTTATCCTTTTAGGCACAATTTTTGAAAATTGAATGCATAACCATTATGCAAACCACCACTAAGGATGCATAACACATTATGCATGCATCCATATTTTAGTTTAGGCATCGACTAATTTTCCGTTGCAACTAATAAAACGACATGCTCCCTCCATTTCAGGAGAAGTGATATTTCCATTTTAAGCACAATTTTCGAAAACTGATTGCATAGCTCATTATACAAAATTTAGTTTTGCGCCAATATTTTCGGTCGGTCCCGTGGCAACGGTCATCTGTCATATTCTTATCACGGTGTTCTAAGAGACTAGGATATTCTTCCCCTAAAGGAAAAAAAAAAAAGGAACACTATCCATATACACCTAGTATGAGGCACATTAAAAAAGACCCTTTCTAACTTAAATTATACCCCTAAACTTAATACATTACTAAAATATCGTCTTTTGTATGGTGTATA
Organism: Papaver atlanticum; assembly: GCA_023531105.1. Lineage (NCBI taxonomy): Eukaryota > Viridiplantae > Streptophyta > Magnoliopsida > Ranunculales > Papaveraceae > Papaver > Papaver atlanticum. The sequence goes on along the minus strand of JAJJMB010009172.1, from coordinate 486,733 downwards.
TACAAAACCTCTGACACTAACCACTATTCAAAAAGAAAAGGACAAAAAAAAAAAAAAAAAAAACACCATCTCTACTGTCCACCACCACTGACCACCACCACCACTGTCCACCACCGTCCGCCGCCGCCCACCACTACCAACCACCACCGATGACCACCACCACCACCACCGCCACCAATCACCACCTTGGCGGCCAACCACCACCACCCGCCGCCGCCATCAACAACCACCACCGCTGCCAACCACCACCGACAACCACCACCAGTGACAACCATCACCGACAACCACCACCACCGCCTCCAATCACCACCAGCAACCACCGCTTCCACCACCACCATGTGGAGTCAACTTGCTAAAGTTGTGTCCATATCGGAGGCAACTAACTCAAGTTGTCTTCAAAAGTGAAGGCAACTAGCACAAAGTTGTCTTCAAAAGTGAAAGCAAATAGCCGAAGTTGTCTCCAAATATGGAGGCAACTAGCACAAGTTGTCTCAAAAAAAAATATACACATATGAGTGAACCTAGTGTGAGTCGAACACACATCTTCTGACATATAGTCGGTTGTGCTACCATTGCACCACAGATTCATGCATAACACAAGGAAACATGCATATAAAAAGCTACCTGGTTTGGCAAAAACAAACTCACGTATACCAGCTGAGCATCCATCAGCAAGCTCAACTTAACAACCGAATGCAAACCCAGCTCTATTCGCCAAGCTTCAACTGCAACATCAAACTGTTTTGCACTTCACTTCAACTCCCATTTGTTCACTGCTTCACCAACTGCAACCTTGTTCCACAAACTTATAGCTCAACTCCAACAGCAACTGCAATTTTGCGTTTGCAGCATCACTAAAATTGCAATTCCTGTACTTGTACTTGCATCTTCACCAATACCAGTCACTGCAATTCCAGCTCATTCACTCATTCCCTGCAATTACCAGTACCAACATCTAAACTCATTCCAGTCCACTCTTCTGTTGCAATTCTATAGCTTCATAACCAACCCATTGAATCACCAACAAAACTAGCTCTCAGCACCCTTCATCATTTACTGCAGCTTCACAGACAGTAACAATCATACCCTGTAATCATTCATACCACCAATACCCATCACCAGCATGAATAAATCAAAACAAAACCATTTTAATTCTTACCCTGATTTCTTCATATTCATACTCATGTCCTCCATTCTTCATTTTCATACTCAGTTGTCCCAAACTGTCTCCAAATGAAGTAGTAATAAGTGTTGCGACATCACTGGCTAGGGCTTGTAAAAAATAAGCTACCTGAACTCCCCACTCAATCTCTTGGATATCTCTCTGCTGCAAAAAATCATATCAAAATCACATTTAATAGACAGATAAATGGTAACACTGACCAAACACGTCGATAAATTGCTAACTATTTTCTTAAAAAAATGGAGCCAACTAGATCAAATTGCGTCCGAATCTGGAATCAACTAGCTCAAGTTGCTTCCAAAACCAGAACCAACTAGCTCAAGTTGCCTCCAAAAGGGGAAAGCAACTTTCTCAAGTTGTCCCCAAAATCTAGAGTCCAAGAACGAAGATAGAGAAAACTGGATAAAGTTCAACTATTGTTAATCCCATTTCAGAATGAAACCATGTACACACGTTCTTGGAAAACTAAACAGACTCAAGAATAAGTTGCTACCTTTTCATTAAAAAGTGATATATCTTACTAGATGTATGGCAAACTAAATAGACTCAAGAAAACATGCTAAATCAAAATACCAGAAGAAAATTTCAGACATAATGCAATTGATAAACTAGTTAATTACTATCGGTATACTATTATATTATACGTCTGATGCATAGATCACCAACACAGGGCCATTGAATCACATAGTTCTTCATATAAATACTAGATTCTAACGAACTAAGCAGAAAAGTTAAACAACATTTTTACAAAAAAACATAAACATACAATATTATTTTCCCTAGCTTCTATGACTAGACTTCGGGACTATAATACCTGAAAGAGGATAAGCCCAATGACTGGATATGCATCAAATCCAAAGTTTTGAAACAGGTCCTTTGAGTTCTTCACAAGAGAATATCCTCTAAATTGCAGTAACATAAGAATCTGCATCATATAGACAAACAAATTGATTTACGTACACTTAGATAAAGACGTCCAAACTAGAGAGCATCTCTTGCATGATTGAGAACGTTTGAAATAACAAAAACGATACCTATCTGAAGCTCGTTTTAACCACAAATAACAAGTCAAATAAACTACGTACTCAATATTAGATGTGTACAACTTCATAATGAGCGAGCCTAGTGTGTACATCACCAATACCATGAACCCTATCTGCATAAGTATACGGCTGTATGTATGGTGGGGATGAAAAGCCTATACAAAGTCCACTAGTTAGGCTGGACCCTTTTTTGTCTAGTGCTAGTAGAAAGAAAATGGCCCCTTTTTTGTCTAATGCTGGAAAATGTACGCACATTTTCATGTAAATACAAGACACTTCTATTTCACGGTTAAAGCTACTTCTGCATGATGCACATGCATCCGGCTACCTACTTGATCGGTCGTAAAAGAACAAAAGTGTAACATGTTCTATAATTAGCAGAGGGATGTAACCACTGTGAAAGTGAGACTAAAGATGGAAATTCAACCAACAAAATCAACTGTGAAATCTCTGATTATTACCTTAGCATTACAAATCTATCACTAAAAAAATACTTTAGTACTTGACAAAAATTTGCATACTCATCAGGAAATAAAATTGTTTAACTTGATACCAAGATAAAGTTAAACCTGTGAAACTACTCAATTAGTTAAAGATATTGGAAGAAAAAGATTGATATATATCTGAAATTTAATATCATCAAAACCAAATAGACTACTGTTAGGAAAATTGCTAGGGCACGCATCAATTAACGAAATTCAAATTCAAGGGGTAATAGAGATTAAGGAAACTTGAGTTCAAATCTACTTTTAGATATTCGATTGGAGTTACATATTGAGAGACAACTCGAATTTTACTCAAGAACACTAGAAAAACTTGATTGAAATTTTTCGATTTTTTTTTCTCAAAATAAAAACTAAGTTGAGACTAATTTAGGTTTAAACTCTAATTATGAAACTGAAAAGAAGATCGTGATGAAACCGAAGCTATTAAGTTTAATTTGCCATTTTTGTAAAAAATAATTTCAATTTTAGATAGATGAGTGAATCGATTGAACTAGAACTATTAGGAAAGATTATACTTATCTTTGGATTCATTTTTCGTTGATGAATCTTCGTTTTCAGTTGGAGGTGGTGGTATTTATAATATTCCCACAAAAAAAAAATCCTACCCAACAACCCGAGTGACAGTTTGATGCGAAATGCATTATTTCAAAATTTCCCATTTATATCGGGATACGCCACCTCAAACGAGTTACTAACTCGCCAACTCAGTGCTGAACTCGGTAGTTATAAATAGCAAAACCCTAGCAGCCGGCAACTAGATTTTACAGGGGTAAAAAGGTATATTGGTTATAATTTCCTAAACATAGAAAACCCTAGAAGCGGTGGTTAGGCGGGTTATATATAGCAAATATACGTCTCTTTCTTCAGCCACCGCAATCACCAACCAACTTCTCAACGAAACCCGAAACAGAAGAAACTTAATTTGCAGAACGATTTCGATATAGGTCTTCGTGTTATCTGAGAGGAAGAATCATTGTGCTGATAAAGGTGGTTCAAAACTATTTCCATTGCCATTCTCCACCTTGTTAATCGCTATGTTTATCCGTAACATGAAAACAAGAGCATCTTGATTTGCACAATGATTTCTACTCTCAGAGACACAAAGCTAACCAGCTCTTCGATCTCTCTGAGAGGAGAAATCATTATGCTGATGAAGATGTTTCATACCATCTTTTGATTTTGGTTTTTTTTTTCACATATAAGTTCATAGATTCAAACTATGAACATCAGAAAAGGTTTCAAAATATGAATGTTATTCGTAGTGGTGGTGCAGGTGGATGTGAACTGTCTTGCAGGGTGTGAGTTGGTTCTGGTTAGCCCGCCGTCGTAGAGGCATGTATGGTGGTTGTATGTTTTTGTGCTGACATATATGCTAGTTTTGAGTTATATTCGGTAACCTACAGCCAGTCATTAGTTTCTGTTTTTGTGCTGACATATATGCTAGTTTTGAGTTATATCTTGCTCTTAGGCTTTGCCCTTACTTGTCTTGGTCCTTGGAGTTTGTCCTTATTGCTTTGGATTGGTGTTGTATTTTGCTTAATTAATTGATCCTTGTTAGTCTCTTTATCAATGAATAGATTACAAACTCAAAACTAAAATAAACAACACTAATGGATTTGCTGTAGATATAAGTTTCCGTAGAAATTGAGTTGTTGTATTATATAAGCCGATATTATCTGGTGGTAATGGTAGTGGGGGATGGTGTTGGTGAATTAGCTACTTTGAGATGCCTGGACGCATTCTTATTGGATCAACTACATTCTGTAATTTTGTAAACAACTCCATGCTGATCAAAGAGTGAATTATTAAATTATCACTATGGCACGTCAGGTATCAGCCTATCACGCATGCCTTGAGACCATACGAAAGCGTTGGTTGTTCACGACATAAACCATTCAACTATTGTAGATTCTTGTTCCCAACAACGTAGATATAGTTGAACTTGTCATGTAGAAACGGGAAATCAGAGGAGGGAAGGACGAAGAAAAGATAATAGCAAGAGATGAGAATATAGTAACCTTGTTTAATTGATAGAAAAATATTTGGACAAAATACTCACAAGGATTTTAAAAAAGTAGCGAAAGTTCTTTTGGCATTAAAGCAGTATATGAGTTTAAGTGTGAGCTCGGGAAAAGTGATTTTTTGTTGGGATATTCGTTGTTGTGCTATACTAAAATACATATTAAAATAATAAAGTGGCAAGACTTAAGCTATAATTTAAAAAAATCAACAAACTTTAAACTTTGTTTGGAAAATTAGTATTTTAAAGTGTTAGTGATGTTATTAATGACAAACATAGACATGCTTAAAAAATTAAAATATATTTAATTATTGGATAATATTATTAGTACATGAAACTAGTTGAAAGCCTAACAAGCTAAGCTTTAACAGCGTACTATTACATTAATTGAACAGGTTGTCGTGCTAGCCTACTACATTATTTAAGAAAAATAAGTAAATTTATTATTTTATTTATTTACATTTAATCAAGATTTTACTACTTATGGTTGCTTCAAAAAATAGTTATTATCCTAATTATTATTGTTTATTATTCCAAAAGAAAAATAATATTAAGAGGAATAATATTAATTCTAAAGTAAAAAAAAATTATAAGAAAATTACAAGGTTAAAATAGAAAATCTATTAAAATAAATTATGTGGGTCTACAACTTCTATTTTTCCAACTTTAAAAGTTAGTGCCGAGTAGTTTTTGAAGGCAGGGCTAATATTGAGATAAATCTCCCTGAAAACACTTTAAAAAAAATTTAACAAACACAACTTTGGTAAAGTTTGTTACAAGTTTTCTGCAAGTGTTTTGGATAGAAAAAAACAAGACTTGAATTTTCCTTATCTATATAAGAAATAGAAAATTATATTTGCATTTTATTTTAATTTGACAATGGATATGTATGGGTTATCCTCTCTGAAAATACAGCCGTTTTCATTGTTCAGATTAAAAGACACTTCATTAGCCATTTGCACCACAAATAAAAAGCTTGTTATGCATGATGCTGAGGTTTCTTTGGAATTGATTACAGCAAAATGTCATGAATTTTTAAATATCGTTTTTATGTTACCTCCATAATCAGATTATCTATAAAAGCCACACCCTTTCTTTCTTGGATATCCAAGTCTTTTTTATCTTGTCTATCTCTTTCTTATCTAGGCTTATAACTATCTTCCAAGTAGAAAAACAAAAATGGAGTCCTATAAGCCAATGCCGATTGCTATTACATACGCATCACTAGTGATCATGTCGATGTTGATGAATATCTCCACAAGCGATGCTACTAACCAAGCAGTCGTCGTCTCTAGTGTTGGCGAGGGTGTGAACGGCCATGGATCTGTTTCAACGGAAGGTCTTTGGGTCTGCGTCAAGGCAGCCCCACCAATCGCGGTGGTGCTTAGTACGTGTGTGGGCTAGTTTGTTGACTGGCTTGCGTACGGGGATGATTTTCTTAAGTTGGGTAGGAGAGATTGTTGCTCTTTGGCGAGGCTTGCTTTAATTATCAATTCTCTGGATATAAAGGTATGTTTAAGCCATGTATAGTAAAGTAATGTAAACATATGTATACACTATACTACTCATCAGATGCCTATTAGTATACTTCTCTAAATTAATAAAGAATAATTTTAGTCTATTGATTTCTTGTGAGATTACCGATCTATAATATTCATAACCTTTGCTACATTGGTGTTCAAATATTAAATACTAGATGATCGCTGCCACAGTAGGACGACCGACCGAAGAAATCGACGCAAAAATATCATTTTTCTTCACACAGTGCGAAAGTATCATTTTTCCTGACACGGGGTGAAAGTGTTACTTTTTCCTGAAACGGGAAATTACCCGATGCATAAACCAAAATATGGTTACATAATGTGTTATTCATCCTTTGTGGTGGTTTGCGTAATGGCTATGCATTCAATTTTCGAGAATTGTGCCTAAAGTGAAAGTATCACATTTCTTGAAACGGAGGGAGTACATCGTTTTATTAGTTGCAACGGAAAATAAGTTGATGCATAAACCAAAATATGGCTACATAAAGTATCATGTATCCTTTGTGGTGGTTTGCATAATGGATATACATTTAATTTTCTAAAATTGTGCCTAAAATGATAACCACCTCCAAATTTTTCGTAAAAACTCTAAATTTGATATTGTTGTTTGTATTCATTGCGGAGATTTTTTTAAATCCATTCTAACAAGATAAAATTTGTAAAATTCCAAGGCAAGGTTTTTTAGATATGTTATATTAAAGTTTGGTTACCAATTATACCCCTAAAAGAATAAGATACATAAGGAATTATAATAATTGGACTAAAAGGGAGGGACAATTTGGAAATTTCCAGGGTATGACACCAAATCCAATCTTTTTTGTCAAATTGGAAAAAAAAGTCATGTCCAATATTGACACAAAGTCACCATATATAGAGTTCTCCCTCGCTTTGCTCGGTCGGCCTAATTAATTTTTTTTTTTTTTTTTTTTTTTTGCTTGGTTTGGAGGTACTTTGCATCGTGAGTTATTACATCAAGTCTAGTTTTTACACACTCCCTGCCTCGCTGAGGAGTGTTTTTCATATGATATATAAATCTTAGTTTTTTTTACACACTCCCTACCTAGCAAGATCAGCTTGGCAAGACTTACAACAACTGAACATGATGACCTACGAGTTACCACAAGACTTGCTCCAAAATAAGATATCGCAGCCTGCATAATTGAAGAAACTTGTTGGAACAAATATTTGAACATTACATTTACGGGGTATTAATTTTATTGTTGTAGAAGATAAAAATAACAATTGGTACTGATACTAGAGATAGCTGCCGGAATAAACATTGAGCAAAAAACTGTATCAAAATAAAGATTATTTCTGGTTAATGAGAATGAAATTAAAATAGGAAATACTATTCATGATTATGTTGTGATGTCCGTTTTTCCTCTAAACACGTGAAAGGCTCTCCATGTAAGCAGCAAAACTGTAAGTACCACAAGATCTCTGGTGCTAGTTTTAAGGTATGTGGATAGTGATGGGCATGTTCAAGAACGTTTTTTCGATATTCAGCGTATGAAAAACACTTGTGCTGTAACTCTCCAAAAAGGTATAACTGATATTCTTAATCATTATAATTTTCCCATTGAAAATATGCGAGGACAAGGTTGGCCATTTGTTCAAAAGAGAAAAACCCATTGATTATAGAAAGTTATAAGATATTTTAGTGTAAGTGTAACATGTTTATATGATTTTGATGGAAAAATCTGCATATACAATCTTACTACTCAAGAAATAACACCATGAATTGTACCCATATCAATGAGATATGAATACTTTAGTTAAGCACACCATGAAAATACCAATATTTATATGGAACCATTACAGGTATGATTTTGGATTCAACTAATAAAGTATACAAAGTTCTTTGCATACGAGAGATAACTGAAGTTGAAATGGATGATGATGCTTCGGTATATAGTACGCAGTGTCTTGACAATAGCCTGTGACATTATTCATGGATAAAAAGGGATGTAGAAGACATCAATGTACGGTGTAATAAGATGGGATACATGCAACATGTTTCATATATTGGATAATACTTTTGGATCGTCTCATTAAATGTTAGAAAGGAGGAATTTACTGAACTTTATTTTTCTAGAGATTCCCTTGCTAAAGAGTAAATGCAAAAGGTCTAAGGAGGATGATAAACTGGACTCTCAGCGATGTTAACACCTGGCTATACTTACGTTATTGTTGCTTAAACGAAGAGTCTTTCATATGTTTGAAAGTGTATATATCATCTGAATCCACACCAAAAACTAATTAAGATATCTTGGTCTCTACTAAACTCCCCTAAAATTTTGAAAAATAGATCAGGAAATCAAAGTACTTACAAGAAAGGTGTGACGCATCTATTCTTGGAATTTGATAATTAGCCTCCACTTTATAATAGGGACCTAACAGTTCTATTTAGCAAATGAAATTAATATATGATTGAAATAAATATGTAGAAATTAGGCATATATGGATATCCAAAAGATGCTCAATTTACTAAATCTTTTAAAATTTCGAAATAAGATAAAGAAAAATAATAATTAATTTTAAAATTTTAGTACAGAAGTTATGTTTCTATGATGGAATATGAAATTTAATTACATGAACAAAGGAGTGAGATACCTTCACTGGAATATGTTTCCACTTGACAAAAAGCTTGTGTTGCCTCCTCCCACCCAATGCTAGGCGCAAAACGTTTTCTTGAGCCTGAAATAATATAGCAAAGAGGAGAATGCTTCCTTGTCAAGAAATAAGAATCCATATGATCCTGGATATTCTAACCTATTACAAACATTGAATAATAGAAATCCACAAACATTACAACTATGCCATTGAGATTCTTTTCTCAGTATAACAAAGGGGTGTTGTGAGTATAGATGTGGCTAATAATAGAAAGTGTCAAAAACTTACCATACGGAAGGTAGTGAACACCGAAATAATTAGAAGAGAAATACTCTAAACTTCAAGCCTGAACCATTCCAACAAATTGACAATACCTGCTGCCAGTATTTAACCATCTTGCAAGCAAGCCACCTTTTCACTGCCAATGTGGCCTTGACATTATCAGTTGCCATGCCAAGATGAATTACGACACCCTTGATCATATGAAATTAAAAAAAAAAAAACATTAGTTAAAATAAAGAAAATCCAACCCGTCACTAATAGTAATTTCCCATCTAGACTTAGATTGGTGGACAAATTACTACCAACTAGGTAGCTACAAGTAAAACGGAAAACAGATCCAAAAGAATTACTATGAACAAATTATCATGATATGCCGAAGTCCTTTTAGTGCCTAATTAATCAATGAGTGGACAGAATATACATCATAGCAAACCAGATGCACAGATAAACAAAACAACTTCGATGTGCAACTTAGTACCCGGCCTATTTGCTTGTAAGGAAAGTGCTCGGAGCACATTAATCTCTTCAAGTAGAAACTAATAGTCAACAAGATAGTTTCTTCGATCCAATGACTGCTATTATCCTCTGAGTTTCACCTCTTCAATGTGACCAAATCGTGCATTGACTTCAATTAGATCTTAACCATTCATTTCCTTACTAACTGGGAAATCCTTAGGAAAGAAACGTTTAGTGAATTCTGTATTTTCCAATTGCCACTAACGAATAAGGTTTGTTCATCCAATATATAAAACCTTTTGAATGCATCCGATCTTTTTCTACCATATATAAACGGTGGTATGTGATCTACCTCTCTTTCTTTCCATGAATACTACCCTATACTTGCTACTTTCAAGACACTACATACTATGTATTCTTCAACTGAGGTTTGATTTTTGACTAATAAAGTATACAAAGTTATTTGCATATGAGAGATATCTGAATCCGAAATAGGTGATGATGCTTCGATCATAGAATAAATAGTATGCAGTGTCTTAACAGTAGCCTGCGGAAAACATTATTCATGGATAGAAAGGGATGTAGAAGAGATACAACAAGTATGGTAGGAAAAGATTGGATACATGCAAGTGGTTTCATATATTGGATAATACTCTTCCATTGTGGCATTAAATGTTAAAAGGGAAAAATTAACTGAACTTTTTTTTTTTTAAGGAATTCCTTGCTAAAGAGAAAATGAATAATTATGATTTAATTGATGTAATTGATGCATTGCTCATGAAGATGCATTGCTCTAATGAAGAAGATTAAGTATGGACATGAGCTTTGAAATTGGTTGATGACGTGAAGTGGAATGCTAAGAGTCACTGGATTGAAACACTATCTCTAGTCCCTACTGGAAGAGGTTAGTGTATGGGGGTTCGATTTCTTATCTATTTATTTGATTAAAAGAGAGAAATTTATAAAAACATAAGATAATCTTAATACCTAAGGATTATTTAACCACCACAAGATAAATTTATAAACATAAGATGATATATACCACCGGAGTCTCACAAATATTAACACTTGGCTACTTAAAATATTGCTGCTTAAATGGAGAGCCTTTCACATGTTTGAAAATGTAGATCAGGAAATGGAGAGCAAAAATGAGATGTCTCCTTGTCAAGAAATATGGATCAGTATGATCCAGGGTATTCTAACTATTACAAACATTGAACTAGAGAAATCCACAAAAGTTACAACTATGCCATTAAGATTCTCTTCCCAGAATAACAAATTCTTGAATCTAGCGGGCATGTTGTGAGTATAGATGTACCTAATAATAGAAAGTGTCCAAAACCTACCATATGAAGGGATGTGAACACCAAAATAGTCAAAGAGAAATACTCTAAACTTCAAAGCCTGAATCATACTAACAAATAGATAGTTGAGACAACACCTGCTGCCAGTAATTAACCATCTTGCAAGCAACCGCCTTTTCACCGCCAATGTGGCCTTAACACTATCAATTGCCATGGCAAGATAAATTTTTACACCCCTTGAACATTATAAAAAACATTAGTCAGAAAGTGAAGAAAATCCAACCAGTAACTAATAGTAATTTCCCATCTAGACTTAGATTTGTGATCAACTTACTACAACCTAGGTAGATACAAGACGTTATGACGCCTTAAATTCTGAACATGTATGTGTTAAACATAAATCCAGAAGAATTACTAGACGAACAAATTATCATGATAAACCCATAATCCTTTTAGTGCTTATTGCTTAATTAATCCATGAGTGGACTGAAGACACATAATAGCAAACACAGACGCACAGATAAACTAAACAACTTTGATGCGCAATTTAGTACCTGGCCTGATGCTTGTAAGGAAAGTTCTCGGAGAGCTTCAACTGCTAGGTCAAAGCAAAATCTCTCTTACAATTAACAACACGAATATTGATGTCAGTCAAATAGTGTGTCGTAAAGCATGAAAGGTTTCAGGTTTACAGGCCACAAGAGAAAACAAGTACACACAAACCTGATATCTGGAGATAGCTGGGGGAAACATGCTTAAGAGCACAATCCAAGTATACTGGAGCCCTTAAGAAAACATCAACGGGCATTCACCTGCTTTCTGCTACAAAGAAGAAGTACAAAATGACTTGTGTTAGGGGTAATGACAAAAGAAAGAACAAGAAAGTCGCAACTAATTATATTTTGATATTAATATGTATAAGCAACATGAAATTTCCTACTTCAAAATCTAACTACATTAGTCGGAGCTCAAGCCTTGTAGAAAAACACAATACAACTTGGAAAACTTCAGTTTCTGATACTTTTGGCTGATAACATCATGAGCTGTTTTAGGAAGGAGCAGCATATCTGCTTGTGATAAGGGTAGCATGGCCATCAAGTGTCAAACTGATAAATGACAATACCTCGTACAAAGCCATCAAGTTACAGAAAAAAAAATACGCCGCCAAAACATCAAAAAATTTAAACCCTAGATATCTCACCCATACACACAAATCCATGGCAATTAAATCTGAACAACTTTAATAGAAAAGCGTACCTGTGATCACAACCACAAAATCACCATTAGAACCAGCTTAGCCTCACTACAGATATCAGAATCATATCCACCTCCATCACTTCTACCAAGTCCATACGCAAAAGCAACACTACCTCGACCACCTCTTTGCAACCATAGATATCTCCAAAACCATTTAGTATCTTTTGCCTCCAAAGTTTTTTCTCTCCTCTCTACCAAAAATTAGCTAACCCTAAAACTGAATGACTTGGACTGGACGGCTCATATATAATGACTTGGAAAGAGTTAGTGGACGTTTTGGTGGGCTACATGTCCAGCTTCAGCTTGTTTAATGTCAGACGGTTGGAGCTTTAACTGCGTACTCTAGACTGGGGTCGTAACTGGTTGAACCGTGTTTTGGGGACTAGCCCAAAACAGTGGGGGACTACTTTCTTATTCAAATGTCCACCCAAAATTTTAAGGGGTGTCCTAAAAGATTAGGGAATACTAATCTGCCCTTATCCTAATTAAGGTTATAACTAATCCTAATAACCCACTAATTTAACCACTACCCACTAATCTAACCCCTAAATAAAAACCTAAAATCAGTTTTAAAACAAAAAAAATTTATTCTCCTCTTCTTCTTCTTCTTCTCCTCTTCTTCTTCTTCTTCTCCTCTTCTTCGTATACATCGTCGATTTGAAAAAATTCATCGTCGATTAATCAATTTTATAAAACAATGCGTTCTAAGCAGACACCAAGAATTCCAGGATTGAGTCCGGGTCTGGCTAGCATTGCGAATCTCCCAAATCAATTTGAAGTTGATAAACAACTTCAAGCAAAGTTGGGAGACGAATTGAAGCATCAAACATCAACCAAGGAGTCTGATTCCCTCAAAATGAAAATCCATAGGTAATTTCCTTCGTACCCATTCCTTTGAATCGTTTTTTGTTGAAGAAATCATCAAAAACTACTGAAAATGAAAGTTACAGTAGAGATTTCGGCTAGGAGAAAAATTTAAAACCCTAGAATTTGGTAACCGAACTTTGAATATGAAGAACAGTTCGGCGAATTAGTAATTTTAAGGTAACCGAACTATGAAGTTCGGTAAGCTCGCAAAAAAAATACGTAACCGAACTCTTTCTTTATATGAAAATTTTGAGTTCGGTTTAGTCGATAAATTTATATAGGTAACCGAACTTTCAATATGAAGAACAGTTCGGCCAATTAGTAATTTTAAGGTAACCGAACTATGAAGTTCGGTAACCTCGCATAAAAATAACGTAACCGAACTCCTTCTGTATATGAAAAATATGAGTTCGGTTACCTCGATAAATTTATATAGGTAACCGAACTTTGATAAAATATAGTTCGGTTACCTCGCACTTTCTATGTGGTAACCGAACTTTGATCTGTCACATACAAACTTGTAGTTCGGTTACCTCTCAACTTATACCAGATAACCGAACTTCAGCCTGTTAACATTTTGTGTTTGATGTAATCCCATGTTCATCTTTATTTGATAAGACAATATTCTGTTTAGGTAATAATGTGGTTTTCATTCATTAGGAACAAAGGAAAAAAATCTAATCCCCAAATAGCCGAAGATTTGAGAACTCCCACCCCTCGCGGTAGAATACATTTGGATTTCCGAAACCGTGGTACTAAAAATGCTAAACATGGAGGGGGATCGTTCCAGGAAGTCAATCAAGAGAATGATGATGAAGAAGAGCAAGGAAATGAAGACCAAGGAAATGAAGAGGTTGAACAACAAAGAGAACATGTTGAGAATGTAGAGGAAGAAGAACAAGGACAGGGCAAAGAAGGAGAAGGACAAGAGGAAGAGAAGGATGATGAAGAAGAGGGAGAGGAAGAAGAGGAGGGAGAGGATGAAGAGGAGGAAGAGGAAGAAGAGGAGGAAGAGCAAGAAGAGCAAGAAATTGTTCCTGTTAAAGAGAAAAAGAAGCCGAAGCCGCCTTGTGATAGATACTCACACATTCCCCCTGATAATTTGTGTTTGCCATCAGTGAACCCAACTTATGGTACTCCAAATGATGGAGGGGTCACCTTGTTTGGTTACAAACACTCATGGGCTGCGAAGATCTATGCGACAAAGGTATTCTTTAAGTTCATTTTTACCTAACAAAATGTTTTTTTTTGGGACATGTTTCGTCAAGTATTAATAGTGTTATGTTTTTTTCGTAGGATCATAAGGATGCAGTACGTCTTATTCGGCGTCAAAAGGCGTCCAAATGGGATCTATCTTTGGAGTGTAACGATTTTCAATCAAAGGTGAAAGAGTGTGTTTTATGGAGAGCTATAGAGGATGCACATGCGGATTTTGACGTTGTTGCCGTATCCGCATTTCTCGAGAGGTACTATCCCGAGACATATACAATTCATCTTCCATTTGGCGAGATGGGAATTACTCCCGACGATTGCTCGAGAATAACCGGCTTACCAGTGGAAGGTAAATGTCTTCGAGAAGGCTACAACCCCTCGATGCATTATGAAGCTCTTGAAGAATTGGCTCTAAAATGTCTAGGATGGGATGCAAGAAAGGCTCAATGTGAGTTTAGACGTTCTGTGAGGTCCCCTAAACGTGGCGATGAGTATAATCCAAGAGAGACAAATGGAGCCTTTAAGAAGAGGTTGAAGAAAGCATTTGGAGGGACAAGAAAGAAGGTGGAGAAAGGAAAGTTGGTGATGGACCAGGAGACCCTTAGGCATCATGTCACCGCTTATTGGTTATATCAGCTAGGAACCGTCATTTTCCCAGACACTTCTGGAAATAGGGTGGATGCACATTATCTACAGCTTTTGGAGAATCTCGATGAGATTAACCAATACTCTTGGGCCACTGGGGTTCTTGCTTTTGTTCTAGGAGAGATGAGCAAAGGGTGGAGGATTAAGACAAATCAAATTGGAGGTTACTTAACTCTTATTCAGGTAACTTTCTACATTGTTAGTTAGCAAATTATTCCCCAAAATTTTCTGCTTTCAAATCAATTTTCATGTATGTGGTTAATATTTTCGTATTTTCGCATAGGTTTGGATTTATGACCACTTCCCTTCATTGGGATTGGCTAGGGAAAAGACAGATTATCCTTATGACGAACCTACAGTGGGAAAATGGTTGTTTTTAGACGCACAAAAGAAGTCTAAAGAAGAGCAGTTGACTTCGTTGAGGGAGAAATTGGATAAACTTACGGTGAACGATGTGGTATTTCACCCATACGCCGTACCCGATGATGTCTCTGTAGATAAAGAAGATATGAATGGTTTCTCTACCGTCTCGGCATACTATGGACCAATTTGGTATCCTAATGGCTACGCAATATATAATCCAAGGAGAATACTAAGACAACTTTGTTGTGTCCAAATGGATCCCGACGTGGAGAATGAAAATTTCAATTTGGTGGTTCAAGGAACAAAGAACACCGAGAAATATTTTGTTCCAAAACATGAACCAACTCCTACGGTAGGACATTGGAATGCACTTCGTAACTACTACTTACCCTTAGGTGATTGTGTACCTTGTGGTGGAGATGTAAATGCATGTGATGAAGATTATACGGTGTTTTATCAAGAAATTAGTCATCCTTTTGTGATAAATAGAGAACAACAAGCTAAGACTGATAAGGCGAAGGGGAAGGCAAAGGAGAGGGAGGCTAAGAGAGGTCAGAAGGAGATGCCTATTTGTGGAGAAGAAGCAAAAATGTTATGGGATAATGTGGTAAGAAAATGTCTTCTCTTATACTTCCTTGTTGTTTGAAAGTATTGAAAATATTTTTACTTATGCTTAAAATTGGAATCAGGTGAAGAAGGGTACGAAATTATTGAAGAAATTGATGGATAAAATCCGCAGTGGAGAGCCGATGTCGACTAAGGAACAAACCTACTACTACGGCGAGTGGGAGGGTCTTATAACTAAAAGAATGATGGAGCCAAGTAGGTCTAAGCAATTGAAGAGGGGTCGACAACAAGGAGAATGTTCAAGTCGCGCCATGGAGGAAACCGGACGAGTAGATGAAACCCCAAGTGATGAGGAAGTTGAACCTAAAACTCGTGGTAAACAAGGAAGTGGTAAAAGGGTTCGTCGTGGTGGTCGTTAGTGATTTCGTATGGTTTTAGTTTCAAAAAACTTCTTAGTTATGGATTTCGTAGTTTGGTATGTATAACAACTTTTATATTTGTTTTAGAACCTTGTTTTTGTTTTTAATTTAAATTGGTTTTGTGTTTTCAATTTTATATGGAAGAAATTTTGAATAAAGGATTATTTTCCGCAACCTGAAATTTAAACACAGCTTAGTTCGGTAACCTGTAACTAATTAATGGTTGCCGAAGACAGAGTTCGGTTACCTCGCAACATTTAAACTGGTT